>VXBC01009638.1:1385749-1495831 GCA_013399945.1 Ploceus nigricollis
TTTTTTTTTTTTTTTTTTTTTGCAAATACCAGTAAAATTGAAATACACTGCAGTGCTTGGAAAGTGAGTGTAAAAGAGGTGTGAGTGAGGCAGAAGCAACTCCAGTTAAATGTCTGATCAAACATTCATGACAGTATACACCCACCTTTAGTAAGAAGACAGTGTCCAAAATATTCACATAATTACAACCCATGCCTTCAGCAGACATTCAAGATTACATTATTCTCATATTAATCTTTGAACAGTGCATTGAGGTGATACTTTGTCACTTCCATATGGTCAATGACGTGAGTTCCCCTCAGAATTGCCAATATCTCACTGAGTCACTTGCTTTACCATATTTCTTTGAAACGGTTTTCTCCTGAAATTACTATATCTGCTGTGTTTGTCACATCCATTAATATAAAATACAATGAATTTGTATTAGCAATATTTTTAAAAATTGTTAAAAAATCCTGACGTGAGAAACTCCTTTGATTCATGACGTGGGGTTCAGATTTGCTCTCCTTATTCCACAAACTACTTCAGATAAAGATGACAGAAAGATAGGTGTTTTCCACAGTTATTCAGAGTTTACAAACCTGCTGAAGCTGAGGAGTTTGCTTGAGCATAGTGAAGTAAGAAACTGTCTAGAAGAGGTAGAAGCAATAGTGTTGCTGTTGTTTCCCATAAATTAACACCTCGCTACCATTTATGAAAAATTATAAACTCAGATGTGAGCAAGACTTAGTCCTCCAGCTTTCTTTTAAATAGGGACATCCATAGTCATTACTGCTCTTTGCACTGTGTTATCTGTGCGTGCATCAAACTCCTTATAAGCACTTTAAAATGCTGTCTCTGGGACTCAGTGATATTGTTAATAAACACCCATTGAAATGGAAAGTGGCTAAAAAACTGTTTGAACTTCTTTCCTGTTGTCTGACTATAGAGGTATAGTCCCAGCAAACGATGGGGTTTATAAGAGCACAAAAGCTTTCTTCTGCCCATGTACCTGCAGTCACCACTCTAAGTATATTGAGCTTCAGAGCACACAAAAGAGAGGCAGAAAATCCAGACCAATCTCTTCCCTTTCACTCCTTAAATCCTGACATGCTCCATCACCTCTTCAAAATAGTGAGCTGCCCTTCCCCAAAATGGAGAAAAGAAACAAAATCAAATGCAAAACAATGAAGAAGGGATAATCTGATCTTTAAATAAGGAGACATGTTGCTTGGGGCTTAAGCAGGGTAAGGTTTCACAATGATGTCACCTTCTTCTGAGAACGTGACCCCCGTGAGAGGTGAAGGGTGAAATATAAATACCACTAATCCATTGTGTTTGTATATCTCTTAAATATGTGCAAGTTTGGTATGGCTGACTCCACCAACTGTCTGGCAAACTAGGAAGTCTTCACTACAGGCTTTGAATGAACAGTATTCATGGAAATCAAATGGCTGCTCTTTTTTTTTCTGACTGAAGTACACCTCATTGATGTATTTCTTTAAAAATAGACCTATTTTTCTGTCTCATTTCTGACAAAACTGTCTGATTTTTTCAGACAAAAGCAGAGGAGCCATTGCTTTTCATGCAGACAGCAATATCCTCCACATACAATGATTTTCCACAATCCTAAGTTAAAAGTCACGTGTGTAAAGTTCACTGTTTGCTTCTTAGTTTGTTTGTTTGTTTTAAAAATCTGCTCCAATCCAAACATGAATGTATTCAGGAAAGTCACATTGTCCGTGTGAGAGAAGCTCTTGGAGTGGGTGACTGACAGCGTGTCTCTCCTTGCCTGGTTGTCTATGTGCTATGTGTTGGTAAAGGTGGAAGGAGGCTACAATAGCAGAGATTTCTATTTTTAGGAGACATTCATTAAATATATCGAGAACAGAAAAGTTTAAGATTTTTAAGGATGTCAGTGATTAACATTTTTTTGTTGTTGGAATACCCTGGGGAGAAATCTCTGTGTCAGCGTTGTGGGAGCAGAAATGGAAACTGATTCAGAGACCACTCTCCAAGCTCTTTTTATAGGCCTTGTGATACCTGTCTACTTTCAAGACCAGCAACATAGGAAGCACAAATATAGATTTCATTTTAATAATATTTTTATTTGAAAGCACAAATGTTTATAGGCATAACAGCTGGTAAGAAGCTGCTGCCCCATCTCAGAGACCAGGAGGAAAAACTCTACCACTTGGACCAGGGAATTTGTTTAATCCAACATTTGTCTGCAGAGAAGTTTCCTGTGAGGGACACAGAGAGAAGGAGGATGAGGAAAAAAGGGAAAATACTTATTTTCAAGAGGAAGGCAACGTTTGGCATAAATATTGTATCCCAGGAGACACAGCTTTTCCAGGTAGATCCTTCAAAATGCTTTTCTGTGAACTTGAGAAATGCTTGTTTGCCGTGCTCCCATCTAGCCAGATCTGCAGGAATTTTTGTTTCTCTTTGACTCACTCTCTCCTTTTTACTGCACAAAAAATATTTGCTTTCACTGGTAAGGGCTTTCACAATCTGTTGTCGTCCAACCTTTCGTCTTTATTTTAAGTAGCTCCCCACTGGTTTTGACTGGGCAAAATATTTGTCTTTTCCACGCTAAATTTGACACAGGTACTCCCAGACTTTTTGCAGTGCCTCAAAGTGTTGTGTGTGATGATCTCAAGATTACCAAACAACACTGATTCCTGTTATATCTCCAAGTCCTGCCTTTTCCTTGGAGCAAAGATATTGTTAGTTTCTGTGCTAGTCTGCACAGTAGTGGTCATAACAAAGTCCTAATCCAAGGCTGAGGTATCTGGTTGGTCCCACAGTACCAATTCAGTAATACCTAGAGCATGAAAAGCTGAATATTTGCACATCACTTTGATCCTGTTGCCATGTTCATGCATGAACCAGTCTTCACTGCTGAGACTCTGAAGGGCAGGAGCTGTCTTTTACAGTCCCTGTGTGCAGGGAGATGGATGAAATCACCTAGTGACTCTGCTCAGGTGAGTGAACAGTGATTTCAGGTGTCTTGGAAGGTCAATGACATCCGGGTGGGCTAGGAGATATGACACAGGACCTACAGGACCTAGCCATGAGGACCTGGCCACAGAACCTACAGAAGAGGCCACAGAGACCAGGTAAGACACCACAAAGCCGTTAACGTGACCCTGTGGACCTCTCAGCTCGTGAACCCCACCAGAGCAACTGTCCATGAGCTGTGCTAGGCGGCTGTGTCAGGCTGGAGGCTGTCTGTGCATGGGGAGCCCTCCACACAGGCCAGGAAAGCTGCCAGCAAACAACGAAAGTACTTGAGGAACATTAAAGTTCCAGCCTAACTTTTATTTAGCTGCTAATTAAGCCACTGGCTGTGTCTAGACTAGAGGACCTGGGCGTGCTGCCAAGCGCCCGTGCATGGCGTGTACCCACCCTGCTGCATCCTGGCTCCAGCCTGGGGCGTGATGCCCGTGTTTGCTGCCCACAGTGCCCAGCCCCGCCAGGAGCCCACGCTCAGCACCACTGAATTTAGGTGTCTGTGACCACCTCCGGGAGCCTCGCAACACACAGCCAACAGTTAGTGAGGACATGGCCTCTGTCACTGAAATAGAAGATAACCTTATTTTCCAAATAAAGTCCCCTCAAATGCTAGGTTGAAAATGTTGAAAAACAGTCTTCTAGACATGCTAATGAAACACTAATAAAATAATGCAGCCAAGTCCCACTAGCTTTGAGAAATTAAGCAGGCAGCTGAATTCAGCCTATGGTAAAATGAAGTGATGTTTAGTGATTTTGGACAGACACCAATTATCTGAATTTTTCCTTATTAGCAGAAGGAAAAGCCAAAAGTTGTTACCCTGTATACTGAACCAAAGATATGGATCAAGCAATCAAATGCATGGGCTTCTCATTAGGCAGAACAAAGAGGTTGGTTCACTAATTAAAAGTCAACAGTGTTAATTTGTTCACTCAAGCTGCAGATCTAACTTGGTACAAAAATCATATTTTCAGTCTTGTTTTGGATCAATATATATTTAAGGATATCTCCTGGGGTGGTATCAACATCTGAGGTACACTCTAGATAACTTCATGGCATAGTTCACTGTACATGGACTAATACAAGAAAACTGTGAAGAAGAGAAAGGAAACCTTGTCTGGGAAGCAAAAGGAAATAAAAGAACTGGTAGCAGGATTTGATGGCAGTTTAAGGACAAGGACAGAGCAAGTGTCAAAAAGCAAGAAACTTTTGCTGCGTGGGTAAATCAGGTCATATCACAGCACTTTTCCAGGCTGGTGTATAGGTCTCAATTTAGAAGTGGATGACAAAAACAGTGCATGTTCATAAGGCCAGAGTTGTTTTTCTCTCTGAAACTTATGTGCCAGGTAGAGGTGGCATTTACTCAGACACCAATGAGAAATAAGAATCTGTTTAAAAGATTTATCTGATCACAAAACATACCTCTAAATGAACATTTCTCTAAAAAGTCTGCATTTTTCTCCCTTGACTGAGATGAGATTTCAGAGCAGTCATCTCATGTGCAACCATCTACAGGTCAGGAAAGAGAAAGCTGGTGCAGATATTTGCTGCCAAGCAGAAGGAAACTGCTCGTGATCTTTTCCCCCTTCTCACATTCAGGTCTATGCACTGTGCAAAAGCCACATACTCCACTGAGCTCTCTCTTTCCTGAGGACATCCAAACAGGAGCACTGCACCTGACACTTTTGTTGTAGCAGCAGGTCCAGACCCTGTGTTTGTTTTGAGGAGCAGAGCCTGCCACGTTCTCGGAAAACCACTGAGACAGCACAGACGAAAGGATGTCCAGTCATTCTCTTGTGGTCAGTGGTGTGATAACATCAGCCTGGGGCTTTGCAGGGCAGCCTCCAGAGAAGACCAAATCAGCCACACCATCTCAAGACACTCCAAGCACAATCCATCTGCCTCTGTTTATGGGTAGGCAAGAAAGTGTCTGTCTCTAAGAATCGCCACCCAGTTTCCAGAACTGAGGAGTGGCTGTATCTCAGAAATGGACCTATTTTAGAGATGAAAGGAGAAAGCAAATTCCCTTGTTGTTCATACAGCTGTTCTACCTAAACCTTGTATATACCTAAAGCGTGTATAATACAGTATTTACTGGTAAGACAGACTTTTTATATCCTGGAGTAAAATCTTGTTATCAATCTAAGAAAAACAATCTGGAACTGAGACACCTGCCATAATATTATTTTCATTTGATACTGTATTTCATTTGAGGTTGACTTTAAAAGGACATATGTGCCTGGGTGTGTTAGAAAAACCATAGATTTAAGTGGAAAGTGGAGTCAGCAGTCATGAAAACTTTTACCATGTGACAAATATATAATCTCCCTGTAACACCAGACCATAATATATAACATATAGCTGGGAACTGAGCAGAAAGGAGAAAATCAGTCATTTACAAGTAGTCCCTTGTGTCTTACCTTTATTGCAGAAGGGCTTTGCATAAAGTCTGTCTTGCCAGCTTTTAGTGTGCCACTCTGCAAATGAAAGGGAGGAAGATTGCCAGGCAGTGAGCTTGCTGGACACAGGCTATAATTTCTCTCTCTGTTAATGGTGAGTCCTGTGAAAATAAAAATTATTCACCCAGTGTGGGGCACATAACCTACTGCATGTATAGGTTAGCAATGATACAGAGCCCTGATGATGATGGCAAATGAGGAGTTAGAACAACTAACCTGGATGGCTGCAGGTCTTACACTGTGGGATGCTTACCACTCACGTTTGGATCAATACGTAACAGCAATTCACATGCATTTACTGGACCAGGATCTGTAAAATTTTACTGACTATGGCTGCAGAGATATAAGGGATAATTCTTCTAGGTGTTAGCAGTGGTAGTAAATATTTGTATTTATACTATGGTGGTGTCCAAAAGAACCAGTAGGGGACCATTATGCATAGAAGTATGTAACAAAGAAAATATATAATCCCTTCCCTGTGGAGTTCACCATCTAGGGGACACAAATAAAAGGTAGAAGAATGGGAGTAAAATGTAGATGCAAATGAGTATAGCAATGAATTGGGGCAGCTTTGTGAGTTGTTATTTCTCTAAGGAAGAGAAAAACATACACAATGGTTGCTATCAAGTCACTAGGACAGTCTAGGGGTCTAGAATTCATTTCTGTTTCAGAGAAGTGGGTTTATGAAAATTTTCTAATTTTTGGGGGAGGTTTGTTTGTTTGCTTGTTTGGGTTTTTTGTTTGTTTGGGTTTTTTGTTTGTTTGTTTAAGTAGAGGAAGAGGAAAAAGTTAAATCATAGCAATTTCTATTTCTTTGGATGTGTAAACTCTAGACTAGAATTTTATCAATTTTAATATGCTAAGAAATGAGAAGTAATTTGCAAGTCATGTACATATACATCCAAGACACATAAGAGATCCAGTTGCTGATCACTGTCACATCTGGTGTTAGTGTGGGTCTCACAGGACTAGCACAGCAGCAGCATCCACCCCTCTCCTCGTGGGGCTGTGTGGAAAGCAAACATCCCACAAGTGGACGTACCCACCTGATGAGAAATTCCTGTGCCCTTTAAGAAAAAGAAATCAAAAAATCAAGGCTAAGTCTCTCCTTTCCAAACGCTGGTGGAAGAGAGGGAGAAGGAGGGTCACCCTTGGGGAGGCTGTAGGGCTGATTGACATTGCTCCTGGACTGCCACCTCTGTGGCAGGGGGAGCTGCCTCACTCCCAGACCTGTCCCTGCTGCTCGTGGGAGCAGCTCTGGTGGCAAGTGACCCTTAGTAGGAAAGAAGAGCATTCAGATTTGGTATTTAGCTCCTGAGCTTCTCTCCCTGAATTGTTGATTGTTTACCAGCTAAAGTGAAGTTCTTAGGGTGGATATTAGCAAAGAAGGAACTAATTAGGCAACTTCTGTAATCCTGTCAACACTGTTCTGGCTTGCTTGTGCAGGCTGAGGCATTTTCACATTTTATTCTTCTTTATTCTAAGCATTTCCCAGGTAACAAGGAAGGTAAAGAAAATTATCACCTTTTAAAACTGCCTCCTTGCAACTTACCTTGACAGAGAGATGAAACTGCTTTTTCTCATGTTTTCCTGGCATAATCCTTTCCCTCTTTTATCCCTCATTTCATGGCGACCTATAATCCTGGAACTGATCTAAAGAGGCTGTGTTTTGCATGTATCTGTGTCTTATAAAATGTTTTCTTCATCACTCTTCGGGAAAAAAAGTTGTCCTAGGACACTGGGAGCAAAGCAAGGCTTCAAGCAACACAGTAACAGTTTCATTGTTTAACTTAAATAATGAAGGCTTTGGGGTTCTGGTTTTTATTTTTAAATGTTGGAAGTGAAATATGGTAGGGATGTTTGAATTATGAACAATGTCACTTATTTTTTTACTGCTTCAGAGTCAATATTATAGCAGTGTTCTGGGCTACAGTGCTCTTAGCTGTGGGCAATATTGGTTAGATAGATTTGGGGCATAAATAGGTAGAAAAAAGGGATAGCAAGGAACACGAATTCTGGATTGTGTGCTACTTCCTGGAAAATTTGATTCTTGCTTATTGTAGTTTGTCCTTTTTCAACATGACAGGAGTAAGAGTTGATTAAAGAAACAAAGAACATGCACAAGCATAATATAAAGTTGGCAACTTAGATTTGCATAACTTAAATTCTTAGTTTAAGAGACATAAATAAGGAAAGAAATTCCCTCCAGGAATTCAGACAAAACTTCTTTGGATTTTGTATTTTCCACATTATAAACAAAATCCTCATTGCCCAAAAGCAGAAGAAACTTAAAAGACTATAGCTGCAGGAAAGGGAAGAAGGAGATTTAAGTTTCTGAGACATATTAGAAATTCATTCTAAGATCAGAAGGACAGACATTTTTATCTGTTCTGACCCTAAATGACTTTGTCTGTTTCTTTTGTGATGGTGCAGAGAGCTGCTCCCTTGGAGGAGGCTGTTTAGCAACTACCAGTGGCTCTTCCTAAATTACTGCCAAGGACAGTCAGGTTAGAAATGGATCTCGTCATCATTCCCTCTCTGGATGTTTTTGTTTCTCTGCTTATGGCATGAATCCCATCTCTCTCCCCTGCAAGATTTTCATTACATATGGGTTTAGTACTATATTTTTAAAGTTCCTTTTTTTTCTTTCTCTTAAAGTTTCTTGTTTAGTCTGTGAACACAAACAATAACACCTCACAAGGTATTACACTGAATCAAAGAGCTTTCTGTTTTCTAGCTCAGAAATAAAATACTACAGGTGTGTCTGCAAGTGTCAAGTGAAAAAAATAAAAAACAAAACACATGACAACATGGAAATGGTAAAAACAGTAGCAGCATTAGAAGGGTTTGATTATTCACATGATAATGGGCAGCTTTAATGTGAACTTTTTACGTAGTCGAGCCAGTGAGATCAATTTAATCCGGGTGGGTTATTCTTCTCCTAATGTAAAAGACCATTGATTCCGTCTATTGGCTCAGTGAGGGAGCTCTTCAGCACAGTGGCACACTGAGGAAGCTGGTTGAAAGCCACTGAAATCAGCAGGAGCTTTTTAATTGACTCTGAATCAGGTCCCAACACTGCACATAACTGCTGTCCTTTCACAAAACTTTGTTTCTTGAATACAATTGGATTACCTAAATAAAACTTGGGTTTCGCTGTTAAATATTCTGTGTGAATCAATTCTTTATGGAGAAAATATTTTGCCTGCGATACATTTGCTGTGTGTTTAAAGTCTGAAAGTGTTGCCAGTTATAATTGCTTCATCATCTTTTGTTCAGGTGACTAATTATAATAAAATATATTTTATGCATAAACCAGTATGAGACTCGTTTTTATACATTTAATTTAATTACTTTTTACTGTGACAAATCACATTGTTAGAAATGTACTAACAGATGGGGTGGATTTTAAAGTCAGTATAAATTATGACTCCTTAATTTTTGCAAGTGTTGAAGAATTTAATTGTCTCCATTCAGATTTTTGGCTTAACTCCTGTGGTTTGACTTGTTAGGATTCCAGACATGCAACACAAGGAGCAGAAAATTTCTGGACTGTGCAATGTCTTTCGGGGTGGAAAAAAAAAAGAAAAAAGTGTCCTAANCAGAAATTCTTTCAGCTTCAGTAATTTTAAATTCAGATGTTCCTGTTGAGACTTCTCTGGTATTAGCTGCCTTTTCCCCGGTCCTTCAGTCTGCTCCACAGTTGTGTTACTCCTGACAATTCACTCTCCCTCCCTTCCTCATACAGAGCAGATTTTCCTCTGGCAAGCCTGGGCAGGTGGGCCACCATGGGCAAAGCCATATTTCCCACCCACTGCTCCAAACCTGCCACTGCTCTTGTTAAACCCTCCCACACTCATCCTTTGATATATCACTCACCTGCAGCTCTTTGTGGTGCTCACCGTGGTCTTCAGCCTAAACTGCCTGAGTAGTTCACTTCATCAGGCAAGCATCAGGACTTGTTGAGAAAGGTCTCCTTGATCAGGTGATGATTATAAACTGTGTCAATGGGAGGCAAACAAACAGCTAGGTTTCCCAGAGGATCAAATTGAGCATGACAGACCCAACTGACTCCACGTGTCCCATCAGCCTCTCAAGTGATGATCTGCAACGTTCTCTTTCCTGCTAGATCTGTGCTTGGCACATTCATTCCCCTTTTGGATCCAAAATTCCCTTTTAGTCCTTTCCAGATGCTTGCTCAGGCTCTCACCTGAAGAAAGGCTAGTGCTCATATTCTCCAGTGGGTGGAGAACTTAGACCTGTGCCCAAAATGAGGTAGAGATACTATTTACACTGGCACTTGCTGTTTTCAGTGCCACTAATGTCTGCCCATGAGGCCTCATTCATACATGGAGCACACAATACAGGTGTGTGGAATAAATTCCACTAAGCGTGCCATTCTACTTCAGAAGATAAAAACCACATTAAATTAATGAGGAATGTCATCAAGTCCTAGCAAGTGATTAAGCTCAGAGATCTGTGGCTATAAGGCTGTGGTGTTGACTAGCAGGGTGTTGTTTTTCCATGCCTGCCAATTTTGAGCTGGTATTGCAGAATTTGGAAACCCCGGATTTAGAGTTTGGCTTTGAAAGTTCAGCTGATTCAGAGATTAGGAAGCACTAGTACAGCATCTGTACCCATTATCTCATGATTTAAATGTTCTCTGTTTTACATTAGCTAATGATTTAAGTGCCATTAGATATCTTTGTATGACATCCAATATGAAATAATCAACTAGCTTAGCGTAACATTGGTCCCATCAATCAAACTCCCTGTTCCTCCCACAGCATTGTTAATGAAATGTTGGTAAGGAAACCAACAGACCCAACTATGGCATTAGAATTAAAGGGTGAAAGGTGACATTTCATTATTCAATTTTTTTTTTGTCTTGGAGTCCAATTTCATTTCAACAGAGTCCAGAAGGGACATTTGCTCAGAAAATGTTTTATAACTCCTAAGATACCTGTCCTAACTACTATTTGTGTTTAAGCTGATTATATAATATAGCAACATTAAATGGAGGAAAAAAGTCATCATACCCTTTAAAACATACCTGATGCTGGAGCTTGACAGGGTTTCTTTGAGAGGGAGTCCTGGTAGGTCTTTGTATCTTTGTGATCTTCATGGTGAGATGACTGTCAGCTCAAAAGTAGCAGTTTTAGTGGAGACAAATGAGAATGTTGTTCCTTGTGTGCTTGCCTGACTGATTTGTAGGTGAGGGTGAAAATGTGCAGACATAAAGATAGAACATTGTCGTGTGCAGGACCACAGAGCTGCTGTCAAGCCTTTCAGGGGACTCCTCATTAAAAGATAACATACCAGTAAATTAAAAACAAACCCAGCATCATTGCAGACTGTCGTAAATAGAGGGCTGAGCAAGGAGGAAGTGAGAGTCATGGCAGGGACCTGGACCATTTTGTCACCTTTTTCTCCATCAGCTGAAGCCTCCAGATGGACACAGAGATCTTCTGCCTACATGGGAACTGAACAGGCAATAAGGAGAGGCCTCTGGAGGGGGAAAGAAGGAGGATTTGGAGTGGAGGAAGGCCCAGGGAACAATCAGTCAAGAAGGGGCTGGTGATTGTAGTGTGGAGTTATGTTCTGTGAAGTTAATAATAAAGACAAATCCCAGGAAAGTTGGAAAGCAAGCCTGTCTGCATCTCTTCTTCTGTTCAAAGCAGAGCAGGGACTTCAACTGCTTGGAGAGTCACCTTTCTTTGAAGCAATTTTGAGGTGAAAATCTCAGGCCTTTGTGCAAAGATTTAAAGATTTTCTAATTCCCCTTTAATCTGGGAGTCCTCAGAAAGCTCTCAGCACTTCTGCAGGTAACTTCAAGGCTCATTCCTTAATGAGCTTTTTTTTTTTTTTTTTGCTGAGACACCAGGTTTGAGTTATTGTAACATACATGGAAGAGAGATATTAATTAATTCCAAGGAAAAGATGATTTTTTGCCTATTCTTATAATTATCACCTAAAGTACATAAACTTGCATCTGGGACTGGTTTCTTTTAGGGCTGTTTCAGATCATCATGAAGTCTTTTTCAATCGGGCACAAACTCCATTCAGTGAAAAAAGCCAATGTCTCTGCTCTAGTGCCTTGTCCCAGTACTGTACTAGGGCACAGCCAGATGTAATGGAAAGGCTTGAGATTGCTGGTTTTGTCCTCTTTGAAGATTTATATGGTATTAAATAGGAAAGAAATGTGTCCTTCTGCTTTTGAAAAGAAGGACAATTCAATAGGTTCAGACTTTTTTTTTTGTGGAGGAGTAAAAATGTGACACTGAATTCTGAAAAGTGTTTAATTAACAGCTTGGTTTTGCCAGACTTTTCTAGTGAAGAACTAACTTAGCTTATGGACTATAACTCCAAAAAAGAACTATTGATATGTTAATTGTATATGATTATGAATGGTTATTTATGGCATTGGATCCCTCTGCTAAACCAATTATGCTCTATTTGTGAGATTTGCATTATACTGCATCCATGGCATTTAATTAAACTTCTATTTCTCTTCTTTCTTTCTTTTTGTTTTCCTTTTCCAGCCTTACATATATGATAAACTACAATAAGTCACTCAGTGGTTAAAGCTAAATCAGCTATTCATTCGATCACCCCTCATTCATATCCTACTCTGTTTGTTTGGCCCGAAAATCTTAGCTGTGCCCCCTTAAACATTAACTACCTAACTCACCAGCTCAAGTTCAATGAATTTTTATAATTGTATTTTACGTACTTCTAGAACTAGATACAGCAGTCACTCAAACTCCATTGGTGAAAATCATCTTCTCTATTTTAATGTATATTTAAATATATTTATATAAACATAAAGGAGATGTTTAAAAACAGTGTAATGGCACAGCATGCTATAATCTGAGTTTCTTTTGGTCTCCCTCTGTCAGTTAATAAACAGCATGTAAAGTCAACTGCATAACCAATGCTCTAATTCAGAACATATCAAAAGGTTTGCGTGGGTGAGGTAAATTGGGCTGATAGTGAGTCAGGAGCTGGCTGGATCCCTCATTTGTTCATTCAGAGCATTTTTTATGTAGAACTAATTTTCAAGTAGTTGAATTTCTGAAAAGAAAATGAAATCCTTAAGAGGGCAATTTAGCTGGAATCCTCTGAAACACAGTCCAACACGGATTGCCTTTTCACAGCTGTTTGGTGTGGAAAAGGATCTTAGGTTTTCAGCCCCTCAACACCTGCTTACTGCTTCTTTTCTGGAAGTGTTTTACAGTGCACCTAGTGAATGAGCTGTTAGGATTCAGTGGAGAAAGTGGTTAAATCATGATATGGCATATACTTTGTTACTGGAAACTTGCCTTGCCTCCTACTCATAGCGTCTGCCAAAAAATTTTGGTTTGGGGCTTTCAGTGGTTGAAGTGTCCAAAAGTGGGAGTAAAGAGAACTATATCCATCCTCTCTGCAGCCCCTTGTGTGTACTGCTTGCTGTATTACTGGAGCAGGGTGCAGAGAAATCGGGAATTCAGGAACTCATCTTCCAGCGCACGTATATATACACAGACATGCACAGATATGTCTGGTTCCACTGTCCCTGCCCGGGCAGTGGCAAACAGCACAGAGCCTGTTCTTTGGTTTCAGAGCATAATAATATCTTCTTCCTGGCCACAATGCTATTCATCACAGCCTTTTGCCAAATAACAGGCCTAAGTGGCCTGGAGGTCTTTCTGTGGACACTGTTCCAGATTCAGTCTCCCGAAGAATATTTTGAAACATACCAGTCCTAAAATATTTTCAGTCTTACTCAGAAAAACTCTCACTAACTAAATTCTGCTCTTGGATCTTTGTTCTCTAAGAACCTGAGTCCCTTCTGTCTCAGTTGAAGTCTCGACAGAAAGGAGTTTTAGCATCTTGCTTGCATCTTAAGTGCATAATTTAAAAGGTTGGCTACACAAAGCAGGAACAATTGGAAGCTTTCTTCTGTGTATGATCATAGGGATGGGAGAACATAGTTGGAATAATTGTATCAGAAGAGAACTTTTTAATTATATTTCTTCCACCCTAACACATAAGCAAATAAAGTAGGACCACTGCAAAAGCATTTATTTAGCCTGGTTGTCGGGGCAAATACAGAAGTGTTTATCATCTCGATATTACCAAGGCAGCCATTGCTAGAATACAGCCTGAAATAGCTGAAGAAAAAAATGTAGCTCTTATTTAAATTGGGGCAATTTGCAAATACCCAAATCTTCTATTGTTTGAAGGGTTTATTTTGCGACACAGAACCTATAGTTACTGCACCCCAAAAGTTCTTTTTTATGATTAGCTGAAGCACAGACAAATCATGAAAAGACAATTGTACACTTTCTTGTGTGGCTTTATGGGCTTTAAGTGCCTACAAAAAAGGATTCCTTATGCTTTAATTTCTCTTTATTTTTTTGACTGTAAAGACCCATGGGGTAAATGCCAGTCCCACAATCCTGCAGTTATATGGTTACTGTCAGCCTGCTCAAATGATGCTTCCTGTTCATTAGGCATCCTTTCATCTGACAACAATGTACTGGCTTTGCTGCAATTCTTAGTCAACGCCCATCTCTTCAATAGCCTGTGAATAGTATTAAATAGTGTTTATGCTAGCTATTGTTGCCTTTTGTGTGGTTTGTCTAATTCACAGAGAAAAGTCTGCTTTTGTGGTCTAAGGCTGGCTACGTCATGGCACGCCATGTGCCTTCTGATGGGATCCATTCCTGCTGAGTGATAACATTACAGGTCTCAACTCCTTTGCAATACAATCCAGCATTCTTAACACAGTCAATACACTCACAGGCAATCTAGTTTACTCTTTATATTGAGAGGTTTAGGGAGACAAAGCTCATCTAAATACCTGCTCATGAAACAAGTAAGATGAATTCAACCAATTTGAGAATTACTTCCCAGCTCCCACACAACTACACAATGAGCACCATAAATCAAAAATTTAAAAAAAAAACCCAAAAAACTGAGCAGGGAATGCCCAAATATCCCAGGTAGAGTCATTCTGCACACGATCATGGCACATTTTAACATACAGGGTGGCATTACTGTTCCTAGTTAAGATGAGGCTTAACACTAGAGTCAAAGCGGCCGCTTTTCTTTGCTTAAACTACTCACAAAAGAGAAGGGATATTGTAGGGATCATTACATTATCCCGTAGCTCAGGAGCCTTTGCAGGGCAGGTATGTTGCCGTGCCTTGAAAGGGCTTTTGATGTAAGCAGATCATTAGAGGCTCAGTGTGTAACTGATCCTCGGCTGTCTCTGGCTTTTGCTGTATATGGGTTATTCTTATCTAACCGCATGCTCCCTGTTCTAGGTATCTGAAATCTTATTGTTCTCCTTCCCTCCCTCAGTCCCTCCCTCCAACCTTGTCGCTGTACAGCTGAAGTTGGTTTCCAGCTTTGCCTTGGGAAGCGTACAAATACAAACACAAATGCAGCTGGAAAGTGAGGCTTACACTCCTAAATAGTGCCATTTGTTTGTCCCAGGAGTTGTTATCCTCCATGCGTCACGCTTTGAACAAGATCAAGAGTGGCTTCTAAAATATATGGCAATGAAAAGAATGCACACAAATAGTAATTATTGCTCTGTAGCTGCTCAAGCTATAATACCCTCCGTGGCCAGAAGCAAGCAGGGAGGCAGGGGACTGGGTGGGGCTAGGAGTAGGTGGAGGCTGAGCTTTGTTCTCTGTGCATCACAGGAGGGCAGTCAGATTGCCCTTCTGATCAGCATAACCATACCCGCACTTCTCTGCGGTGCTGTGGGCCACTTCCACAATGGCATTCAGGACTGTGAAGCTCCTGGCAAACAAGGGGCACTGAGGTGAATACCCACAAACAGCCTGAAGGTAGACTTCTCCACCTAAAGTGGCCACTCTTTTGAGTCAGTTGGAAGAGACTACTTACTTCATCCCCATGTTGACCTCTGACGTTGTTCTGTTGAAGTACACAGCCTTTTTTTGCTACTTCTAGAAGAGAGTGGGATAACCAACACAGAAATGGCCACTGTAGACATCTAAAGTCTGGAAAGAGAAGTCCTACCCAAATGTATTTCAGTCCAGGTTCTGCTGACTTTAGACTAAAAGCTGTTTTATCCAGACAGATAGCATAGAAAAGGCATGATGTCCTTATTAATTATCTTTTTTTATTTTTTAAGCTTCTGAGTGCCTCCAAGCTACACAGAAGACAGTCATTCTTTCCATCTTAGAGTGAAAAAATGAATACAAAAATCTGTCATAACAACATTAAAGCATTTCCTGAATTACAACCCTGACTGCTGAATGAGTGTGTTCACCTGAAATGAGTCAGTACAAGTGCAGAGTCTGTTGCCAAAAAACAGGGAGGAACCTGACAGTCTAGAGCAGTTGCTAGATAAGAGATTTTCCCTGTATTCAGATCACCTTCCTATGGAAACAAGTTGTGCAAATGCTCACCCAGAGTCAGTAAATGAGAGAGTCCATGTCCTGCAGAAATGCATTACCTTATTCTGCTCCTGAAAATGGATGAGGTGGGCTTTGACTAACGCTTTCAGCAGCACGCATTGGGAATGAACTAGGGCTGTCAGGAAAGATCATTGATTTTGCAGGACCCATCCAAATTATAGGATATAGTTTGGAGAAAGAGCACTCCCTTTTCAAAAGATAATTTTTCAATGTACTGCCCATGTTTGTGCTTTTGTGCAAGCAATAATGGTTTAATAAATGTTTTATATGATTGGGGGTTAGCTATACCTGGGAAGTTGGCAATTCTGACTAGATTTTACAGATACCAACTTTTTTTTACCATTAATACTTTTTTTCCCCTTTCTGTTTATGTTCCCAGATTGATTTCCAATAGTTAAAATTTAAACAAAAAAGGCAACTTCAGTTTTCAAATCTGCAAATAGGACAGACAATGTATGCAACCTCCTCATTGATTGACTCTTCTGTTTTTATAGATTCATCCTCTTGAAAGAGTCATTAAACACCAGAGAAAATGATTTGTTGCCATTGATTACATGACATACTGCTCTGACATACACAGTTTTTATATCTAAGTTATTAATTATGTTGTTAATGTAATTTGCAGACCACAAGATAAATCATTCATCTTCTGACTGGATATTACTGGATATATTGCATATATAAATACATCTCTGGGTGTGAAGGTAACTGTTACCAAGAGTAATAGATTAGAAGGCTTCTAGTTTGCCTTATAAATCATAATGAGCTAAGGAAAACTTCCTCTGCCCATTTATTTTATTAACTTGAAAATGCTGAGTTTCTCAACATCTCTGCCATTTATGTGCTACAGTGATGCACATTATCACTTCATTTCAATACAGAGGAAACATTTGCAATTGTTGTGTTCATGCTCTATCCTCATTTTCTCAAGAATTTCACAGTTTAAGATTAATAAGCTACAAGACATAAAAAGTCAAGCTTAATTTGTGTTCTCCCAAAGGCTTCACGAAACAATTTTTTCCCTCTTCTGGTGTTGGATACCTTGTGCTAGCTTCATTCTCTGTAACTTTCTTTTCCTAGCAACAATTGCCAAGGAATTAATTATGACAGCCAGAGTCACAAATGTGTGCCATGGTAGTCTGCTGCCACTAGCAACAGACTCATGTGTTTCAAAGTGGAATTCTCTGCATTTGTACCAACAAATTACTTTTAAAAGTTCCTCCTGTTTTGTACTTCATTTCAACAGGTCTGGGTCTTTCCTTAATTTCAGAAGGGTTTAGCAGCAACTATTCAACAGTTACCCTGGGAGCACACTGCAGATTATGCATGCTTGCCTGACATTTGACAGATGCCCTTAAAAGGCTCGGTTTCCTTTTCATAGAGGCCAGGGGGTTGAGGAGGGTGGAGGGCTAGAAACATTTTTGAAGTGAGTGACATATGTTTAAATGTCAAGGTGGTCTTACTGAATCGCTAAGCACAGCCCTTGTACACTGAAGCAGTGGGAAATGTCCTTTTTAGCTAGAGCTAAAAATTCACATTTTTTAATATTCCTGATCCCAGAGATGACATAGTCCTTTATTTGGAGAGGAAGCTGAATGCTGAAGACTAAATTTTGTTGCCAGCATATGCTAAGACTCCTCTGAAAATTTCACCACATGTGAAGAATGAATAAAACATGTTTTGTAAGAGGCATTGCTGAAAGTGTGAAACTCAAAGAGGTAAATTATCTTCCCTCCCTGCTCAGCTCTGTCCATGCAGAGGCTGACATTGAATGTTAGTACAGTAATGATAAACAAAGCCACAACTGCAGCTGGGAAAAGGCCTGAGTGTAAGAAGGAGAATTACTCATCTTTAACAGGTTTCTTGGCTTTGGAAATGTTCAGCGTCTTAATACAAAGGTCTTCAACATCATGGTTGATATTTTTAAGAGTGTTAGTGCCACAGCCATTCCCAGATTGAAACATTGAGGTGGTGTCAAAGAAGGGAGGTGGTTCTGGGTTTGGATCTGGGTGTACATCCTGGAGAAGTCCTGTCCACAGAAGGAGCCACACACCTCTCACTTCTTCCCTTTCCTTTGGCTCAGGGCACACCAAAAGGCAAGCTGTAGGCTCAAACAATGTGCAAGTCTAAGTTCAAATGTGTCTTCAAATCTCCCGTGCAGATGACTGGTGAGCCCCAGTCAGGAGCACGTTCCTACATGTTTCAGCAGGTGAAATGCAGAGACCCTTAAAGTTGCATTTGAAAATGTGCTCCTTAAATACAGCAACTATTGGGTCTAGAGATCCCTTTTAAAACCAACAGAAGTTATTTCTGCTGTCAATGAGGATGCAGGTTTAAACCTCTCCAGAAGACATTGTCTGTTTTTAGTGAATTAATTATTTTGATTATTGTATAGAAATTTCATGCTCCTATCAACTAGCAATACTAGTCAGAGTAAGGAATGGTGCAGGCAGCCCCGATTTGAGGTTCAGTGCCCAACAGTTCTTATCAGTCTTAGACTTGACTTGTCCTGAGTAGATATTGCCAATTATGTCATGGTAGCTGAGGTAGATAGATACCTCCTTGGAAGGAAAATAATGGCCAGCATCATTTTGACTTCTCATCTAAATTGAATTTGAACTCAGCTCTCTAGAGAAACACAACCACTGCATTAAACAAGTGACGGAATTAATGCTCTCATCGATCCTGCTCATCAGTACAGAGGTGTGTGCTCCCATCTGCATCCAGCCTCTCCATCTTAGGGAGCCAAACTGTGGCCCTGAATGAGCAGAATGTGCTGCCTTTTCCAGCTGTGCAAAATAGTACCAGCCCTGCTGCTGGTCTCACAGCTCCTCTGGGTTCATGCTGATGTGAATAAGTGGAAGTAGAGTTGGGTGATGGATGAAATGCGGAGGTGATTTCCCCTTGTTTGCCTCAGTGCCCCCTTTTAAATGCAAGCAGAAAGTGGAAAATGAAAACAACTGTGTCACTTAACACTGATGAGTAAGTTTAAAATTTAAGTTTATGTTATAAAATGCATATCAGCAAATTTGTGTTTTGCTATTCATTTTTATGACACAAAATTTCTCATAAGAGTGTCTATAATATGGAAACAGTTCCTGTCTATCAGATACTGACCGAATGTTTAACAGGGCCCACAGCTACAATATAGTAAAAGCTGCAGTCAAGTATTCACTGGCTGCATCTAGACTTTCCCACTTGGACACTCTGAAATAAAGGCCTTTAATTGCTTTATGTTGCATCTACTCACAAAAGAATTGTTATAGGTTTATTTCTGGAGAGTTTTGTTAAAGACCATTTGGAGACAGAAGCTGAAACACACAACACTTCAGGGATATCACATTTTTATTCTTGATGCTTTGAAATTTCAGAAGGTTTTTTAAAAGGTCTTTATGGTCTGACCAATAACATATTGGTCATATGTAAAAGATTTAGTTGCTAAAGATTTTTTTTCTGTTTTGTTTAATTCCCCTTATCCAGAACAGCAGATAAATTTTTAAGAGGATTAATCAAAGTAGAGATTGAATAAAATGTATCCTCCCTGCCATAGGCAGGGATAAAATTAACCTTTTTTGCTTTATCAGTTTATTCACACAAATTGACTTAGTGAGCAGTAAGGAGGGCAAGAGGTAGATGAGCAGAAATGAAAGAATGGCAGTCTTGGAGTAATGACAAAAGGTGCTGGAAGGGTCCCAGATTGTCAGCACAATGCAGGAAGGGTGTGGAGGACAGCATGCTGATACCCTTTCCTGTGTGCAGCTTGTGTGAGGGTCCTGATGGATGTGAGGAATGAGGCTAAGATGCAATACTGACAAGCTCTGAAAAGGGGAGCTTGATCACCTAATAAGCCCAGGAGTGTGAGGAAGAGAGACTGTATCACGGAACTGTGGAATGGCTTGTGTTGGAAGGGCCCTTTAAAGGTTATCTAGTCCAACCTCCCTGCCATAGGCAGGGACACCTTCCACGAGACCAGGTTTCTCGAAGTCCCATCCAGTCCTGTGATAATCTTCTTGTCCCTACTCTGGACTCACTCCAACAGATCCTCCTTTTTATAGTGAGAAATTTCTTTGTATTCCTCACAGGTTACCAGTCCTTGCTTCCATCCTCTTAGGCTTTTTTTGTGTGTTTGAGATTGTCCAGGAGCTCCTTTTATATCCTTGCAGGTCTTCTGCCATTTTTGCCCAACTTCCTTTTTGTTGGAATGCATTGCTCTTGACCTTGGAGGAGGCGATCCTTGAATATTAACCATCTTTCTTGGGCTGCTCTTCCCTCCAGGGTTTTATCTCATAATTCTCTCTGCACAACCCTGAAAAGGACAAAGTCTGCTCTCCTTAAAGTCCAGGGTAGTGAGCTTGCTGTGTGATTTCCTCCCTGCCCTAAGCAGTGACCACTTCATGGTCACTACAGCCCAGGCTTCCCTTCATCTGCCCAGTCCCCACCAGTCTCATCAGTGAGAACAAAGTCCAGCATAGCACGTCTCCTCACTGGCTCCTCTGTCACTTGGAGAAGGAAATTAACGTTGATGCATTCCAGTAACCTCCAGGATTGCTTATGTCCTGCTGTGTTGTCCCTCCAACAGATGCCAGGGTGGTTGGAGTCCCCCATGAGGCCCAGAGATTGTTGACGCGATGTTGTTCCCATCTGTCTGTAGAGGGCCTCCTTGACACTTCCTGGTCAGGTGGCCTGCAGCAGACCACCCACGGTAATGTCACCTCTCCCTGCCCTCCCTTTAATCCTGACCCATAAACTCTGGCTTGGCTCCTCGCCCATCCCCAGCTGGAGCTCCTTGCACTCCAGCTGGTCACTGATATAGAGGGCACCACCTCCTCCTCAGCTTCCCTGCCTGTCCTTCCTAAAGAGCCTGCATCCATCCATTCCAATACTCCAGTCGTCATAGCCTTCCCACCATGTCTCTGTGATGCCAGTAAGATCCTAGCCCTGAAGGTATGTGCACATCTCTAACTCCTCCTATTTTTTCCCTGTTCTCTGTGCAAAGACATATTTAAGATTGGTCCTGATATAGCTGATTTACTGGCTGGAGTGCCTGGAATCCTTTTGTGCTGCTCTCCAGGTGCTCTCCTGCTGACCTGGGATCACTCTCTGGACTCTGGGCATCTACTGCTGGCCCTGTCATCAAAGTGGTAGGAGTGGGATGGATCGGGTTCCCCACCCCCAGCAACATTATGCTTCCCTCTCTATCAACTTGGTAACCCGATGACTGAAGAAGCTCCTGTCCCTCTCTGACATATGGACTCCATGAACCCCCAGTAGAATGTTCAAGTCCAGCATCATTTAGCACTAATATTGTTTAAGTCCTTAAAACTAGTTAATTTGTTTATTCCTATTCTTTTTCCTTATTAGATTATTCCAGTCTTCATTCTGAGGCTGCAAAACTTACTTTGAACATTCAGGGGAAATCTATTCATATGCTATTTTCTAATAGATCTTAATAATAAGAAATTAAATGATCCTCCAAACCTCCTATAGACTTCTCTTTCCTCAAAATGCACTTCTCACTGAGGAAGTGGCATGGCAAACATAGTGTTGTCTGTTAATAAAATGCACATAGATAAAAGACATAAAATTAACATATCACAAGATTATGAAATCACAAATTCTGTTCAGTCTCTGTTCCATTTGCCTTCTTGTCAGTTATTAATTTGACCTCTGCAAATATTCTTTGCAGTACGTCACATGGTTATAAATCAGCAAAGCCTTCAAAATTGCAGTCAAATCTCCCAAATACTAGGATAGCAAAGTCAAACATTCAGCTGCTGGTAATGTAATTAAAAGTCTATTGGTCTCCACAGACTAAGAGAGTAGAATTTTGCAGAAGATTGAATGGCAAGCATGGAGTGCAGCTGGAGCAGGATGCAGTTTACATGACCTAGAGGTTCCCCAGCTCTAGAGACACCTTCTATCTTCTTGCCACTTGTCGCCACATTTTCTTTCATTCCTGGTTTATAACTTCAATCTTGTTTGTGGTAGCATTTGTAAATTTTGGGCAAGTCAAACAAAGGGATAGGTGATATATTCCTTAGCACAGGAAATCTGTTGGAGAGAGACAAAAGGAGGATCACAGAAGTGATTAGAGGGCTGAACCACCTCTGCTATGAAGACAGGCTGAGAGACATGGGGTTGTTGAGCCTGGAGAAGATAAGGCTCCAGGGGAGATCTTACAGCAGCCTTCCAGCACCTGAAGGGGACCTATAGGAAAGATAGCTGTGTCTGTTGTGATAGGACAAGGGATAATGGTTTTAAAATAGAAGAGAGTAGATTTAGATTAGATAGAAGAGTTTTACAGTAAACTGGAACAGGTTGCCTGAAGAGATAGTAGATGCAACATCCCTGGCAGCATTCAAGGTCAGGTTGAATGGGGCTCTGAGCAACCTGCTCATTGCCAGGGGACTGGACTAGATGACCTTTAAAAGTCCCTTCCATCCCATACCATTCTATGATTTTTAAGATCTGCATAGCTTACTGTTTATAGACTGTCCTATCCACAAAAGAGACCATTAGTATTTTAACTGGAAAGTAAGTGGCAGAAGTAAGATTGCTCTTCTTTATCACCCATACATGAAGAAGGAGTGAAAAACTCCAGCTTCTAGTATCTGCCATCTAGACCACAAAGGAGCCCTGCAAATTCCACCTGTGGGTGTTATTTGTGACTCTGTGGGTGTCACAGAGTTGAGAGGACACCAGGCAAAAGCGATGTTCATTTGGCGCACCTGTGCTGAAAGGCAGTGATACAGAGCAGTTGGGTCTTAGATGTGCAGTTTCAATTCCTTGCAATTTGATGTCCACTAGTCCATGAACAATTTACCACCGTTTAACCATTTGCTGCTTCTTGAGTGAACCAGCATAAATGACCAGGGACATACCCTCAGCCTGCAGCAGGGACAAGATGGGGTGCTCCTGGGAAAACCTATACAAAAGGAAACTGCTTAACAAGCAGATTGTGAAACCCAGTGAGTAAATCCCATTCCAGCACCTGCCCTACGACAGCCCTTTATGGCAAAAGAAAAGTCTCTGCCAAGTCCTCAGGATCCATACAGTGGGTACAAAAGGCAACTTTCACTTCTCACCTTGCAAATCAGTCCTGGTGTCCTCTTCTTACATTTCTGCTAAATCCAAAAACGGGGGTGTAAAGCTGTAGATAGGCACCTGCAGGTGCTTATGTGCCCCTCCCAATCTGCCTGGAGGCTCTCTGCCTGGATGCTGTTACCAGCATCCCTCTTTGCCAGCACATTTTTCCATTCATCTTCCTTTAAAAAGTGTTGTGGAGCAGTTAACAGCTTCAAGAGGAGCTGTTGTCATTACTAATGTTTAGGGACTAGAAAATGTTAGTTCCGTGCAAATTATACTTAATTAGGGTTGTAAAATAATAATTATTTTTCATTAATAGAGTCCTAAATCTTTGAAAGCCTTAAATACTGTATATCTCATTATGCTACACAGTACAAAACCAGTGAAACCCTTTCATTAATTCATTAATGATTAGTTGGAAAAGCAATATGACAGATTATTTTACATGTTACCAAGTACTATTAGTACACTCACATACACAGCTTAATTTAGAACTTTAATATTAGAGTTTTAGTTCTTCAACCATGGAAATTGAGTAGAAAATTACTATGAAGATAAATTTTCATTTGATTTTTTTTCAGCCACACTTTCTACCATGTACTCCTGTTTTACAATCCACACAATAAGAAAAAAAAATTAAATATGTCTTTAACATGGAGGACTACTTTGGTTTTTTTTTAAAGCTAGATATCATTCAGTTAATGGATGTCCAGTTATGCAAAACATCCAAATCAGCAGTGCCATACTTTTGAAAGCAGTGAATCTTCTCTCAACTCAGCTGGGAGACCAGGCAGAAGTGCTTAAGCAGCTAAATCAGACCTTTAGTTATGGACTTCTAAACTTTCCCAAGGCAAAATGCCAGAAAAAATGAGGTTAAGTTTCATCAAAGTAAGTTAGCGAACATCATCTCTTTAGAGAGAGAAAGAGAGAATGAGAGAAAGCATGAGTCTTGTTTTCTTCACAGTTCTGTCTCAAGAGGAGACAAGGAGGAACACGTAGAAGCTCTCTGGGATGGGTCAGGCAGACAGTACCCTAAAAGCAGTGCCTTTATCACCCTGTGACTATTCCCTGGAGATTTACACCTCACTCACAGCCCTTTGTTTGGACAGGAGAGCTGCGACCACCGTGCTGTGTGCGAGTGCTCCCAAAGCCAGGCTCTGACTTGGTTACCCCCTGTGCATGATCAGATTATTCAGGCCACTGGGTCTAATTTAACTGGAGTTATCACTACACATAAAAAGTAGATGACTGAAGAAAAAGTCACACATATTTCTGCCTGAATGCACTCTTGCAGCAAAGCAAGCCAAGATGACATGCACAGGCTCTGCCGCTCTATTTTTGTGAACTGCACATGAAATATGGAGAAAATGTCTTTAAATGACGGCTTTGGAAATGTCTGTTGGCAAAGGAGATGTTTTGCAGGACATTCTGCAGTAACTTCCTTGCCTGGTGGATAGGACTCTTGCTCTACTCTTAAAATGGAAGGAGAAATTCACAGATCAACTCCTCTGCTTAAGTAGATGCTAGGGGAGAAAGCACAGAAGGGTATCTATCAGGTATTTCCTTCATTTCTTATCCCTTCAAGGTTTTGGGTGGTCTTTGGTGGTTGCAGGCCTCTACTCAGGTGTACCTACACTAAATGGAGAGCTCAAGCTTTCCATAAAAACTTTGTCAGAATACAAGCTTTCCCTTTCACAAGGAAGTCCATCCTTTTGAAATGTGCTTTGATCACACTGCAATATCTAGTCTGGGAGCTAATATTATACATATGTCAAATAAAAAAAAAACAATCAACCAATCAACCAAAAAGCCCTCAACAACTTTAAAAAAGTATTACCACAATTTAACTATTTATTCTAATATTTTCTAATGTTCTATTCTGTAAATTTTAATACAGGGATTCACAGAAAAAATGAAATGAGGGCTTGGTGGTGTAAACAAGAAGTTTCAACCCTTTCACATGGAAAACTGTCAAAGTTGTGTGCCTGCAAAAAATTTGCAAATTCCTCGTCTTCTGTCCACTACAAAGGTCTTCCATCAGAAATGTTTTGTATTCATGAATTTACTCAGAACAAGCAGTTTCACATGCTCTAATGAGCTGTGTGTGAAGACAGTAGACATGCACTTAACCAACAAACAATGTTTTTCTCCACCCCACACTCAGCAGAATGCAAAATAAACTCCATTATTTGCTTCATTTGCGTCTTTTGAGGACAGTAATATATTGTAAACATTATTAGTGCTTTACATTGACATCTGTCTGTGGAAGGACTCAGAAGTTAGTCTTACCACAGGGTGTAAATTACCACTGACCCTCTGGAAAGAAAGTCCCAGACTGCGGCTGGGAAGACCAGGAGTAGGGATGTCCCTGCAGGCCAGCCAGTCTTTGAGAATCTTTTTTAATGCTCATTGTAAATCCTGAAGATGTACAGAAAACTTTAGTTTCTGTGATGCTTTCTAAACCACAGGAATATATTTAACACATTAATAAAAGGGAAAAAAATCCAAACAAACCCTAGGAACAATCCAGTTCCTGTCATCTCTCTTGATTTTTCACTTAGTAGACTTCTTTATGGATTAAAAAACTTTTTTTTCTCCTTCTTCTTGTAAAGAGTGTTCATTGAAGCTTGGCCAATAGATGGTATCACCCTTTCCAAAGTCTATGCTATGGGAGGCCTATGGAAGCATATCTGCTCAAGGCATTCATGCAAATTATTACTTACTGCCCTATATGCTCATAAATTAATAGCTTCTCTGTGGATGAAAAACAGAAATTAGACAACCATTAAGGTTGAACAATGTATAAAGAATATTAAATATTAATATACGAAATGAAAAAATATTGCAAGAGATATGAATAGATATGCCAGAAGCATAACAAGCCAAACCTAGAAATGTAAATAATAAAAACATGTTTTCAGCTAGATATTCTGGATGGTTTAGTATTCAAATTAAAGTTTGTTTTCCCATTCAATAAAAACAAAACAAAAAGTATTTACCGTTGTTGCCTGATTTGCATGAGAGTTCATTTTCCTCCTGTGAACAGAAGCAGATCTTTAAGCGGAGGCGAATCAGGATGGAAAGGCCACTTTCCCATCGGTGCTTTTTTCCAGGAGTGTTTCAGTGAGGTGTGGATGGCAGCTCTGCAAGTTCAGGAGCAAGAATACCCCTTACAATTTAAAGTGTTATTTGAATGAATAATTGCAAAGTTAGCTTGTGCATTTTAATGACTTGTGTCGGCAGCAACGATAAAATTGAAATGGAAATTGGATGAAGTGTTTACTTAATAGTAGGATAAGGCTGCCTGTTGCTGAAGCATTGTGGCTGACTGCATGTGTCACTTGTCTCTGGCAATGATGCTTTTCCTTGGAGCCCTGTCAGAGCTACAGGACCTATCATTTCACACAGCCCATCAGCTGTGAACAAAAATCATGTTAAAAATACCTGATTTCTTTGTGAATCCTAGTTCATTTTAAAAATATATTACGCCCTAGCCAGCTTCAGCTCATTTATGCTCATTCTGAATTAAATGCTACTCTTCCCTGTCCCTGGGAGAATTATTGTAAAGGTGCCCCGTATGGATTTTGACCTTAACCATGGATTACGTCAGCCAGACCTAGATTCAGCCTCCTGTGAGGCCCATAGGAATGACAAGTGCACCCATTTTAAACACACATTTAGTGAAACATCAGATGGAGAATGTCCTTGCTCCCATACTCACTTTTATACAATTTCATTTAGTCAGATGTTCATTTCCCAGAGCTTGGGCTGGACTGTCTCACAGGGTGCTTTCCAAAAGCTCTAGATCCACTCCTGGCTAAAACCTTGGTGCGAATCTTACCAAGATTAAACAGCCTCACTTTTAAATTGAGTGCATAGAGCTGCACAGGCTCCGCTTTAGTTAGGGTACTAAATCTGGGCTGTTCCCATGCTGGGAGCTGTTTTGTGGGATTCATTGGAATGAGCAAACAGTAAGAAGGAATCTGGTATATTTGTAGTAGGCAGAAAATGTTTTTCAGGATAGTCCCAAAACAGTCCAATGAACATAGATATCTAAAGATTTCAGATCCTGATGCTTGTTTAATCAACACGCACATGCACACACACAGAACACATCCTGGCTCAGAAAACTGATTAATTACTAAAGCTTTTGATTAATACAGATCATGGAAAAACCCCAACATTGTTTTAGGAAGGAATGCTTTTCTTTCTCCCTGTAGTTTGAAAAAAATTTGACTCCTGACTGCTTCTCAATTCTGATTGGAAAAATGTTTCAAAATAACTGCTGTGTTTTTATAAAACGCAATAACCACACAAGGCAAAGTACCAATCCTTCTAAAGGCACGTGATAGTAAAACCTAGCCTTCAAAGTACTTGGGGCTGTGTCCAACACTGAGAAAATCCAAAATAACATTGCACAACTGTACTATCAGGCATAGGGTCAATCAGGTTCAGCTCCAGAGGAGGTGGCATCTGTTACTTACCTCATGTTTTAGTAAATAGTCTGTTTTTTATGTGACAAGTGCAAACAGAGATACAAATTAATGGGAAAAGAAAAGCCCCAATTGTCCATTTGTGTCACATTGCAAACTGCTGGGTGAAAAACAGCCCAGCATCATTTAATCATCCTGTTTTCCCTCTCCTTTTTCACTCATTACATTCATTACTGGTCACAAAAGACTGCTCACAAAACAGCTAGTGATTTTAATTTAATGCATCCTTTCTAAAACCTGCAGGGAAATTAAAGGAGAGAGCAACCTGGGGAGGGCTGGGGAGCAGAAGGGGGAAATGGCACATCTGAAGCTTTAAATGCTAATAGTCAAACATTTCCCAAATAGATCTGAGCTGACCCTAAACACATTGGGAGGGCTTAACTCATTAGTTTGCAAATTGAGTCAAATTGACACAAGGAGTTTCCTTGCAGTGCCTTTAAATCTCTGATGGAGGCTGGTGAGTGACCTCTCAATCTGACAGGCCAACAGTTGCCAAACCATCTCAATATCACAAAATCCAATAAAACAAGCTACCCAGGCAGATCACCAAGGGCTGGTGCAAGTTTTTTTTTTCTTCTACATTATGCAAAATGTTGTTGTCGCCACCTCCAGCAAAATACAGGGGCATCATTGCTTTACAAAGGGATAACTAAATAAAAGAACAGTAATCAACCAATCTAATCAGTACAGGGTGTAATATTAGGGAAGCATGACAATATTTGATTGGAGCTGTAGAGAGCCTGTGGAGCACAGCTCACCTGGGGGGCATTGCTCTAGAAAATGGCACCCTTTCAAATTGTTCCACACTAGCTGGAGTGAGGGCTTTGATGGTAGATTTGCTCTTTCAAGTCCTGTCTCCTCATCCACTGAAATCAATAGAAAGGCTCCCACTGACACTAGAAAGGTGAGAAGAGGGAAATATACACTGTGAGAGAGGCAGGAAGGGTCTGTGCTGGCATGAGAATGACCCACAACAAGGCACAGGTCACCACAGCTGGAGGAATCGGATTTATCTCCTCAGAAAGGGCACACACTCTGGGGTGTCCACCCACAAGCTAGGTGCTTACACTGTCAGAGGTGCTTGCCCCTCCCTGAGGTACCCCAATCCCTTTGACCAGATCTCCAGCAGCTGTTCCACGGGAGCCTCAGCACTCAGCTCACCCTGAGCTCCTGCATGCTCATTTGCCTGAACCCTGACATCCTGGGTGGTAGCACCAACCTTCTGCTTTCCAGCCCCTACTGTGCATTATTTTCCTCCTCTTGTAGAAGATGCTGCCATCTCTGTTTCTGACTGGAAATGATGCAGGAGAAAAGCCCTGCCCCTGAGGACGCCTTCCAAAAGACCTTAATGACTCCATTATTTAACACTGGGGAAAGCTCTTTGAGGCTGATTTTGACAGCAGGTTGACAAGGATGCATCACAACAAAAGTAGAAGATTTCTACTTAATTTTCAGAAATAATATTACAGTGATCTGGGGAAAAATATTGCAGAGTCTGAAAGAGCTGTTTAAATATGAGTTTAATAAGGTTAATATGCCTGAAGCACACAGAGCAAAAGTCCTTCAACACACTACTGTACTCATCTTCCTGGGGATGCAGTCCAAAGTCTACTGGTCTTGACTTGACTTCCAAGGCACTTGACGTGGAAATTGTTCTCAGCGCTAACTTTTATCTTTTTCATATTGGTTCTGGTATTTTACTCAAGGCTCTCCAAAATATTTCTTGTGTAGTCTCACACTTTCTACCTCCTTCTGCCAGAAGCACGTGTGCTGCGATGCCCCCAGTGAAGTAACTCACCAGATACCAGTTGAATGCCCACTTGTAAAGATGATCACTGAATGAAGGCAAACAGCCTTGGGAGACCAATTAAGCCACGTGGTTATTTTGACAGATTGTGTCCTAAAGTACAGCCCTTTGAACACAAATGGGAAGTATATGTCCTTCAGAAATATTCCTGTGTCCTCGTGCACAGGATATGGATATGGGAACTAATTACTGCTGTGTTTAATTGCTCCTCTCCCCACAATGAATTCTCTCTCTCCAGCCTGCCTGTTACCCTCTATTTTCTTACTGAGGAGGAAACTCTCCCTCACGTATCCCATGATCAGAACAGGTGCAACGGCTGTTGCTGCAGGGCAGCTGACTTACACCAAGTTCACACCTTCTCCTCCCCCAGCAACTTGTTGGTGTGACTATCCCATAAACCTATAAAATTAATTTTGCATTAAACATAGAGGTAGTGAGCTAAGGTGATATAGCACTTCAGCACTTCCATGCCTAACTGCCTGTCCTGTGCTAAGACCACAGTTCAGAGGCTTTGGAGTCCAAAATCTCAGCTCAGCATCACCACAGCATCCAACGGCAACTACCAAGGCTTGGCCTTTTTGTAGCTCAGTATTGCCTTGTGGGAGACTGCAAATCATTCCTTCTGTGTTGGAGCATGAACTATGTCCCCCTTAGCTTGACTGTTTACCCAAAAGCATTATTTTGCAATGCAAACTTGTCTTGTTATCCTGGGTGGAGATCCTGTTTCTTCCTAAAAATTGATGTTTATAAATAATTGGCAACAATTTACCTCCTTTTTTTTGAAGAGGGAAAGCCATAGTAAATGAGATTTTGGACACTTCAGTCTAATCTCTCTCATTGCTTATTTGTTCTCTTTTGCATTTTACTAATGAGTGTTATACTTCCCTTTATTCTACTTTATTTCTGTTTTGTTGAAGAACTTCTTTTGGTTGTCTCTTACGTCCCTTGCTAATTGAAATGCATTTTATGACTTAGCTTTTTTGATTTTATCTCTGTCATATAACTCTCTGTTTGGTGGGAGAATTTTAACAAGGGGGTTTCCAAGAGATTTTGCAGCTTCTCCTGCCAATGCAGAAAACCATTGTGTTGTAAACACATCCAGGGCTGCCTGACGATTGTGGGTTATTGTGCTTCTCATACTAATTACCCTCTACAGGGAGATAGTGTGCAGAAACATTGTGAAAACCTTGTCTTCTCTTCCTCCAGCTTTTTGTTCCATTCTTACATCCTTGGCATCCAGCTTTTTGCCACTCCTCAGCGTCTCAGGCGTTTCATGTTCCTTTTTCTCTGCCTCCTCTTTTGCAACAAATGAAGAGTCTGTTTTCTTAAACTCCCTTCCTGCTGAAACACCTGAGCCCCTCCATTGCTCTTTCTACTACTCCAATGCCCATCTTGTAAAGCAGCACCTGGTATAAACATGCCATTTTGGGCGTGGTCTTACACTTTTCCATCTGCTGCCAGGAAAGAACATTATTTCCAAGTTCAAAACTGCTCAATTCTTGTCTTGGATCATACTCAACAGTGCGACAGCTCCACTGAGATCCTCATCCTGGTCATCCAAGAATCATCACCTTGTCTGCGCAAACATGTTGGGTGACCATTTACAATGAGATACCCTTTGCACACAGTTATTTCTGTTTCCCCTTACAGACTCAAGGCATGTTAGGATAAGAACTAGTCACCCAGCCTTTCTGCAGTAACATCTGTCAGAGTTTTTCTGCTGTTATAAAATATAATAATAACTGTTAACCTGTGAGTACCTGAACTAGAAGAGCTGACTTACCTGCTTGGCTGAGAGAAGCTCTCTTGGTGTTTGAAAATCCATTTCTTCACATGGATAAAATGAAACCTGTGGAAAGAAGCTTTTGTACAAACCTTTTAGACCTCTGAGACAAATCAAGGGCCCAGCCTTGAATTCTCTTTTAGATATCATCCCACCACTAATTTGACAAAAGAATAACCTGTACCAAGGGCACTGAATGAAACCCCATCTAGTTTTTAATGGCTTCCTCAATCTCTAGGAGAATCCTCCTGTCCCCAGGTACAGCAACACATCCAAGTCTTGGCCTTGTGCCACCCCAGGTGAAACCTGGCCATTTCTCCCCATTTATCCTCCTTCTTTCCTCATCTCCAGCTCCAGGAAAGGGCCTTTGTGAAACCCATTGCAGCAAAGAGCCAACACAGCTGGGGTGAGTCAATATCTGGAGCCTTTATTTAAAGGAGAAGGAGCACAAATGCCATTTTTGGCTCACTAGCCTGGCTTGTGAGGTCTGGGAGCATGTGGGCTTCTTTTCTGCCTCACTGAAGAGCAGTCATCTTCATCAAGTGTTTGAATGATGGCAGTTGGATTGTAAAATACCCTGATGAATGGTGACAGCGATACCTGATTTTTAATTGTTTTAACATGTAGGAGAGTGGAAATTGTGACTATAACGTGCAGGAAAACCTTCTGTATTTCATTATTTGTGGCATGTATTTAAAAATTAATAAAACTTCCAGAAAAATCTGTACACATTTAACATCTGTTATCTCTTTTCTAATCCTTTAAATCCCTTCATTTACTCCAAAGTTGCTTAAACTGTTATCAACCTCTTTTGAGGGCTCTACATCTTAATCACAACTGTATGACAAATATTTGATGATATAGTGCACATTTGGCAGATACTTAGGACTCAAATGATAATACCAAAATAGAGGTTTCATACGATTACAGAGACTAAGGGATTAGAAACCAGATTTAAATGGGTCCAAGGGGCAAATTCAAAGACTTCAATCATCTTTTTAAAAACAAGATGCCATGGTTTGTGAAAAAAATTCTAAAATGAATTTGCCAATGATCTCTCCTCCAGAAATATTCTATCACTTCATCAAACTTACTTATTTATTTAAACTGCCTTTGAAGCTCTTTTATTTCAAGCGGAAAAAGACCCCGAGTTCAACTGCATACATTACACAAGGGGGAAAAATAACACTTATGTAAAACCTCAGTGGGAAATTTCCCTTCTTCTGTTCTGTGAAGAGCAGACATTTCCCCAGAGCAGCTTTTGAGTTTCGTGGTAAATCAAGCCTCCAGGTAAATCCTTCTGAGTGGGAGTGAAGCACTGAGAAATGGCACACAGTGACAAGCTGGGGGGTTGTTCTCCATGTCCCTGCAGTGAGCTGGAGGCAGATCCGATGGAGCATCCACGTGGTGACCGGGTCTGGGTAGCTGCTAATCCCAGCGGAGGTCGATTGCTCAGCAAAGCTGCCCACGCAGAGATGAGCAGTGCTGTCCAAGGTGTCCAGCAAGCCCAGCAGGTCCCCACAGGGCTGGCAGGTAAATGGCACTTCAGGGAGACCCCTGCCCTGGCATAGCCCTGGCTGGCAGCTGGTGCAGTTTGGAGTTACAGACGTGACCTCCTCTCTGTAGGGCTCACCAGGCTGGGGCACTGCGCTGCTGTCACCATAGCGCTGTCATTTCCAGAGCTGCTATCCTGCACCTGGCTTCAGCACCTGCATCATGCTGAAGGATGCACTAAGGACTCACTGAGCAGGGGAATCACTATTCCAAGCCAGCATATCTCCTTCTCATCTCTCTTTCTTCCAGAATGATATACAGTTGGGTCTAAATTCATGGAGTGCCCATATCTGGAAGAACTGCTTAGCACATTTAGGATCAGAATCTGCAAAACTTTTAAGCTTTCAGTCATTATTTTTTTTAATCCCAAGTTAACTTTTTGCTAGTTTCATGCCTGGAGCTGGCTTGTTAGAGGTTTACATGAGTATTGGTACAAGAAGAAAAGAGAGTAAAGAAATGTGCAGCCCAGAGTGGCAACAGAGGGTGGCCTAAGTCACTCTGAGGCTGAGAGGTGCAAAACATCCTCCAGAAAATCTTTAGCATTACCAGTACTCAACACTAAAGACATGAATTTTTCTTCTTACTGTCAATTTTATTTTACAACACTGATCCTCCAACCAAACAAAGCAAGCTGTGATGCAAGCTCCACTCTTCCTTTCCTACAAAGAATCCAAACAGAGAAAAAGTGATTAGAAAGCCTGCTGGGACATAGGGGCAGAGAGCACCATGACTTTATTCCTTTGGGAAGAGAACTGGTGGCTGAACAGGAGCAAAACCCATGTCTTCAGATGCAATGGAAGAAAGGAGGACTAATGCTGGAGATGCCAAGCATGCAGCTGATGTGCTGGGCCTCAGCACCAGTGCCTGCTCTTCCTCCTTGCTGCATGTCTCACTGTGTTGCTATTAGTTCCAAAACTGTATTAGTGAGCAATACTCAAGGGTTCCATGTACACCACAAATCCTGAAGAAGGTGCAGAAGCATCCAAGGAGAGGGATTTGCATGCCAGGTGATAAAGTACATTTCCAGGTGGATTTCTGCTTGGACTGGCACTAGAGGGGTGCATGGCCTGTGCCCTTGACCCAGCTCTTCTTGCTGTGCCTTATTCCACATTAAAACTTTGTAATGTAATCCTCGCTTAAAGATATTTTCATACTGGGTTGCTGGTACTCACTAGGATTTTAGTGGGTTTTTTCTAGCCTTTTCTGTTTTATTTCCCTGTATGAAACCTTGAAATGAAGAGTCATCACGTATATCAAGAACACAAGAAATACTATTGCCTGTAGATGAAGTAGCACTTAGCACAACAGTGATCTGAAAGAGTATATATTACATTTTACCAGCATTGAAATTTCTATCTTACAAAAGGGAGAAAACAGTCTTCGCTGGGCATGTGCTCTGAATGGAAAAGTCAGTTTATGGATTCAAGTGGCTCTTTGGTGATGCTTTGACCAATGCTTAGAATACTGTAATAAAAGAAAAATCTTGTGAGCAAAAGACAGGCTTTGGCTTTCATTTCTGCTCACACATTTTCCAACATCTCCAAACAAACTCAGCTCGGGTGTCTTGGGCTACTGTAAACTTCAGAGGCAAAGTTTAAGAAGCAAGATGAATTCAAAAGAGTTTGTGTTGTCAGCTACAAGAGTAAAAAAATGTTATCAGCTGCTTAAGCGCTGCTGACTAATGTATATTCAAAAGCAAATCAACACAGTTGCACCCACTCTTCAAGCATCAAGGAAACCAGATGAGACCAGTGTCTCAGAGATATGGTGTCAAAGGATTTGGTGTGTGGTTTTTTTTTTTTAGACAGTAGATGGAAGGGGAGAATTGCATTAAAATGTAATGTTTGTCAATGGCAGTGATAAAAAAAGAAAACTTCCCTGGCCGTTGCTGGCTGCCGCATGCAGCAAATCTGAATACATTGGTAATGTGAGGGACTGATTAGTCCTGTGAGGCTGCCTACAGGTTAGCAGGCCTCATTTCAAATCTCTGACAGCAATATGTGTCGTTTCATGCTTCATCCTCATTCCCCATGTTCAACACAAACCGGGGTCACTCTATATATGGAAATCACTGTCTTCAGGGCAAAAAAATTAAAAAAGGTGAGATTGCCGCTTTAACCTCACTGGCCTCAGAAAATATGTTTTAGTCTGATACATTATACTAGTAGGAATTATTTATCAAGAAGATACAAGCTCGATATTTCAGAAATAATGAGATGTTCTGGTTTTGCAGCTGAAATTTTATGGTCCAGAGAGCATCAGCTATGAATTCAGAGAATGAAGTAAACTTGCAATGAATGATACACAGCATGCAGCTGAAGTAAAATGGCTGTGCAAAGGGTAATATGAAAGTTATAACACAGTGCAAAGCTCACTATGTCTTAAGTGCCTTTGTTGCCAAACAGACAGACGTTTCAAAGACAGTGCAGGCAAAAGGTGCTTGCAGTATTTATTGAGGGAAGTTTTGCTTGGGAAAGGAATTGCCCAATAAGAAAGTTTAGTTGCCAACCCTCAAATCCCACAGCTTAGAAGACCTACTGAAGTATTCAGGCCAAGACAATCTGAGAGCAGAAATGCAATGTTCAAGTAGTCAGCGTGGAAACATTAGGTAGGCTGCAGCAAAGGCTGGAGGTTTTCTCCCAGTAAGGGGTGGATTTCATTCATACCTTGTTTTGCTAGAACAAAAGCAGTTGTATAAATCCAGGAATGTTGTTTTACACCACTGTTCCTAGCAAATGTTATTTTAATAAGATGATAAGGGAGCAGTGTATGGGCTCAATATACTCTCTGATTTTGTTTAGTTTGCTCTCTTGTCTGGTCAAACAAGCTGAGTGAAGAACTTGCATTTCCTCTAATATCAGTCTTGGGTTAGGGTTCAGCAGAAGTATTTAAATGTCATACAGAGAATCAGTTACGAAATGTACAGTGCTGTCCAAAATAATTAATTTGTTTGACATGGCTTGTGGGGATTATAAACTCCGTGTGACTTAATGTGAACAGAAGCACAGCCATGAGGAGTGATAGTCAGCCCTTGTGGCTGCTGACATCCCTACAAGACAGACCAACATGCAGGTGCTTAGTAATTACCAGAGGAAGCAGGGCTCAGACCAGGGACTCAGCCCTCAGCAGTGCCATAGGGTCTTGTCCTTGCACCACCCAGTCCTCTCCTACATCTCCTTCTCTTTCTGGTGGCACAGGCTGGGTGGCAGTTTATGGTCTCCTTTCTAGTGTTTTGCCATCTGTAAAATTTAAAAAAAAACCAAAAAACAGCCAGACAATTTAATAGGCTGGGACCTACAACTGTTCGAGTTGTTTTTTACCTGACAGTGATGTTTTTTACCTTACAGCTGATCTGGAAAATGAAAAGAGGTATCAAACTAAAACTAAGATTTTTGCGATCTGTATCAGTGATCTTTAGAAATGAACACAGTGAGTGGCTCCTCTCTTTCTTTTCCAATTTCAAGTTCCAATTTCAAGTTCCAATTTCAAGATCATTTCCAGGAAGCTCTTGGGTGCCGGAAAACACTATTCCTTCCTCTGGAGTTGGTAGAATAAATCAGTCTCTGAGCACTTGAGACCATCTCAGCCCCCAGAAGGTTTGCACTGCTGAGTCCACGTGGCACACGCTGGTGAATCCCAGGAGCAGCGCTACCTGTGCAGCACATCTCCCTCCTAACAGCAGGGTTTGCCTCATGGAACTCAGGGTGAGACTCACCACAGCCATCTGCACAGAGGATGGTGAGGAGAGGGTGGTGATGGAGAGGATAGTGAGCATTGATGCTGCTCAAAACCTAGATTTCATCTAGATGGCTATCATCAGCCACAAAAAGGAAAATGTAGTAAGAGGGACCTAATTAAGACAGAATCAAATACTTTTACATTGTTTGTGCTGAAAAACGTGCAATTTTAACTGGTCTAACCTCCCAGGAAGTCTCCCTTTGGCTGACACAGGACAGGCCCATGATACAGCACTGAAGAGGAGCTGGCACTCAGGTGTGTAGCAGCAGTGGAGTCACTTTGGGCACCATGAAGTGTCCCAGCTGACCTCCAGCTGTGTCTCCCAAAATGTATGGGTCTCTAGGCCTGTGCAATCTCCTCCAGCCCGTGCAGAACCCAGTGTATTTCACAGGAACTTAATCCTTCATTGAAGAAAATGTGTGTACTATTTCAAACCCTCTTATATTTTCAGGTCTGTTTATTCAACATAAATACTTAGGAGCTCTTCAAGCTGTGCAAAGACTGCACGCAACAGAATGAGGCCCCTGTAAATGAGATGTGGCATTTTAAGCCATGAGTTACAGTTTGCATCCTGCACAGGTCTGTGCTTGTGCTACAGCTGCTCTATCTAGACTGTTCCCACATGTATTCTCAGATTCTGACATCCACTTCTGTATTCTTGTCTCTTGGACACACTCAACATCTACAGTGCCTCCAGGCCACATTCCTCTTCACAGAACCCCAGAAATCATAGCAGCCAGGTCTGGATTCTCAGGGGCAGTTTTATAAGAGAGTTTAGGCTGCTTAGGCTGAGACCTTTCAAAAAATGAGCCATTTTTTAAGTTTACCTGCATTATGTGTGTCACCAGAGGAACACAGGTCCTTGGAGATGTTCTGAGAGATCTTCACATCAACATAGATCTCAGACTGAGAGCTAATAATGAGAAAGAGCAGAGCTCAGTCTAATGTAAATTTATTGTAAAGTATGATTCAAACCTGCTCTGTGTGACTTCATCCAGGGTAAAATAAATTGAGAAGGCATCTCCACTTTGTTTCCCCTGTCAGTACACTCATAGCAAGCATCAGTGTAAATCCTGGGTGAATGCTGAAACTCTAAATCTATAAGGTGGGTTCAGACCATACTTTTGAATAAGAATTAAGAAGAACCTGCATCCCTTCTTGCTCACTGGCTATGAGGAACTCCATTTTATGCTGTATAAATTATTGGGTTGAATAGCAGGCCAGTGTCATTCAATATGATAAGCCACTGTAGACCTCTGAATCATGATAATGCACAGAATCATCCACGAGCTGCCCCAGCTCTGGAAAGAAGTTTTGTTACTGCCCTGGCTTTCACAGCAGTGACTCAAAGATTCTTCAATGATTCTGTGTTGAATTGTTGTTCTTCTCAATAAAGAGTTTCATGTCTCAAGTCTGAGAGACTTAGACCTGAAAGACCTTCAAGACCTAAAAAGTAGCCTTGCACACTGATAATAAAGCATCAACTGTTTTGGACTTACTGCATTTCTTATTTCTAAATGTGCATCCTCAGTGCAGAGTTGGAACCACTTCCTGAGTATAGTCATGTAAATTGGGCACTCAGTGTCTGCATCACTTATGATTGTATATCCAGCTGAGATGCTGGGAGTGCAAAGAAGGACTGAGGTTAAGCATTTAAAATGGATATATCTCTTTCAGAATCACCTGGCCTCATTTTAGGCCACCCAACCCATTTTAGGTTCATGCAATTCAGTATTGCAAACATGGTAGCATTTTAACATAATCAAAGGGTAGGAGGAGACACTTCCAGAGAGGAGTTTCAGCCTGTTCAGCATTCTGGCCTGGCTGTCTCCATCTGGGAGGGGGCCTTAGGTGATGTGGGTGTGGATTCCCTCCTCTCTGCACAGCCTGACAGTGACTGACAGTCTGTCACTGACCACAACGTGGCCTGTTGGCTCTATCCTAGTCCTCAGCTCGGTGTTCAAACACATCCAGCACTGAACAGTGCCTGGGTGATGCCACCTGCAAGTATAAACAGAGAAAACACATGGCTCTAAAAAGAATTTTCTTTGTATTGCCATCACATGCTTGTCCAGCTGCAGTCAGTGGCAGTATTCTCATTGCTGGTTAGTACTTTGGGATTTGGCCCTAATCATTGACACAAATGGGCACAAAGTTGATCTTGACACTGAAATCAGAAGGGGAAGAAAGGATAACTATGTACAAAGTCATGGCAAGAGAAAGGCAAACAGAGGAAAAGTTCATCTGAAGGTGACTGAATGCTATTTCAGGGCTGTTGGTTGTTCTTTGGATCAAACTTGTGTTTAGTTAATGACTCATTTTCCTTTTTCTTTACATTTTCTTGACTCTGAATTCTGTGCAGCATCTCTGCACAGAAAAAAATGCATTTGTAGAATGCTGATTTTCTGCAATTAGTTTCTGATTTTTCAGATTTGTCCTTCACTCCAAGGCTTTTGAGCCTCCATCAAGCAGCATTTTTGAGAGACTATGGGGAAAAAAATCCTTACAAAACAAAAACAGTATTTTCAGAATTCCACTCTACTGCTTTCAGACTATTTCCATCAACCCTCTTATTCATTTTGATTTATTTCCATCCATAAGCAGACTAACGCTTTTCTATGCTTTTATTGTTCTTCAAGAATAGGCCTTCTATTGGAGAAAAATAATGTCTCTACGACCACCACTTTGCTCAATGCAGATCTTCATTAATCTGCAGCCACAGTACAGGCTTTTAGCAGCAAGCACTTTTGATGGGAATTGAATTTGATACTGCATTATGGTTGTAGGGCTTCTCACAATAGACTGTGTTCTTTTCTGTGTCTGTGCACAATCAGAGAGACCCAATTAAATAATTTGGTGCAATAATGGAGAACAAAAGAGTATGAGGGCTTAAAGTGAGGGCTTCAGCATTTGTATTCTCCCTTTTCTGTATCATGTTAATTAATTTGCCTGAAAACCAAAAGAAAGAACATAATGTGAAAAGCATAGCTCATCTACAACATGGAGGCACTTTAAATGCAGATACCAGACCAAATCAACATGTAACAAAGGAACATTCATTGCATTTCCATAAGAAAAAAAAGTTGCCAGCTAATGTTGAGTGGTCCTAGTCATGGCCACTGGAGCTAAGGGTAGCTATTTGTGGGGGGGGAAAGCCCTCCAAGTGTTAAGGGCAGGATAATACCTTGTGCTCTGGTGATAACACCTACAAATAAATATGCAGCTTTGAAACCTAATTGGCTGGTGGAAAAGAACTGGATGCAACAGACATCTCAGTCTTTCTGGCCTTTAACTTCCCCCCTTTTTTNTTCTGAGCTCGATTCTATTCTCTTCTATTCTTCCCACAATAGCTCTAAGCAGACACTTCCAGCAAGTGAAGCCCCACTCCTCTGTTTGGTTTAGAAACTTCAACAGTATTTCAGTGGGCACTAGGGCAGTCTGCTCCACCGCTATTCCCATCTGCAACTGAGTTTATCCAACAGAAAAGATCCATTTACTCCCTGCTGGAATAAATAGTGTGAATGTGCAGCCCTTATTGGCTCCTTGGAGCCTAGCAGTGGAGGTCAGCGAGCTGAGCTGATTTGCAGCTCTGATGACAGGAGCTGCCCTGCACGCTGCAGTGCCATCCCTGCACAGTCCCCCTCGGAGGGCGGACCACCGAGAGCTGCAAAACTGGCAGTCACACATCTCTCCTGTAATAAATCCTTTAAGCTATTAATTGTTTGAAGTCCTAAAAAATGCAAACCCAAGGATTACTCTATTGTCTCCTGTTCATTAGCAAGTAGAAAAAGAATATCTGCAGAGCTGTGATCCAATTGCATTCATTACTGCTACCTGTTAAATAATACTTTAGGGATATTAGTGGGAATAATTTACATAAAGGTTATGAATATTATTTCACAGTGTATTATTAAAAAGCATCTCATCTGGGTAAAAATATGATCACAAATTGAGATTTTAATCCGGTTTGGAAATTTACACAATTATGTCTTTGTAAAATAGAAAGATATATGTCTTAGCTAGTTGCAACTAATATCTTTCTATCAGGAAATGCCATTTAGTTTTGGGTTTGAGCTGTACAGAAGCTTCATAACTGCAGCTGTCAGGCTACCTGCATATCACTCATCCTATTAAAAGTACTGAGAATGATCACCTCATCACCTCTCATCAAGGTGTATTACATACCTTTGCTGCTACGATATTGTACTTCCCAGCAGAGGTGTCTTTTTATATCAGCATTCCTCTGAATATTACTTGTGTTGACAAGTTAGTAGGTTGAAACCTGGGTGGGAGGATCTGGAGGTATCACAAATGGCTAAGATATTTGTGGCTTTTAATCATTGCAATTATCTGTGCATTTCCAAACAACTTTTTTTTTAAAGATGCTAGGAGGTCTTATCTTCCTCCCTTCCCCTTAAACTATCACTAAATATATCACAACAACAGTGTGCTGTTTGTTGACCACCATAGACTCGCATGATCAACTTTTCTGGGAAGCACCACCACCAGCAATCCTGGCTCAGCTACAGCATGGGAGGCTGCAGCCCTGCTTATCAGCCTGTTTGGTATACGTGTGAGCTATCATGACAAGTGCTGTTCATTACAGTAGGTCTTCAGTCCATAATTAAAATATATGAGGCTTACAGTTGTTATGTCTCTACTTCCAGCATGGGGACATGAAAACAGATTGTCCTCCTTGAATCTTAGCAAGTTACATTCTGATCCAGCATTAAGGAAAAAAAAAAAAAAAAAAAGGAAGAGGCATTTCTTCATATTCTCAGTTAATTCAGTCTAAAAGTGTCACACTTATTCAGCAGCAGTTAAAATAGTCTGTGATGAGAGCATGACAATTTCCAGCTAAACTAGAGGATAATTAGAAATGCCCCGTAGCAGGCAAGTCAGTGCTTCAATTTATTTGCTGTTTATTACTAAGTCCCTGCCCCTTGGGTGTAATGACTGTAAAGCAGCACCTGCAGCTTCCCAGTGTTTGATTTAGTGCTGTAAATGGTGCTCAGAGAGTAGATTAAGCTGGAATGTGATCAAACCTTATTTGCAATCCGATTATACAAACTGCTCCTTGCACTGACCAGATTGAAGTAATTTCCCTATAGAAACGTTACACTCACTTTGGTGTAAAAATGATTAACATGTGTTGACTGTAGGTCAGCCTTTCACTTTCAGTGTAATTCTTTATCAGGCAGGATGCCCATCTTTTTCTTGTGTTTGCCACATTTTTGTACCATGCGGTATTTAACCAATGGATATAATCAACCTCCTTTTTTTCAGGTCTTCTTGATGAATGATTGTAATAAATAAGCACTCCAGCATAAGCAGATTAAACCATTTTCCCCCTGTTTGATTGTTCAGCAGTATTGACATGCTTAATGATCTAACAGAGAACAGCTACAGAACGAAGGAATTTCCATATTTTACTGAAAACGGCTATTGAGGTATTTATAAACAGCCAGCATACACGTGGTGCTCTGACTTCAGTATTGGGCAGGATCGCTGGGCACTCACATCAATCCAAGAACTAAACTACATTTCTTTCAAAAAGTGCCTAAATACTCACTGCCACTACTAATCCTTTCACTCTTAAATAATCAGCAACATAAGGCTTCTTGGTTCTCAGTAGCCTTTCTCTGGTTTGTTTTTTTTTTTTTACACCGTATCAGGAATGCTGGATGTGAAAACTGTTTCTCAGACAATTAGCCTCTGGTAATGAAATGCACCCAAATATATTCTCCACATTGAAAGCAAACACTTGGCTCTCCATATATTTCTGTGACAATCAAAGAAATATTTTAGCCTGAAATGCATTATCAAGCCTGACTCAAATACCAGCAATAACATGTTTTGTTGTATAACATTTTAAAGCTGATTTTCTACAGACATTTTAGTTGTAACCCTTTAGAGACCACAGTCCTGAAGGTTTCACTGAACCTGTGTTCACACCCTGCCTCCTGAGCTGTGAACTGGAAAAATATGGCTCTTGTCCCGCTCAACCACCTTCAGAAGGGGATTCCTGAAGTGGTTTGCGATATGTATTGGGTGCAGCCATGCAAGCACCATCCAGAAATCCCCAAATACGTCATGCAATCTTTTGCTGTCAAATAGATATTCTTGCCTGGTGACAGCCAGCAATTTGCTCCCACTCAGCTCCCGTGCTGGGGCTGTGCTGAGGCAGCGCTGCATTTGTCCCAGCACAGCTTGGAAGGGCTGCACACATGTTTGTCTGACATAAATATCTTCTGGCTGCTTTTTATGATACCTGAAAGATAAGAATTAAGTCATGCCAAAAATACTCATTTAACTTCAGTGTTTTTAAGCTTCCTGTACAACAAGTTGAGGAAATTAACATCTGCAAGACAGTGGACTGAGTTATGGGTTTATTTATAAGCCTTTAATTTAATACCTGATTGGAAATAGAGAAAATTGGGTCTTGATGGATCTCATTGTCAAAGCCAATTTTACACCAATCCCACTGGAAAAAAAAAAGTCAGTTCCTTCCCATCACAATGGGAATAGATCAGCCCATTACCCTACAAAAGGAGGCTTTTTCTTGCCTTCTTTTCTGAAGATCACCTATAGCAGAATACAAGAGCTGAGTTTAACAAGAACAAATGGCCACAACACAGCAACTTTTAACTTTTCTTTGGTTTTACAGCAGCAATGCACTTTCTTTTGGACAGTGCCACAGACATACAATGATAGGAGTGTGTAGTGTGGGTGTTTTTGGAGTGCTGTGCAAAACCACTTGGTTCATAAAGATAGCTCCTCATGGTAAAGCAGAGAATTCCTCATGGTAGAGCTGACGAGAAGCATTTTGGTGGCTCCAACACAAAATTAGATTGCTTAGTGTTTCACAAATTAAGCTCCTTTTCTCCTGGCTCTGTCAAAAAGAAATAAGGACTAGTTGCTCTTGCAGTCTTAGAGGGACAAAACCAGAGACCCAATGACATCCTGATTCCTTGAGTCTTACTGAATGGGCAGGGAGTGAAAAGCTTATCCATATGGAAAGCAGGGCTGAGGTGACAGGGCTCTTATGCAGAGCAGCACAATAGGTCCAGTATCAGAGGAAGCGGAAGATGGCTTGGCGTGTAAGTGACTGTAGCAACAATGCGGAGCTGTGTAACATACACGTTCTTGTAGCTCATATAGATTCAAAAAATGTATTTCAAGGGACTCCTGCAGAAGTCATTCATAGGTTGAATGACTTCCTAAGCATGGGAGATACATTTTCTGCTTTTGCTGTTTCTTTATCATAATTCTTTCTCTGAACTTTTATTTCAGTCAATAAAACAATATCACTCTTTCCTTTTTCTTACTGTGATGCACACATTGTTTTGAGTCAATATGAATGGGAAGTTTGGACCAGATTCAAAAATGATCATGCTGGAAGGTGTTTGATGTCAATAAGTATTTGTGTGTCTGTGTGGGGATGCGAAGCAAGAGCCCAAGCACCTGGACCTGGCAGCCTTCGTTCACGGAAAATGGGACTTCTGTTTTGGTGAGAATAAGTCTGAAAAAAATTTCAGAAATTGTCCCTGATTCTGGCAAAATCACTTCTTTAAGTGAGAAAAGGGGGAGGCAGGCTAACTTTGGGAATGCTAGTTTTCCTTAAATTTGACATGGAAAAGGTCTTATGCTTAAGGTCCAGATTGCCATGTTACACTTTCCCATTGTGTTTTTTCCCAAGTTGTACCAACTTTTTATCAACTTTTTTGTGTTTTATCCCATGTTGTGGGATGTCTTCCAACATCCCACTCTTGTACTCTGCATTTTCTGCATGTTTTGTCTTTATTTATTTAGACCTGCAAGAGACTTTGCAGTGCTAAAAACAATCCCCCAGATCCTGGTTACTGCTGAGGAAAGGTTTCTCTGTAATTTTTGCCTACACTTCTGAGAGGGCTCAGGAAAGCCTCTGAGGTTATATCAGGGGGTGGGAACTGCTTTTCCCAGGGGACTGCCTCTTCCATTACCCTCTTGCTTACTCCAGCAGCCAGCGAGGGTGGAAAGGGAAGAGACAGTGCAACAGCCCCCGCAATGATTTCACATAAGACCACAATCTGTTGTTTCTTTAGGAGCAAGTGGAATACACCAAGCTGTATGTATAGCAGGATGGTTATTTCTATACCAGCTGTTGTTAATGACTGTGGTGGTTATCTCTTCATTGCCTCTGTTTTTTCCAAGCTAATAAGAGGTTTTCCTGTGTTTACAGTGGAGCATACTGTGAATGATGAAGTATTTAAATACTTCAGATAAATGAAGACAGATGTCCAGGTGAGGGTTTTTGCGTGTGGCTGGAAGCTGAAGAGATCTAGCTTTGGTTTGGTGATATGCTAGCCTTCTATCTTCCAAAAATTGGTCCTGTGTGAAGCTATTCACATCAGGCACCTTGAAACTAGCTTTGGCAGATCAAATCAAATCAAATTTGACTTTCAGAAATTAAGAGTCTGTATTAATTAGGTTACCATGAGCACCACTAAGCTTTACTGGCCCTGATGGGACCCCCAAGCCCCCGTCCTCTGGGGTGGCATGGGGTCCCTGCAGCAGCCCTGCACCTTGTCCCCCCTAGCAGTGTGTTCAGGCACCCATGGGTGGGTGGGTGACTCAGGGGACCTCCATATCATGGGCACTCTCAGAGACCCAATAACACCAACACCTCACACAGCACTTTTGCTGGCAGCAACTTCCACCGTAAGAGGATTTCACATCTTCTGTTACATTTTGGTGTCTGCACCTTCTGCTTGTCGATGGTACTATTGTCCAGGTAAGGACAGAATAGTATGGGCTCACATGTGCAGACTTGCCTACAAAAACTGTTTTTCCAAACTGGCTGTGCTTTCCCAATGTGTTCAAACTGGCTGTGCTTTCCCAAGGTAGTCCTCATTAATTCCCAAACTTGCTGTACACTTTGGCATGTACAACATACAGAGCAGTTCTCATGATGTGAAAGCAGGAGATGGGTACTGCCAATTTAATTTTTGATTCTTGTTTAAGCCAAGATTTGAATGCGATGGCCAGAGATTTCAAAATATTATTAAATTTAACATCACTTATAGTGGAAATATGCTCTGTGTCTTACATGCATTAAGGTCAATGTTATTTGACTGAGAAGGTCACTGGCTATTTTAACTCTTGTACGTCCCTCTCACAGCCAACATTTTGGATAATAATGGCTACAAATGGTCATGGGTGATGAGTAGTCACATGATCCCATGACAAAAATTAAAGTGCTTTAGTCCAGTGTGATGGCAATGTCACAGCTGCTGAGAACTCAGATGCTGCAATCCCTCCTTGTCACTCCACTCATATAAACAAGCAGTTTTGTATCAGCCCACTTCATTACTGCAAGCCAGCTTGAGTCCAAGGGCTGGCTGAGAGATGGTTATCAGTTGCTAATAAAGTATTTGGAGTTGCAGCCTGCTATAGATTACTTGCAGAGGGATCTGCAGAGGTTACGTCTCCCTGCAAAATCCAACAGGAGCATTAAGAGCGTGAAAAGCTGCCTTATAATTCACTGCTAACACAGAGAACCTGACACTCTGCGTCTGCTCATAGCTTTATGTACTAAAGCCTCTCCCACCCTCCTTTGGAAAAAGAGGGAATGCAGCAGTGGTTCTGGCAAGTTGCTTGGTTTTGCTTTCCTTTAAACCCAGGACTGAGCTTTCCAGCTCTGTGAAGCCTGGGACCTAGAGGAAGAGGAAACACATGCCCTGGGGAGCAGATAGACCTTCAAGGAAGGCTGACATACTTCTTCCTCACCTTTCTCCCTTCTTCCTAGGGCAGATCCAGACTGCTACATGCAGTCAGTAATGCAAAATGCAGAAAATATTAATCTTGAAGGAAATAAATTATTGAAGAGATGACATCAGCTCAACACCATCAGAAGCTAATTGTTGGCCTCATTAGACAACACCATTAATACTCAGAGATGAATGGGATATCCTGCAAAACAAAATGGGCATCCTGGCTCAGAATTCTGATGAAGAATGCAATACGAAATGCAATGGAGGGAGCTGGAGAGATTGCTCACAGGAATTTCTGCTGACAGCTTGGAGATTCCCACTTGGAAAAAAGTGCAGAGTAGAAAGACTTGGGTATGTCTGTTGGTCAGAGCTCCTGTCTGAGTTGCCAGTTGTGAAGCAGCCAAGAAATATGTGTTGAAAAAATAAAATAATTTTTTTAAAATCACAAACCAAAAAAAAACAAAAACAAAAAACAAAAAACAAACAAACAAAAAAAAACAACACCAAGAAAAGAGCTCAAAATCAGCCAAGGTATTGCAAATAAATGCAGGGAAATGCTAGTGCCAGACCAGTTAAAGAGTAAGGAAAGAAGTGCCACGTTGGCACAACTAAGCCTATGAGGCTGCAGCTGCTGCCATCATTGCCATGCAGACAGTGGGACTGCTGGTCACCTGGACAGTGGTCAGAGGGTCTAGGGGGAAGGGGGCACCACATTCTGTAATGAGTATAGAGGAGGGCTCCTCAGATGGCTTGAGATAATGTAGATCCTTTTTTAAAAGAAGATATTACAAGTGCTTGTGATGCTTGGCTCAGCAAAACAAAGCTGAGGTGGCATGCAGAAGGGCATGGGAATGCACAGGGCAGGAGAAGAGCAACTTGAAGGACAATAATTAATAGTGATAAGCTTATCCTTGATATGTTTCAGCTGAAAGCCAAAGTATTTTGAGTTATGGAGTTCTAGAATAGCAATCAGATGTGGGAGAAATTAGGCCCTTTTTAAGGAGCAGAATAGTTTTGTGATATGTGAAGCGATGCTTATGGAAGAGGAAATTCCTGTGCCCCTCATTTTCCAAGGTATCCACATGCTGTGTATCTAAGGGACCCTGACACTCAGAGCTGGGGGGTTTGGCAGCCCCTTCTTTCCCTCCTTGCCATGTGTGAGCCCAAACACACTCTGGTGAGCCCCTGAGGAGCCTTGCCCAAGCAGGGCAACAGCTGGTGCCTGGCAGGAGACAGATGAGGCTCAGTGTCCTCCAGCTAGAGGCAAAGTCTGGAAAGGAGAATAAGGTTTCTTAGCCTGGCTGGCTTTCTTTGTGTGTTGTTCAGCAAGGTGATTTCTGGGCAGTAACTCCCATGTGGAGGCTTAAATGTGCAATAATGTGGACTCCCACGCTGTAAGTTCAAGAGGAGCAACTAACAACAGTTATGCTTCAGAGTGCTGGAAAGCCCTTGTGTCTGAGGCAGGCACAAACTGCAGCCTTATGGATGCTTCCAGTACCTCACTATTCTCCTGCACTGCCAGAGTCCTGTCCCAGCACGTGTGGCACAGAACTGGGGAAGCATGGACTGGGAACTACCTGTTCTCCCAATGTTTCCAAGTGGTAGTCAGCAATCTGGAGGCATTTCCCTGCATGACACACTGTTAATGAGCTCAGAGTGAAAGGTTGCACTGTCATAAATAACAAAAATGAGAAAAGGTGAAGCAGAAGATTCATTTGTATTAGCTACAATGCTAAATTATTACTTGCCCAGCCCATTTCGGGTTTTAAGTGCTAGATAAATCATTTTACTCTGACACTTAGAAAAAAAATGCATCTTCTAGCCTCATCCAGGCAAGTTTATAGAGGCTAAAGCAATCCCAGTTTGGGTGAGGTTACAGTTTAAGAAATTGCTGTTAAAACCAGCTAATTGTTGTGAATATAACCAGCACATTTCTCTGTAGCATTCATGCATGTTGTTTGATCTCTAACCTATTGCCCTCATTATTGTCACTGCAAATCCATAAAGACTCCATTCCAAATCCAGTTTTAAATGGCTCTCAATATGGTTTCAATAACTATCATCATATCTTTTCCCCATCAGAACACTGAAATGGCTTCAAGGTGGAAAAGACATGGAGTATCATACCCACTCCAAGAAAGGGATGATCTCTGTGCACCAAGGTGGCTTTCAACAAGCCAGTGCCAGTAGAAGACTCTCTTGCATCAGATTTCAGAAAGTGAACACTTCACCAAAAATCATTAGAGCTGTCCATGCTATTACTCTACTTTCTCAAATTAAACCTGCCTCCTATCAGAGCTCTCATTCCTAATGGCCACCTCAGTCTTGTGCATGGCAAGTAGCTCATCTTGTCCATCAACATCCAGGATGCAGCACAAGGACAGTTAACATTTCCAGTGTGGCGTAATGCTTGTGGATGTTTCATAAGAACGGATTTTCAGGACACACTTGGCAGAGGAGAGGGATAGAAAGGCACTACAAACTCTAGCTGGAAAGAGAGACACTGATATGTGTGGGGGAAAACAATAAAGGGACTAGCAAGGCTGGTACTGCTGGGATGAAGGGTGTGAAGAGGAACATGGTAGGGGGAAAAAAAAGCCTAAGATTCAGTAAGGTCAGTGTGAAAATTTTCCACTTGGTTTTGTTAGGAGCTGGGGTCAAACAAAAAGATTTGGTGAAGGGCATGAAATTATCTGTCCAAGGAAAGGAACCTCTTTTTAATGGCAGCAGAGCTAAGATAGAACTGAATGTAGGTGTCACAGAACAATGCAGACATTATGAGAGATCTAAAAACTGTATATATACCTTGGCTACTGCAAACAATCCTAAGTGCATTATTAAAATGAAAAACAATCAAACAAGGAGACAGTGCAGGAGGCAGAGAGGGAAAATTAAGGATGTCTCCATGGCTCTGTTTCTGAATAAAGAAAGAGAAGGGGGGCATTTTCAATAAAAAGGGAGCAAGTAGTGTAGTAGGAAAATAGATTACAAGTAGGGACTGGTCACGTTAGCTGCGAACTGCTGTGCAATGCAGGTTTAAGTGTAGAGGGGAAGCACAATGGATTGAAAAGAGGCAAGGTTCTTGTGTCCTCAGTGGTGTCTGAATCTCTGGAAGTGGAAGGCATTGCTCAGTATGATGTCTCTGGCATGCAACAAGGAATCTTGTAGATACCATTGACCGCACTGAGTAGTGGTGGATTCAGCTGCATAAAGTTAGGTAACCAGAGTAGCCTCCATCCAGCTCCTCTTCCAGTACCCATTAATCCTCATCAGATCTGCCAGCACCATGAAGATATCCTGGATACCTTAGGACAGGTTCAAAGGACAGTAAACATTTATGTGTCTGCAGTGCCATCTCAGTCATTATCTCCTTAACCTCAGTTGAGATCTGAAACACTCACATTAGGCATCTCACTGTAGACTTTTAAATTTGAATGCTCATTAATCTGGAGTTGATTTTCACTTTACTTAGTTGTAATTAATTGACATGAAGGGTTTGAACAGAGCTACCTTCCACATGTAGAATTGTAAAGATGATTGCTTTCAAATCTCCTTTAAAAATGTGAAATTGGATGAAAAAGGATAAGTATGTTCAATTTTTTTATTTATTTTTTAGAAAAACAGAGACCAGTTTGGAATTGGATTGATGTTTGGCCAACCTGTTCCCTTTCATCTCTAACTCATAATATTGTTATCTGAAACCAGCTATAATGTATGCCTTTTCAAATCCTGATTTATGAATTTCATGGTTTGAAGCAAGTATGACAACTCTGGCATGTACACATAAATGAGATACTGTAGGATTTGCAGTTTGTGGGGCTATTTGAGGATTGTTGATATCAGTGCAATTCCTATTTGATAGGTTTCTAGAGCATAAATGTTAAGTGGCAACTTGATTGTTTTATCTCTCCTGGTGAACTGGTTCAGGTGAGCCTTCACTGCCTATAATGAATGCAGCTGACTAAATCTAGATAGGGACATATCTTCCACACTTTTGCCCTTATAAGTAAAAGAAAAAGGGGGCACCTAAAGTACCTTCCACTGATCAAATACAGTGTTTAGATATTTGCAATGCCACAGCTTCCTGCAGAACACTGCTTGGTCAGAAGTCTGCTTAGTCAAATCCCTGAGCTCTAACAAACCATACATCATTTATGAGTATTTCTTTGTTTTTCCTCTAAAGTCCTTATCTTCTTAAAAGCAAGAGTGAAAAAAAAGCAAGAAGGAAATAAATCAAGGAAACCAGGAGCAAGGAAGATGACAAAAAACCCCCAGGAATACAGGACCAGCAGGGACCTATCACTCAGTTCAGTCATCTGTTACTGCAAGCACACTGGCTGTGTGATGTATTCAGTAAACTCACAGAGCTCTCTCTCAAGTGCTGTTAGCATTTTGCTCTTTCTTTTCCAAATAAAAGATTGATCCAAGCCTTCTACCTTCTGACAGCAGAGAACCTCCTTTCCCAGGCAAAGTTTACCCATGGCCAGTTCACCTCTATTGGTTCTTTTGCCAACATACTGCTTAGACAAACAACTCTGGTCTGTAAATATGTCAGAGGAGTAAACATCAGTAGTGATCACATGTGATTACATCTGATTATAAGCAGCTAATGAAGCCAGTAGCTTCTAGGTCCTTATGTGAGAACAGACTCACTTTTCCTACTAATGATTCTCTGAATGTATGGGATTGAATTTTCATGATTGCTATGCCTAAAACTGTACATTCAAAATAAGGTGTCACTAGAGTCCCGTACAGTGGTACAGATACATTTTTTTCCTCACTTCTGGAAATACCTTGGCTTATTCCACACTGTTAGCAGGCAAGTTGGTTTCAGTATCTGGAGCTAAAGATCTAGAAAACCTGAAGCTAAAATCATCTGCAAATCTTTCTTGTACGGGGTTCTCCAACATAATGGGTCCTGTACAAGCTCTCTTTTTTTGCCTTGTTTTGACTGTTTTCCTCCAGGATGTGCCTCCAATATCAGGTCCCATGAAACATCCATAATTTAGCTGAAGGGAGTTTGCATTCAGTACAGTGAAGAGCCAACATGTAAAGGCAAGTGAGACACGTTATGGAACATGTCACACCTGCTGTATCATCAGAAAATGTTTCTGAAACTGAAGAGTCATCTGCTTTACACCACGTGAAAGTCACGATACCTTACAAGCTGGTGTCTTATTAAAAACCTATATATGTTTTAGACAAATGTTCTGGCCTTACTTACTCCACACTTGACTCCTCTTATTCATTAGTTTAAAAATGGAGGCAGCTCTTCATTTAAGTAGAAATTAGAATAGTGTCTCTTTCCTTAAGTGCAGTCCTGTCATTTCACACCTCCTCAGTGAGTGACCCCTAAAACTCTGATGAAAATCCTGAGTATATATAGAGAGAGACAGGCCATTGATTTGAGGAACATTCAAAGCAAAGTTATAGAAATTCATTATGCAAAGAGACAAGTCACATATTTTCCTCTTTCTCAGTAGCAACCTCTTGAAATAAAAGGGAAAGATAGGCCATCTAAAAATATAGATAACTGAGAAAAACAGAGGGTACTGCAACTACCGTTTCTAATAAAATACATCTTACAGACACTGGTCTTTCAAAATTAAAGACCAGCTAAAATATGCTAAGGTTTTTTTTTTTCCCTATATCAAGATTCAGACATTTCTTCACTTACAAATATATGGATAGGCAATACAGCAAACCAAAAAGAGTTGTCAGTCATAGACCAGGAGGAGACAGTAAGTTTTATAATCTGTTGTTCATAAAAGGAGAATGCTACCTGGGACGTGCACGTCAGCCAGCCTTTATAAAACGTTCACCACTCTTCCCAGATGGGGAGCTGTTAATTTTCATGGGTTAAGACAAGTTTCCTCTCCCTGGATTTGGCCATATGCTATGATGACATGTGCTTGGCTTGTCAGTGTGTATTTTTTTTAATGCTTACTGTGTATGTGTTTTCTGGTAAATTTGCACAAGAGACTACAAAAATAGATTCTATATGACAGAAATTGTCAAACTGCAATACATGAACATAAAAATACTTTCTTCCAGGAGTACGCATTTGATGTTCCTAATTGTCAAAATATTTGCCCTGTTAGACTTTGCTAGTAAATATCTCAGCCTGTCCATATACTGTATGAAATTCCAGCTCCTTCGTTGTTTGTCTCCATAGCTCACTTCTTGAAAAGTAGAATAGGTTATGCTTCCTATAGGTTTCATTTACGATAATGGTTTAAGATAGAGGAAAGAAAAAGAGGGATAGAGGAATTTAGCTGGATGATGGATGAATACGGAGCAATTTGACTTCCATGAAATGAATAGCCACCATTCAGGCACAGATTTCATGGTACAATTGACTACATTAAGGTTAGATGACATCTCACCAGTTTTTTGTTAGTTTTACAAACCCTCGACTGTGTCATCCTAAAGTATTCCTATTCCTATTCCTCCCTTTTCAAATATTTAAAACACCATCTCCCAGCATGGTAAAAGGCAAACCAAAACTGTCACACTGGACCTGCTCCAAGCTTTACCCTGTCCAGAAGAACGTCTCTAACAGCAGGCATTCAAAACCCCAAAGATATGTCAAAAAGTTCCCAGTGGGCAAATACAAAATAAAGTCTTTTTGCATTGTCCTGTTGCCTCCTTTAATCGTTAGAGATTGGCTTAAGACCCAAAGCAATTAAGAATTAAACAAAAAGTGGAAGTGCAAGCTCTGAATATTATTTTTGTTTCTTGGAGAACACCCAGCACACACATACATGGAGTGAGGCTGATCCCAGGGCCACTCATACAAGTAAAAGTCTTGCCATTTGCTCTCCATGGGCTCAGGACCAGGTTTGACATTAATGTTTTGGATATACAGAGCAGACGCAGGCCACTGCACAAGCAATGAGGATTTAGTGCCAGCAATGCTCTCCTTCTGTGTGTGTTTGTGAAATGCCTCTGAGGTGTTGAATATGTTAATTAGTGCAGCTGATCAATGATTTAAGGAACCATAAGTGATGGAAAAGGGAAATTTATTAGTGGGTACATATTCAGATCCCTCCTCTCTGTTGGATTTATAATCAGAAGTGCCTGGACAGCTACTGGACAATGTGTTTTCTTTCCTCTGTGTGAGGTATTTAGGATGTATTTACAGTAGCCACTCATAGTTCATGAGCTTTTTTCTCTGCAAACTTTAATTTAATAACTCCTAATATCTTCAGTCGCTTTCACACACAGTGTGCTTACTGAACTAATGCTTTGTATTTCCTTCTGAATAGAAACCACTCCTGCCCAGACCTTGTGCAGCAAGGGATTTGAGTGCAGTAGGAAATTTCAAAGACTGCTCTTTCTATTTAACAATCAGTGCATTAGGCTAAAATATTCACACAGATGCACTAGCAATTGAAAGGGTGTGCAGTGTAGTGACAAGGTCCTTCTGTTACCTGGACTGTAGAATGATGAATGAGCATTAGTGGAATATTCTTTTGGCCTTTAGGTTTACCTTGATCTTCTCACAGAATGCAAATTGACACTATACCCACATTTCTATAGTATTTATTACTGTGGTCATGATGTGAGGGCTTTTTTCAATATGAATAGTGTAAAAGGGGAAACATATTACTGCAAAGAGGCATTATTGTGCTGGGAATGTATAAACAGCTGAGAAGAATAGAGCGACATGCTCATAATGGAAACTGAAAGCTCTTCATTTTGTCCTGATTGTCTACCCTTCCTTTTTAAACAACCTCCCTTTTTCCTAGCTATCAATACAAAGTTCTTTTTGGTAAAATGAAGTGCATTCATGCTGCCTGAAAGAAGCTTTTAAAGTTGATCTGTGCCCACACAAAAGGGAGGCAGTGTTTGAGCACATCAAGTTGAGGAAGCAAACTTGGTCAATGTTCATTATTCATGTCTTGACACTCTGAGCCTCCATATCATTTTGTAAAGAATCAGATAAACTTTCCTCGTGATAAACAACTGAAATAATTTTTCTTAGCTGTCAAGTCCTTTTCTCCCATTTCCAGCCTGTTCTCACACTCTTCCCAGCTCGTAAAAGCAACTGAGCACAGCTCTTTGGACTGATAAATGGGCTCCTTTCAATTGGTGGCAGGCTTCAGGAAAAAGAGATAATCCTGGATAATGTGGACACAGTTTTCATTTCATGTCACCCAATTAAACTGCAATTATCCGGAGTGCAACAGCAGAAAAACTGGAAAGAATGGTTGGAGAATGAGGAGCCCTGGCTCCCTGGGACTCTTTATACTACACACATTAGCCTAGATTTGTTCTATTCTGATAATAAAGTGCCAGTCTAAGCACTTAGCAGCACACAGTGAGAGACAGACCAGCTGCAACCTGTAGCTCAGAATGAAATATTATTGCAAGTGCTCTGGGAAACATCACTTCGATCCAGAGTAACTTTCTGGGATATTATTTGCATCAGGAATCCAAAGCCCTGTGCTGTGGTTAATTACAACCAGAGCAATATGGTCAGGAGGTGCTCTGAACAATGCAGCCAGGTTCAGATTACAGGTAAAACAAGGACAAAAAAAGCTTTTTCTTAGCATGACTCACAGTAGCACTGCAAGCCAAAATAAAGCAGATATCAACCATTTTATTATGAAGGCGAACTGCATTAATCTCTAATCTCTTCAGCATTTTGGCTGAGATCTAGGGCAGGATGAATTTAATATGTTAATATGTCTTATTAAGTTACTGCTCTTGCAGTAAAATAAACTGGATAATCTAACAGATCTATTTTATCTCTAATTACAATGATCCTGGTAAACTGCAATTAAATAAACAGATGGAGTTTTTAAGCTTGTGGCCTGGTGTATGGGAACATTTTAGTAATTGAAATACATGTATTTGTTATTATTGCTTTATTTCTTTTGCCCAGCCACGTGAGTGCATGGTGTCTGTCCCATAGGCACAGAGTATAAGGGTAACAGATCGTGTATCTCCTGCAACTTTGCTCCTGAAGTCTGTACTCTTTGACCTCAAATTTTTTATTCACTTACTCCTCCACAAAGGACCAGGTGGGGCTACCCCAGGCTCTGAGGCAAGTCAAGCAATTCGGCCAACATTCCCTTTCCTGAGAGGAAAGATGGGCTTTAGGGTGCTACATTACTAGATATTGTGAACATGCAGGCAATCATTTTTGCCTGGGGTCTCTTTGCATGCTGGGGAGTAGCAGCCAAACAGAGAACCACCGTTTTCAGTGGCCACACCTGAGGCTGTGTGCAAGTTCCGTGCCAGGTGGTGTGTGTACATCTGCCCCATATAATTGTGCAAAGGGATCAACAAGGGCCAGAAGCTTCTAGGTCAGACTCAGAGCTCTCCACCATGACTGTGGGAGGCTTTTAGGTATCACTTTAGTCCTCATCAGGCACCAGATTTCACGGGTTTTGTGTAAGTCAATATCAAGTGATAAACTATTTTTGCAATATTTTTTGTTAGCAATCCCTGTAACAGAAAAACTCGTGACACTTTTGCGGGAAAAACAAAGCAAATCTGAAACTGTGCAGTGATGAAGGGCAACCAATTCCCAAAGGAAGCACAGCTGTTTCATAAGCAGTTAGTTTTTGGACTGAAAATATTCTGGTTTACCTGAATTTTTCAGTTTGGCCCTATATCCAGGTTTTTATCCAATGGAAAAATGCACTTCCCCATCCCACCTGGGAAAATCCCAGGTGCAAAACGATTTGGATTCTTCAGAGATGTTAATAAAATAGGGATTTCCCTGTTTCCAAAATAATACCATGCCTCCCACGCTCTTTATTCCATCTCTTCACATTCCTACCTGAAGCAGGTTCTGGGCTGCTTTGAAGATTGGTTTTCTGTTTAAGACTTTAAAGCTACCTTGTTCCTCGTGGAGCGTATTAAAATAGCAAAAATCTGCACCTTAATGTGAGAAGCAGCAGTACAGTCGAAATAGGGGCTGTGGCAGAGGCTGGGTCACTTTTAACTATTTTGTGGTCTAAGGAGCCTTTAAGCAATCATCCTACAAAGAAGAGCAGTCAAAAGCCCTAACTTGGGAGTTGGTTTACCAGCAACAACAAAGATAGCATGATAGTAAGGAACAAATGCATTTTACTTTTGGAAGCTCCATCTAGGGGACAAGGTCAGATGGCCAGTGATTTGCTTCTATTTGAAGCTGCCAACTTTTTTCAAAGCCAATCCCAGCATTCCAAACATGACCAGGACTGAAGAAGTGAGGGGAACCTATAGGAGGTCCAAAGGCTGATGTGCCTATGTAGGTAAAATAGGTGATTGTATTTGATTTGAGGAACAAAGTTTGGGCAACAAAGCAAAATAAATCAATCTCTGATGGTTCTAGGAAGAAAAAGGTCAAATGGTTGAGCAATGTTAACCACTTGTCATGCTGAGATCTGTCCTGGTGAGCATGTCAAGACATTGATCTTATTAAGCGGCATTTATGTAAGTAAAACCAGAAATTAGGTCTTGTATAACACAATATAGTGCATTAGACTTTTGGCAGAGTACACAGAGTGCACAGAATGAATTAACATTTGTGTGTTAACAGCATATAGTGCAATGTAAAGGAGAATGATGGTGCATGGACTCATCACACCCCTTCTGCCTGGCAGTGTGCATGTACTCAGTCCCTTCCCAAGCAGATCTGCAGTCCAAATAGGCAAGAGAGACAAACTCAGGCAAAACACCTTGACTTGCTGGGCACAGAACCTGGGCTTTCCAGCATTTAGCTCAGTTACCTCCCAAGAACTAGACAGTGATGGGTAGGAGATCTGCATATCAGTCACATAACTGTTTTATCACCTATTTTCTTATCTTGGAAATAGAACAAGAATGTAGGATTATCCAAGCCAGATGCTGACTTCATTAACAGCTAGGGAGCAAGGGGAGTCACACCTCCATAAATGTTTCTATTTCCTCATTTCTTTCTCCAAAGGGAAAAGCTATCATGTACTAATCTTCAGCAGAGGTTACTAGATGATGTTTTTAAACCCCTTTAAAAATATATGTATATTATATAAATGCATATCTTTTTAAAAATATATATGATACCTTATATGATTTTTCACTCCTGCATGAAAAAGGCAGTTGTACATTATAAGGCACTAGATTTTAAAGGATTGTAATCTCCATGTGATCCTTCTCTCCATTTCTACCTATTTGCAACTTGTTAGGAAGAAACTCTGGGATGGCTGCAGTTTACCTCCTGTGCCCCGTAAGTTGTTCTGGAAGGAGAAATACTAACTTCTCAGGATGCAGCTTTACCAAAATATAAACGTGTATTTTTTATAAGAGCTTCGTTAGCTGATGGCATTTTGCTTGATTACCAGCAGTCATTGTTCCCCTCAGAAAGGAGCAGTGTCAGATAATTTCACCCCCTGCTTTCTCTTTGGATGCACAGTGGCCAGAAACAGGAATTAGAGACCCCCCAAACCAAGCGGAGGCCAGGGCTCTGAATGGAGCAGCTCTGTCTGAGTCTCATGCTAATGAGATCAGGAAGGGAGGAAATGTTGAACTCCAACCCCGGGCTGGCAAGCAGCTTGCCCTGCCTCGGCAGTGGGCAGAGCCAGCTGGGAGCAGGGAGGGTCCTGAAGTACCCAGGGGATCAGGATGCTACTCAGCTGGCAGGAAAGAGAGCAAGAGTTTCGCTTATCTTAATAGCTCCTTTTGTTCAGGAATCACAGTAGCAGCCCTTATTTGCAAACTTGGACAAGTATAATGCACTCTGAGCTCTTGCACAGGTGCTGGGCACTAGGGATTTTTCTCCCTGCCTGCACAATGCCTGCTTTTTTTTCCAGGGCTGCAGGAAGGAACTGGAAAGACTCAGTCAGACAAAAGTGCTGGCTGCACATTTGGCCAAAGTGTTGACTGGCTTTTGTTGCTGTGTACATGGTGCCATCCATGAGCCCAGTGATGATGACCTAGAAGGTGATCTGACAATGAGTATTTCTTTTGGAGAATGGGTCAACTATTGTAGAAGTTTGCACATTCGTAAGGAGACTGACTGGTTCCAATAGATAATTGCCTGGCAGTCTGTCTTGATAGATGTGTAGATAAACAGTATATTTGCTTCCCTTCCCTCAAAAACATAACAAAGGAGGCAAAAATAGGACTTGGAATGTCTGTGGGGATTAAATAAAACAAGAGCAAGTCATATTAAGATAGAGAACTTTAGAAAAGCAACACACTCTTGCTGGGCCATCTTTATAAGAAGTTACACCCAGTGAGGAGCTGTCTTATTGAACTTACATGGCTTTATACCACCTCAAAGCAACTTTGCTGACTTGCTTTCTTTGACAATCTGGTGTTTGACTGTTTCCATCTTCAGTAAAAGTTGCCTGCCAAATATGATGTTTTCCTTCTCTTTTCTTTCTTCTTCTTCTTTTTTTTTTTCCTCCAGTTGTGGTTTACAGCTTGCCCAAATCCACAAGAGGAGGTGATTGATGTTGCCATATGTTGGTTACTGGGTGTAGTACTGTCCAGTTCATGGATAACATCCTTTTCTTCTTAAAGATCTGCTGTCCCCCAAGTTGACTGGGTGCTGAGGAACTGCAAAACTCAGTAAGTTTAATATCTGAGAATGGAGAGAGACTTATAGTATTCATCTCTTCAAAATGGCAAGGACACTTGTGGATTAACAGTTTGAGGAACCTGTGGCTTTGTAATATGTTAGTGCTTCTACACAGGCTTTTTCTTTTTTTCCTGTGTTAACCTCTACTGCAACTTAGGAGATGGAGCAGTCCCCCACATGTCATTTAGGATGAAGTTAGTTAGCTCACCACTGGAATACTTGAAACTAAGTCTAACCTCACACACAAATGTAGTCACTCCTGTTAAGATTACTAGAAAGCTAACAAGATGCTTAGGGCAAAATAAGTCCTCGCTGTTACTAAGCACATCTTTTTCCAGTAAGGAAGGAAAAACGATACAAAATATCCTTAAGCTTCTTGCTGTCTGCTTTGTTATGATTAGTAACCTTCTTCTGGTAGAAAATGTTTCTTCCTTTGTGCATAAGGCCATTGTCATAACCACTCTTGAACATTTCTACTGTGGTAAATTCAGATACCCTCCATCAGTATTAAGCAACTTTTGTGCTACAAATTTACAAATAAATGTATTTATTTATATATAAATAAATATATATCAGTAATAAATATAATCAGTGTGATCAATGATTATACATATTTTGCTTAATTATTTTAAATTATGGTATTACTATGTGCTTGTAATATAGATTATGTAAAGACTTGTTTTTTCCTTTCTGGAAGCACTAATGGAAGACTTCATTTCCATTAAATTTTGCTCAATCAGATTTTGCTCCTTGAAAAATTGTCCACAAGCTAACAGTTTTCTTATTAGAGAAACCAGAGAGCCAAATACATTTCCTCATTCTTAATGTAAATATGGGAGGTAACATAGTGATACATAACTTTTCCAAAACAAGTTACAATATTTCATTCAAGAAAAGTAACCAAAAAAATAACTCTTCCAAAAAGTAAAGGAAAATATTTGAGAAGAGTAGGAGATGTTTTTCCCACTTTCCTTGCAAGAAAGATAGGAATTGTAACCCAAATGACCCATGGTGGCTTTAGTCTGTAGTTGATAATTTTTAACCCTTCCAGGATCTAGAGGACCAAATACAATTTTCTTCCCTGCTTAAAGATTTGAGAAAACACCTTTCACAAAGATACCTCGATACTTCCATTTATGAAATACTGAGTAGGTTTCTCACTCTCTCCCATGGATTCCTTCTTCAAAATAATTTAAATACATATATGACAACTGGGACAAGATGTGGACCCTGGTGGTCTTCATTTGAGTTAGGAGGTTCTCTGGGTGTGGTCTAGTAACCACAGTTCCTCAGCTGGAAAAACATTCAAGCAGTCATCAAGTGTGTGAGTAAGGAGGACTCTATGACAGATGAATTAGTGGGGACCTGGGAATCAAAAAATCAATAACTTGTACAGACTTAATTAGGATCTTGTTGCAGTGCTGGAATGTAGAAGACTGCCTACCACTGGATTTTATGTTCATCTGACCTGGCAAACCCAGAGAGCACAGTGGTGTATTGTCCTGCCTTTAGCATCAAACTGAATGGAGCTGCACCAAAGCATCCACCCTGCCGCTACCTGACCGCTGCTTGTGCAGGGCACTGGCGCCGCAGGCAGCAGCAGCTGCGGGACGCTCGGCACATCGCTGTGGTATGTATGGGAATGAATGGTAGCTAGAAATTGTTGCTGCTGTTTTTATTTTGCCTACTTGGCAGAGGTCTCACTATTCTTTAGCTTTTGAATTAGGATGATGTAAGAGGCCCAGGCGCTATGCTAAACGCTTCACTTCAAGGTTTATCAGAAAAGGCTGCCTGTCTTGAGAGTGTTACCCAGAATCACAGAGAAATAGAAACTAATTTTGTGAGGAGTCAACAAGTTCGTGGGCTGAAGGAGTGAGTTCGTTCCTAATCCTCTGTGGCTGTGGATGAGTGCTATTCTGTAGACTGACCATGCTGCATCTCTGGCAAGGCAACTTTGTGTGTGCACCCATGAAGGCTATCTGATGCACGCCAGCAGCCATGCACAACTCTCCTCTCTGGGCTGCTCATCCCAGGAGTCTCTAGCACACATTCTTAAATCCATATGCTTGAGCTGTCAGGCAGATGCATCACCCCCATATGACCCTGGCTTTTTGTAAAGCAGGAGGAGAAAGCTTGTTTGGGTGAGTGTATCGAAAACAGGGGAGCTCAAGTGCTGGTTGTTATTAACATACCACACTGAAAACATGCACTACCTCAGTCTCGAGCCCTCCAAGATACCAGGTCTGTCACGGTGGTTGATAACTCCCATCCTCTGGGGTCATTCCCTGGGTCTCATGCTGACTTCCTGCATGACTTCAGTTGCTGAGTATCTGCATCATTTCCAAAAACAGTTTTGAGGGGCTTTGAAAATGTAAAACTGGATAACTCACACAGGGCCAAATTCAAAGGTCAGTAAGTCTTCTCACCACCACCGGTGACTGAGACAGGAGTAGTCTCTCCCCTGGTTCTGAAGTCTGGCTTCTTACTCCCAAAGCTGGCTCTAATTAGCTTGTGCCACATGACCTAGCCTCGAGCTGAATCCTGTTTCAGCACAGCCTTGTCCAGGCGCTGCTTAATTTTGTTTGTTCCAGGGCTGCAGTTGTCTCACATGGGAGCGCTGACTATCAGCTCCTGTGCCCTATTGTTTGCAGCCGGTGTGCAGGGCTGTGTGCCGCAGATGGAGTTCCTCGGGAGATTAATGATGTGCTGAACAATGCCTTGTAGTTGATACCCTCTTGAACTCTGACACCTGACACTGGACACCTTCAGTGGGAGTCAAGGGCTCAGCAAGTAAGCAAATTGCAGCTAGATAGTGATTTCCCTGATTTCCCTCAAAGTATCTTCTGTGAATAATAACACTTCATTGCCGTATTTGTCACAGGTAGCTTTGCTTTTACTGGTTTTCACAGAAATGCTGGAGAAGAGGTTGTGTATATAGTTATACATAGAAAAAGCGTTTTGAACTCTGCCAGCTGGTGCCTCTGGCCCATCTCTCTTAGAGGTGGGAGAAGCAGGTAATTTAGGGATTTGTATAACAGTTTTTTGAGACTTCAGTCCAGAATACAGACAAAAGCACCAGCTCCATTTTATCTTTTAACAGGGCCTCCCGGGGTGTCAACTGCCCTGCCTGAGGATACGCCTTGAAGTAATTACCAGTGCCCCAAGACAGAGAGGCTCAAGACATCAGCCCAGCTCAAGTGGCATCGTGTGCTCCCAGTTGCTCTCCCCCGGGCTGGCCCTCCCCGTCCGTCAGCCCGCTGCCCTTTGGTGACACGAAGCCCACGGCCGGGAAGGCGCTGGGCATTGTTAGCACTGTTCCCTACAGTAGATTGGCAGCCAGGAGTGCCGGGGAATGACAGGTCCCATAATGCACCCTCATTGCGAAGATGGAGAGCGTCACCTCTGTAACATTCCCAGCTTTCATTAGCCTGAATGCAATTGTGCTAGGTTTAATTTTTGGAGTGTTTGCAGTTTTTCCAGCAAATAGCTGTTTGAACACAGTGTCCCCATTATATCACCACAGTCAAAGAGAGGAAAGATAAAGGCATTGTGCAAAGTTTCTGTGGCTTTGCAGACAAGGATTTATGTACTGGAGAACTCTCATCTGGCAGTCAATTTGCCTTTGTCTTTCAAAGTAGTGGAAGTATCAAGGGAGTATGCCCAAGAGTTTTATTTGCTATTTACCAGATTACTGAAGTATCAGGCATCTTTAGAACTGTTGTAAAGACAAATGCTTTCAAAACAATTTTGCAAACTTCTGCTGAGGCTGAGGGGAGAGGCAAGTGCTTGAAATGCTGTCCTTTGGATTGCTAGAGGGGTGTATGATTGAGGAAGGAACTTGAGACTGTACAGTTTCATGGGTTTAAAATGGGATATGTCTCTCCAACATAGAAAGGAAAAAATGCATCTACCACTATCTACTTTAGAGGGGTAAGCATGAAAAGAGTTTTCTCTGGAAAATGACAGTTTCTGGTACGTGAATAGATGGAAAAAATCAACACTTTATAAACAGGCAAGGATGAGATTCACTTTTATCTTATTTAGAGGCTATAGTCAGTTTACTGTTCAGCTTACAACAAGCAAGAAATATTGCAGTTAATGGGATCGGTCCTGGCTAACATTTTCCCCCTACATCTTTCCCTACTATTTGTTTCTGACTGACATAGCTAAAATTGTAGTGAAGGCAGAGCCTGTAAGACCAGGCTTTATTGTCTGAGGGCAGAACTGAATGGCATTCATCTAACACTCCTTAAACTGGGTGAGAGCTGAAGGGAAAGCTGCTTACAAAAATTTGTAATTTAGCATTAAAATCAAATACTGTACTGGAGAGCCTGCACTATAAATACCTTAGTCACTCCAGACGATCCTGGGATTTATGGAACAGTTAGCATTACTAACATGATAATTAACTGAAATAATGCATAAACCAAAGTGATTCCCATGATGGCAGAAAAAATCAGATCAGAAGCCGTTGAGGAAATAAGGCCATTATACCAGAATAAAATATGACCCACTGATTTAGGGTTATCAATAGAGACCAGTAAATACCCAGGAATGTCTAATTAGCTTGAAAGACTACCAGTGCCTGAAGCCAACATCTGCAAAGTTCCAAAAAAAATACCTACCTGAATGTCTGGCATCCATAAAGTTCTTGTAATTTCTGATTCCAGGTAAAATATTATGTGAAAGGCCATTCCTGTATCTAGCCTTAATAAATCTAAGAGCTGTGAAGCATCTCCTTAAAAAATTCTCATCCCATATGGGAGATGTGAGACCAACCTGCTGGGTTATCATTATCTCATTTGTGGGGAAGTTTCCTAGCTTATTCTTTCACAGGTGTAAGTGGTGTCTGTGTTTGTTTCTGAGGAGCTGGTTCCTGGCCAAATTGCTGAACTCCCTCAGCTCTAATCCACAGTGCAGAATACGGCCCCTTTTAAGACACAATTTTGAGGAATTTCCTTCGGCCAAGTGGGCCCTCCCTGATGTAATATGAATCTTTCTCCACCCAGTGCCAGGAAGGAGCAGCCCAATGTCCTGCTGTAGAAAAGAGCAATGGTCCTGGTGGAAAAATCACCTTTTTGATACACCACAGACTGCATTTCAGCCTGATATGAAGCAGACATCATGAAGATATGCCAAAGGCCAGTGTAGTGTCAGTGCTGCCATTATTTCAGCCTTCCACACTGTGCTAATATTTTATTCTGTTTGTCTGAAAGATCACTTTCCTGGGAAAGAGATGGGCAGAAGAACATCGACTCCAGCATTTACCTGTGCAGCTGGTGAAGCTCTGCTCTGGTACACAGAGTGCTTTCAACTGGATCAATGCAGCAGTTGCTGAACCAGCCTACAGGCAAAGCATGAGCAGAAGAGGCCCCATGAGGAGCCTTCATAAGAGGGCCAAGGAAAGAAACCAAGCCTTTTGTTTATGGTGTTGGTCTGAGGCTCAGAAGATGTGGGAGATCTGCCTGGGTGACAGATCTTCATTGCTGATTTAGCCTCAGCATTGCTCTCTCTGTTTGTACATCTTTCTGTGCCCTCTGCTCGTGTTGCTCCTGTTTTCTCTCTCTAGGATGTGTGTGTCATGGGGGCACTGATTACATCTCTCTCTGTGGTTGTACCGAGCTTGGTGCTGGGGTAGATCACTCTGGATACTCCCAGTAACAGCAAATAATAAAGACAACTGTGGTAGGTTATTTGGCATGTGATTTTGGCATGTGAGGAGAGAGACATGTACTAGATATTCTAAAAATACTTCATCTCCCTTTTTTATGAACTGCAATATCAGAACTCTATTCTTCCAGAGCACACCCTCAGTTCTTAGGAATATACTCTCAGGACATCCTTGTAATAATTGCAATAACTTTGCGCTGCTATGAAAGGAGATGCGATTATTGTCCCATTTTTATGTATTTTGGACCAAAAAAATTTAACTACCTATCATCAGGGCTGAGCTGCCTCTGTGGCATAAGGTAATTTAATGCTATAAAATTCTCCTCCTGGGCATTGATTGTCCAAGTTTCTGCCTGGAAAATGTGGTGCTTTGGCAAAATTTAAATGCAGATTTCTATCACAGACATGTTTACAAAGACCTAGTTCTGTATATGATGCTACATCTGTATTTCTCATTCCAAAATTTCATAATAGAAATTATTAAATTAATTTGCTTCAAATAACTGGGTTGAAAACTGCTTGAGTTTAGCTACAATACAAAGAAAGTTGTTTCAGGGTTCTTACATGTCTATATATATTTACTTCTCTATAGATATGTATACACACACATAATACATACACACATGCTATATGAATATGTAAAAAAGCACTTTCTGCCATGGGTTCAGATGCAAGGAGTATTACACAGATGGAGACACTGATTTATCCTTTCTGGAGCAACTTTAAGGCAGTCTGGATTTCCTCTCCTCTGCTGTTAAGAAACAAGCCAAAAAAGAAGTTCAAGAAGATCTATATTAAACTTCAGCTGTTGATCTGTCTCCTCTCTGGCCTTGACCCAGGTTGAACATATCTTACACAATTCAATTATTCTAAGACCTTACAGCCTGGTGTATGCAAATTAATGTCCCCTATATAAGGCCCAGAAGTGAAGAGAATACAAGGTTTATACTTAACTTTTAGCAGATATATACATATATATATATATATGTATATATGTATATATATACATATAAAAAGTGCTTTTCTGAATAAGACTTTGCCCAAGAACATGTTTATTTCTGGTTCAAGGGTTTGATCCCATCTATTTAGTGGAACCTTTAGATGAAAGCAATAAAAACAGCAGAGGCATTCATCGCTGGCCCTTTCTCCTAAAGACCTCAAAAAAGCCATGATTATCTAGGTAAGAACAAGATTTATTTCACCAGAATGAAAAGCAGAGCTTCTGAGAGCCTGTGTAACACGTGCCCATGGCACAAAGCACACAGCAGTGTCACTGCCCTGGGTGCTGCTCCGTGGTCTTGGGCCCTCATAAGATCAAACCTCACATACGTGGAGCTGGCTAAATGTGGAACCAGCATGTTTGTGACTTGGTCTCAATCCAGTATGAGTATCCCATAAGGGTACAGTTGTAAATCCTCAGAATCTCAACAGTCTTTTCTCCACAGCCTTCTTTGGTTTTGGTTTGAGCTTTTTTGTTTGTGGTTTTTGGTTTTTTTTTTTTTTGGTTGGTTGATTGGGATTTTTTCTGTTTGGTTTTTTTTTGGGGTTTTTTTGAGGTTTTCTTTTTTTGAGGGGGTCGGGCGGAAATAGTGGCAGGGAGAAGGATGTTGGCATTTGTTATTTGTTTTATATCTCAGCTCCATCTCTTTGGGACATACTTAGATTTTGGGGTACTGTAGCACAAGTCTTGGCTGCATACCAGAACAGAGAATCAGGTGCTGCTGCAGCACAAACAGGTACCAGCATTGTGCTATGATTTATCCATTACATAATCTTGGAATAGTAGGACCTTTTAGGTTGAAAAAAACCTTTAAGATCATCAAGTCCAACCGTTGACCCAGAATACCAAGTCCACCACTAGTCCACCATGTCCCTAAGTGCCATACCTACACATCTTTTAAATACCTCTGGGACTGGTTACTCCACTGTTAGTGACTCCCCCAGTTGGCAGCAAGAAAAGAATTGACCTCCAAGGCCCAACGTGTGAGGCTTAGGTGGATCTTTAGGGTGCTGATGGGGTCAGAAGTACAGCTGGAAGTACAGTTCTTCTAGGGTTAATTTTGCAAGGGTTAGGCCAAAAATACAAGCCTCAGCTGCAAAGCATGAAAGTGATGATCCCTTTCTCTCTCCTCCACATATCTGGAGACTGAGCATGAACAAGTTTCTCTGTTTCCACACAGTACTTTTCTGATCCCACATAACCAAACCCCTGCTTGGCAAGGAGGGAACGAATCAGACATCTTTCCATCTGGAAAATCACCATCCTGCTCGTCATGTATGGGAGGAGGTGAGGGGAAGTATCAATTTTCTCCCCACCATCAGTGAGCCCTGATAAACATGTAGTTTGGCAGCCTGAATGACAAACTTCTCATGGTCTTATGTAGTAGTCAGCAAGCAGAAAAGTACAAATGTCCTGCTGCTGAAAACTTGAGGAGCTTTGCCTTGGGAAGGTGAACATGCTCCCTCTTGGGCTTGCCTTCCTCAAAAAGAAAAATATGTGGTGCTAGTCAGGGGAGCAGCCAGATCTGGAAGGCCATGTGCTGGTTTTGGCTCGCTGAAGAAAGCCAGCATCTGGTTCTGTTCTGTTTCAAAGTTAAAATTTCTTAAATGGAGCCAAATATTTAAATAGTATTAATAATTTTATTTCCTGAATATTAACTATGGTATATGGTGGAATGACTTCTGTACCTGCAATAAAGGGCTTTTAGGGCTTGTGAGCTGCTCAGTCTCTCGTTCACACAGACATGCGAGCCAACTATTCACTGCGTGGCACATGGTTTTAGCTACACGCTCAGTGCTTAATTAAAAGTACTGCTTTTAAGAGAGCAATAGGTGTTGGTTTCATTTTTTGTTAGTTACTGCCATAGTAACCTCCATACTAAAATACTGAGTGTTAAGAAGTAATAAAAATTTATGAAATACATGCAAACTCAAAAAAATATTAGTTAAAAATTTATGACATAGTATGTCATTTTTTGTCAAGATGCACACAAGCACTGTTCAGAGGTATTTGGGGGCTTGGAGAAAATAACTCTAACATACTTTGTGGAGCCAATATTCAATGCCAATTTCCACTAATTAGCTGGCATTCTCTTTTTTTCAAGTGGGTGGGAGCTTTGTGAAACCTTTTCAGGCTTCTCTCATGTTGGTGAACACCCTACGTTTGAAGCTACCTGAATTTCTGCAAAGGGTGTGGTACGTGTGTAGCGTTTGGAAGGTGAATAGAAGACCCAGTGGGATCCTCATGTTTATCTCACAAGAGGGCATCTCAGGCAATCATCTCCTCCTGAACATCTCCAAGATCTCCTTTTCCTTGGCAGTGCCAGAACAGTGTGGTTAGCCTGAGTGCTCCTAGTATTGAGAGCTCCTCTCAAAGCAGTTTACTCCAGAACAAGGAAATTTTGTGATTTTTGCCATCTACATATCAGGAGCTGAGATGCAGACAGGTCAGTTTTGTTAAAAAATATGGAATTATTAAATAAAAATTCAATTGTTAGGTTGATTGCTTTCAGACCTCTCCAAATTGGCTGCAGTGACAGCGTGATGGCAGGTCTTTCACTTCCCAGAGATCATCCTAAGCACAGGGCTGGTGATGGCAGGAACAGGAGACAGGTAAGGAAAATTCCCACCAGGCTTGCTTCCAGAGAAGATTGTCCTGAAGTGCCCAGCTTCAGAAATAACATTCCACAGCAGAAGCCTATAGGGAGGCAAAGGCCCCTTTCTGGCTGGGAAGAAACAGCCTCCCAGAGCAGCAGCTTTGCCACACCTTCCTTCCCAAAACTTGCCACTGACCAGTTCTGGCAGCACTCTCTTCAATTTTCTGGCTTCTCTGACTCCTGTTCATAGGTTCCTTGTTCTCCCTATGTATTACACAGTCAACTCCCAGCTACCTGTGGGTGGTTTGTCCAGGTGGCTGATAAACCATGGATGTTGGGATGCAGAGCCAGCTCAGATCTAGCCAAGCTTATAAACTCTTACAAAGTGTTGCTCAGCTGCTGTTTGGGGCAGCTGTGATTCAGGGAAGGAGCAGTCACCCCTGCAACAGGATGAGACCAGCCTAAGGCACCTGGATATGCAGGGAGCCAGATGGGCTCACCCTGCTTTGCCTTTCCTGCCGTGTGGACAAGGGGGATGCAACTAGAGAGATACACAGACCCTCCTGCATGGACTCAGGATTATGGACCTGAGCTTCTGTGAAGCTGGTTGGCCCAAGAGAATTCCTGAGGATTTACTGAGTGGGTGCTGGGACCCCAGTGCTTTCTGCTGTGCCTGTGCTGATTTTGTTCACCACGCCTTACTTCAGCACCTACATTTGCAATTCCTGCATGACTTGACCAAGGCTGCAGAGCAATTCAGTGGCTCAGCCTGAATTCAGGCCATCTGCCCCACAGCCCATGTAAAGTGGGTGAGAATTTCACACACTGAGAGCTCTGTGGGGCTCCCCATAGTGGGCATTGCCATGGGATTCAACTGGAAGTTTGTTGTTACTGCTGCTATACAGTAAATATGACTTGAAAATTTTAGGGAAAAAATTATTTTTAACTCTCGTTCTCTGTTCTCCCATTCCCTTTTTTTTTTTNACAGGAAATGTGCATTGATCCTAGAGGAAAATACCAATTTAAAATATCAGAGTCAAGCATGCAGGCCAGAGCAGATGCTAACTACTCATAGAGCAATTGTATCTGGATGTATTTAATACTATATCCTCACATTTTTACGCTCAGTTTTTACACTTGTCAGCAGATTACTTATTTCCCAAATGTGGTATTTCTGGATTGGACCTGACAGTGGTGGCACAGTGCAGGAAATCTACTTTGGGAGCATGGGATGCTCAAGCCATGTGACACACAAGTTAGCCTCATGGGGTGATATAAGGAAAAAATGTGCACAAAAGACAGTCATTTCAAACCACATAGCCAGGAAAAGCATAGGTCTGTTTTTATCAATGGGTGTCTGGGCTGCCTTCTGCCTGGATGGCTTGGAAATTTTCTATTTCACCCCAGTGCCCAAAGGTGACCTCAGTGTTTTCAAGAAGAACAGAACAAATAGCTGATAGGAAAAGGAGTTAAAGTAGCCTTACTGAACAAATAAATTGGCAAGTGTATCTAATAATTGCATGGGTTCAGCATTTTTCTGCGATAAATGAGTAAACTTTAAATGTATCTCTGAGATGTGCTATCACAGGCATTGCCATGGGCAAGTTTTATCCAATGATGAAACAGCAAGGCCTTGTGAGATAAAGATGATAGAAGGGGTACTATCAGGTGGCAGCTGGGTAATTACAACTCTCTATTTGGGCTCTGTAGTGATGCTGCATGTGATAAGTGGAGAATAATGAAGGAAAAGGAGTAGTGATAATACAGGAGCTAAATGGTAGAAAATAGCCTATCATAGCCCAGAGCCCTCTGAGTGCCTATGGGGACTTTGAACTATCTTCTTCAGTTTTCAACCACAGAAAAAATACTCTCTCTTTCTTCTTCCTTTGCTAAATTTATGTCTGGTGGGACAAAAGGGAAAACTGAAAGGAAATCAAGGGTATGTGAAGAGAATATGACCTTTGCAAATAACACTGAAGGTCACTGTGTAATTATTCCAAAATAAAAGTATCCTGTAATCTTGTCTGTAACCACAAAAGATGTGAGACCATTTTTTAATGTGATTCCGAATAGTTTTGTTGGGGATCATGGTTTATGAAAGGTCAGCTAAAGTATTTCTAATTATATCTTGTCTAGCTCTTTGCTCAGAAGAACACAAATGCCATTTGTTGTGATGGAGTCAAACTCTGATTAAAGAGAAAAACTGTCAAAAGACGAACTCATCACATGAAACCAAAAAAACGCTATTTCCTGAGTGAAGATTGGCTTTTGTAGCTTAAAAAAACGTCCAAACAACAAGCCCACAGGAGAATAAAATACCCTGGAGCTGGTCACTGGAACTTTTACCCCAGTGTGTTCCTTTGTATTTTTTCCCTACAGAGAGTAATACCTACTATAGTTCCTGGTGAGGTTGGTACAATTTGTCAATTATCTGAGTAACTCTTGGTAATTTTTTTTTATTCCCCTGAGTAGGACAATAGTTACCTGGCACTTCTTTCTCTTGGGAGTCTGATTGCTAAATGTCACTTGCACTGGATGTGATACAGTGTGGGTGCATTTATACATGAGGGAACTCCACGTAAAATATCTGCTGCCTAAAGATAAGACAGAAACTGTTTTGCCCTTTTTAGAAGTTTAGCTAAATAGGTAGAGTAAAAAGTGTATTGTGCATCATTCATGTATGCTCATGTCTTTTTTCTTTTTAGGACACTGACCCTCCATTACCAGAGACCAAATGGAACAACATAGAAGATGATGTTTCATCAGCACATTAGCAGGATGCAGAGTGAATCTCTTAGGAGCAGAAAGATTCAAAATGAGACTTTTTGGTATAGCAAGCTGTGATGTTTAAACATTAGCGAGGCCAGTAGTGAAAAAAAGGAAATTTTAAGTAGTGCCTGGATTTGGGAGACTTGCAGCTTGTTGGTAAAACTGACAAAATCATACTCATTTGAGGGGGGAAAAAATGAACAGAGCTCCTGGTTCATATCCTGACAGAACCTGACTGGAGCATGACAAAAGCATTTAAGCATTAAAGAAATAAATGGCATGTAATAAAATGCTCACAGTTGAATAGAATGGCTGTTTATAGGCTGAAATGCCACAACTGAATAAATAAGGAAATTGACATACATGTAAGAAAAGGCTTTTTAAAGTATATACCTTATTGCAATTATTTCTGTTATATTATTAAATAATAATGTCTGTATCAAATTTTTTAAATTTCAAATTATTTCTATGTTTAGTGGAACACTAAAACGACTCACAGCAAGTCCAACCCTTCCTCTTATTTAAGATAAAGATCTTGGTAAAAAAATAGAGCACAAATCAGGAGTTCATGGCGTGAAGAATTATTAGGCCATCTCAGCCAGGAAGTGTAGTTTCTCATTATTGACTGACTCCTACTCTCCTGGAGTAATGGGGTTTTGTAATGACAAAACTCATTGACCTATGAGGCCTTATTTATGTGCAGGCCACTTAGTGCTTTGGCCATGGATGTGAAATATAACTGTGACCATATGGCTCCATTTGGGGAGTGGTACCCAAATGGTCAGGTTCCCTACAATGGGATTCAACCCTCCTACCTTTACACACCCAGAAGTTCATCATCTAAGTTTGAGTTACTCTCCCTGCTTCTTTTTTCAGTCAATGGGGAGAAACTGGCACCTCCAGAAAGAAAATTATATGTCCTGTGTCAGATGACCAACTTAAGGAGGGATCAATTACCCTCAGGAAATGCCTATTACTCCTGATGGAATACAGAGGGAGCCTAGGGTGACTGGCTTAGACATTTCACTTCTAGATAACTGAAGACAGGTAAAATGAATTTCATCCTGCCTTTAAAGGAGATTTGTGTCCAGTGAGATCAAGACAGGTCTCTATATTTGGGCATTTCTTTGATTTTAAATCATGCTAAGTGCTTTCCAGACTGTGGGGGTGAATAACCTTATTGTTGTTCATCTCAGTCAGCCTGGCTTGGCTTTAACTCATCTTTGGCTACACAAAGCTTACACAGGGGTTTTCAGGTGCCCATGATGACTCAGGCAGTCCTCTGCTCCATCTCCTAAACCCCATCATCCACTGATCATTTGTGTGGTCACACAGTGAAGCAGGCCAGCACACTGACCTTGCTGAGAACTGAGTAGGGAAAAAAAATTTGTTGCCTGTTCTGGCTCAAATGATCATGCAAACAACTGTGTTTGAAAAATGGAAGAAATACCAGAAGAGCAGCATTAGGGTTACAGACTGCTTCCAGACAGCTTCCATTATATGCCTTTCCTTTCTGTCATCCATTTTTCTTGAGTCAACACTAAAATCCTTATCAAGGCTTCACCATCTTGCCTGTAGTTTTCAACTCATCACTGATACTGCTCATCCTGTCCTGTCCATCCAGCAAACCCAATCCTTAGGGTGGTCTTCCTCGCCCTATTCCTCTTTACCAATCTACTCACTTTAGGGGAAGCAGAAAATTGCTGCAGAAGAACCAAGAAGTCATTCTCCAGAAGTGCACATCCAGTGCTCCCACTGGCATCCCAGGCATTCAGCTCCTGGGCTTGTGCTGCAGCTAGTCCAGGTTCAGCCTCTCTGAAATGCACAGGGTGTGGGTATGAGGTCCTCAGCACCACCTGTTTCACCCTGTCTGTCTGCTCCTACTGCTCCAAAGTACCAAAGGAGATGTATCCAATCTATTAGCCAATGTGATAAAACTAATTTCTCTCTTTTTCATATTTATTCTCCTCCCAAGACCTTAAAATAAAGTCAGAAGCCAATTTCCTCTTTGCAAAATGAAACTGAAATCAAAAGCAGACTTTGAGGCAGATGACCAAGACCCACTAACAAGTTTTAGCTTGGTGGTCCTGATATGATCCCTGTCAAAAATCACGAATTTTCCCCTGGCTGTTTGTAGTCTTAGACTGTATCCTTGGTGACTGATTTCTGGCACTTAAGTCCATAAAATGTACATCCATTATACATCACTTTAATGCTTGCATATAAAAGTTTATAGACATGAAATCCTACACATATACACTTGCTCTCTACTGATTCCTGACTTCTTCTTTTCTTACCAGTCTCCTTTTACATCGTGAAATTGCAAGGCCTATATCAGGGAAAGTCAGAAATTTTCATAATTTTTAAGTGTATTCATATAGGCAGGAAATAATCTGTTCTTCATGTCCATGGTAGATAGGGCAAGAATTGATGAGCTTAAATTTCTGCAAAGGGGATTTAGGATAGTCATTAGGAAAAACTTTCTCATTAAATCTTGGAATAGATTGCCTTGGGAGGACGAAGGATCTCTATCACTGATGTTCTTTTCAAGAACAGGTTAGACAAGTGCCTGTCAGGAATGCCACAGGTATAGTTTATGTTGCCTGGAGGGGGTGGAGGGAGTAGATGACCTCTCAAAGCCACTTCCAGCCTCTATTGCCAAGGTGATCTTCCAAGGTATTCGGAATGTTTTATTTATCTATATCAGTGCATGGCAGTATTTCAAATACAATGCTTATCCAGGAGAGAGATTTGAAAGTTCCTAATCCTCTAAGACTACAGATTACTCAGAAGTATTGTGTCTTGTTATCCATTGATGCTTGACACTAGTGCAGACACTGCTAGGGAACTACTGGCTTTGGCTGGAGCACTGTCCATCACATTCTGTCTTATTCCCAATTCTCCTAATAAAGTGCCATCTGTATTTGTAAATCTGGCATGCTGTTGAACCTGGATTTCAAATGTTAGTCAACATGAAATACCTGTTTATAACACTTTTAAGACCAACCACCAAGTTTTGAAACCTTCCTTTTGGTCAATAGAAATATTTTTCAGACAGTGGATCTCCAAAACTAACAGACTTGAAATATAACAACATATTTTCCTTTTAAATACTTACATGTACTGAGTGACATGATGCTTTTACACACAAGAAAATCACACTAACATTGAGCTCCAGACAGAATAATGCTCATTGGAAACACAAACACCTGAAACACTATACAAACCAAAATGTGTTTTGTACTTTAACATTGTGCCACAATACAGTGGTCTCCTTTGCTCTCCATGTTGATGCAACAGGGTGCTTCCTGCTTATTTCTCCCTCCTTCCTATTTCCTTCCTGGTCCCTGACTGACTGTTTGGTCTCACCTTCAGTAACAGATGAGTTCATGCCCATGAACATGACAGCAGACTGGCTTGGGAGACAACAAAAGCTGCCCAAAGCTGCCTGTTGAGAATGCAGTCCTGTGCTGGAACTACATGGCACTGAAGAGCTTCTGTCCCACGCAGCACTAATGGGGCAGTTAGAAGCCACCATCCTCCTTTTGTGTCCAGCTCTGAATTCAAGGCTTTCTCCTGAGTCAAAACTTCTGGTTATGCTATGCTGTGTGATAGGGTAGGACTCGAGGAGGAGAGCTGCACTCCACATCTCTGAGAGATAGCTGCTATCTTTTTTTGAAAGCTGATATACCCTCCAACTTTGCTGAAGCTATTTTAGTTAAGCTATAACAACTCAATTGGCTAAATCCTTACTAGTGATATGTAGTTAGAGATCACCCAGAGCTGATACTGGGACTGTGGATCTTGTCCTTAAGAAACTTTAAGATCTTCTTTATTTTCTCAGAAATGTCAATGGAAAACATGATAATAGCAAAGGATGGGCATGGACATATTTGTCAGCAGTGGCATCAATTCAAATGTGCGTCAAAATACAGAGGCCTGACAGAGATGAATGACCAAAAAACCAGTTCTCCCATAAAATCTTACATTCTTGCTGTACAACAGGCAATTATTTTGCTTAATCAAATTTTCAGCTGAGCTGCCTATAGTGTCAGAAAGCCACAAAGTCATTTAATAGACAGCAGTTTGAATGGGTTGGAGAGGAAATATTTAAGCTGAACTGTTGCTGACGAGATTTCTCAAGAAATTCTTACATAAAGGACATTATGGGAAGGAAATGAGTTGGCTTTAGAAGGACCAAATTTGAAAGTTTTTTTTCTAGATTTGAAATCTTGAGTTTAAATCACATAGTATTGGTTGTTTTTGCCATGAATACATTGCATGCATTTACAAATACATTGAGCTTGAGTAATTGCTGTGTATAAATGGATTTCCATTATTATATTATGGTGCAAGTCAGAGGAACCACTCAGATTCTAATTTTCCCAGAAATGTTGCTCTGTGTTGGACAAAAAGAAAAAGAGGTATCCATGACATTATAATGTAAAGGGTACATTAATTATACATATTTTGGAAGTGTAGATGTGAAAGCAAAAGAACCACCTCCCAAATACCTACTTCTAAACTCCTGTCCTGCAGTAGATATTCAGTCCCTGAAAAATCATTCAGAGAGCAATTCAGGTTTCTGAACATAAAGCCATGTTTGATGCCCTGGGTATACTGCCCAGCCTCCAGCTCTGCCCCAGCAGACTGTGGAACTCCTGTAGGTCCTGCCTGCAATCTGCCAGCCCCATGCAGATGTTTTGGATACTTTCAGATGTTTACAATGGCAGTAGGTGCTACTTATATTTATGCTTGTGAATTGCACCCTTGATTTTTATAGGCTCCAGTTTCCTGTCTACAAAATGATAAAATAGGCTTTGCTTCTTCCCAGCTTCAGCCTGCGCCAGTGTTTGCAGAGCTGTCACAAGTACTGACAATTCAGAGAATGCCAAAGATGTTTCCACCACAAAAACCTCATGGATCAGGTTTAAGTCCATGCACAAAACTTTTCATGAGATCTTTACAGGCAGCAACCTTCTGCCTGTCTGCTTTTTGTGGATGGCTAATTCCTTCCCCTGAAGCAACTTTCATAGGTTGATCACCGGTTCAATGGTCTGGCCCTGCACCCTGGAAATTTGTGGTGACATCTCATCTAGAGTAGTTGCAAACCTTCCTTTTGGAGGGCTTTTCCCTATTCCATGTATGCACAGAAGTGCCTGTAGTATGGCCTCATCTAGATCCTATCATTCTGTAACAGGACTAAATTCTACTGCTTTCATTAATTGAACATTGAAGGTATTTGTGCTGAATAGCACAATTTGCCAATATAAAGCTGTTCTTTAGCTGACATCCAAACAAAAATTCCACTAAGAATCTATTTTCTTGTTCTGTAAAGAATTTCAATAAGGTATCTGTCATTTCAAAAAGTCAATCTTCTTATTTAAAGGTATTAAGCAGTCCTCCATTCTAGTGGCTGCTTTTCAGATGCTTCAGGCTTTCTGATCATCAGAATATCACCCACTGTCCTTCAGAACTGGGATTTGTGACAGCCCATGGTAAATGGCCTGGAACAGGAAAACATTCCACAGATAATTGAACTGAATTAAATTATTTCAGAAAGAGGACTCTGCACTTCAGTGATATATTTATTGATTTGATAGAAAGTATTAATTTTCTGGTTGTATTATTTTATCATGTTAGCTCTCAATTGAATTTTACTTTTCCTTTCCCAGGGAATTTGTTCTCAAAACAAAGGTATTTGGTACCCAGTTTGAAAGGATTTTATTGAATCTCTGATTGTGTTTTCCCCTCCAGCTGACTTGCTTTAATCCTTTTGATTTAAATATTTCCCTATGTAGGAGTCCTTCCCAGCTAGGAAGGACTATAACATCAGGATACCTTTCACGCCACCCATTTTTAAATATTTCTCCTGAGGAATTAGTTCAACTGCTGTAGGACCCCGTCAAGAAAATTCATATGCCTCTAGACTTGATTCCTTGCCATTATGAGTATTTATCATTTCTTGTGCTTGCTGGGATCAGGGAGACCAAAAGCAAAAGTAACTGTGATGAAATTGAGGAGCGGCTCTCAAGCCCCACACTGGCCTGATCAGCATTCTCAGATTAGTGGCCACCCACCCATGGGACCTCAGAAAGAGTTTCAAACCCTCAGCCTCACACTCCCTAGTAAAATATCAAGGAGTTTTCTAAGTTGCTTGATTTCTTTATTACTTTGACTTTGGAGAGGTCTCCAAGCCCAAAGTATGAGAAATTTGAGGTTCTGCGGAAAAATGCATCAGCCACTCATCTCTTTACAGCAGGCACTGAGTCTTGGGCCTCATCTGAAGTTACTCAAGTCAATAATATGACTCAGATAAACTGTGTGTGTTTCAATCGTGTCTAATTACAAAGTAGATAATCTCTGTCAGTATTCTCTGGGGAAAAGTTCATTTACCTGCCAATCAGCTTGTAGATTAACTTTCCAGCTCTGTCATGAACTGATCCTGAGGAATACCTCTGCTACTCCATGATCTGAAAACATTTTATGTTCACAATATCACTGTCAATTGAACCTCCCCACTCTGCAGTGAATGTATTGCAGTAGGGACATGTGGTAGTTTGATTAATACATGGCACATTTCTCTATCTCTCTGTGTATGCTTCTCCATTTCCCATCACCCTGGTCCTGGTACACTGTGTGTACAGAGTAGCCCAGGTTGCATATTTTCCTTCTGCAGATGTAGTAATAACAAGTGATCTGTAAATAGACTTCAGTTGAGGTCAGTAGGGGTGAGATTTTCTCCAGGACTTTCTCACATGCAGGTCTGGATGGAGAAAGAAGTCTTGAACCATAAGCTTGGTCAACTTGGATGCAGCTTGAGTGTTTGTCTTGCTCTTTAATGAAGTCAGTTATGTCCACAGTTCTGCAATACATTACCTGATCTTTTAAATATGCATGTAGATGTTCTCTAGCAAAACCTCCTTAGTCATAAATCTTTAGCCATCAAAACCTAACTAGGAATTACTATACGAGAAGTCTCCAGATATATAAATGTATTTATTTATATAAATAGTAAGAATTTTTAAAAGATCATTTGTGTCATCACTGCTTTCAGATGAGCTGTGCAAAGTGCAAGATGTGACAGATAAGATAAGCAGCTGAAATATGAAATTTATGTAGACATGAATTTGCATGGGTGAACAGAAGCAAAATCTCCCTCAGCACCAAGTTTTGTGAGCAAATAGTCCAGAATGAAGAATTTGTTCAAAATCAGAACCTCTGCATATTTCAGTGTCCTTCCCATTTTATTAAACGGACTCAAGAACTTCCTTAGAGGGACCAGGTGTGTTCTGGTGGTTGGTTAAAAATTGATGAGGTGCTACAACACGCATAGGATTTACAGAAATTATGGCATTTACAGCATAGAATGTATAGAGAATTTGAAGAGGGTTTATGCAGCCATTTGGGAGGATAAATGGAAAGAATCTGCACAGATATGACCTGGTATAGGAGATGGGAATTGAGAGATGATGGAGAACCCTCTAATCAAAACCAACACACTCAGTAATCCTAAGAATGATACCCTCTCAGATACACATCCACACATCCACATTTATATTCTACAGCCAAAACGTACTATTAGATCATAAAATTTAATCTGCAGTATGTTAGACCTATTACTTCATCACCCAATTAAATCTGTACACAGCTCAATAACTTCTGTTTGATGAAAGGATAATTTGTGTTTGACTAATGCATAGCTTCTAGAGAATATCTAGTCTTGATCTCACAATAGCAGGAGACAGAAAATCTATTGCATGGTAGTTAGTTTGAATGGTTAATCCCACTCTCTGCTAAAAAAAAAGGTATCTAACTTCTGTCCTGGATTGACTTAGCTTCCAATTCCAACCACAATTTCATTCTCTACTAAATTCAAGATCACTTCAGTGCTCATATTTTCTCTCAGGAAAGGGATTTATATACTGTAATCAAATCCCTTCTCAATTTTCTTTCTGATAAGATTTTTAATAAAAAAAAAAAAAGAGAGTTTCCAATTCTTAAATCACTTACTGAATTCTTTCAGCACTTTCTCCACCTTTTCAACGCTTTTTGGAAAAATACCAAAACTGAACCCCTACTCTACCTGTTGTCTGGGCAGAACAACATCTGCAAGTGCTGCCACCCTTCTACTCCCGTTCATTACTTGAATGTTTGTACAGCCAGGTTAGGTCCCTCACGGCAGAGCATTGTTTTGGGAGAGGCTGTTGAGTTCCTAGTCTGCAAAGACCACACTTTGTAGTATACCACCAACTGGGGTTTTTATTGTTTGGCAAAGCAAAAGGAGCAGCTCCTTTTCCTGAGCTGTTGCTTTCTTGTTCTGAGTGTTCTGCCCCTGCAGTCTTTCAGCAGCCTACAGGGTGTCATGGGACTTCTTAGAGCCACACTGTCCTGCACTGCCACTCAACACAGCTGTTTGGATTTTCCTCATTAATGCCATTTCCAGGTACCACAGAGCTCTCCTGTACCTGGGAGAACTCCCCACCTCCCAGGCTTGGTTGTTTCTCCCAGAGGCACCCTGACTCTATGTCATGTGAGCCTGCGCTCATACCAACACCCTGCTACTGCCATCCCTCTGGTTTCTATGCCAAGGGCACAGCTGTCCTGGCTGGAACACTCCTGCATGCAGCTAAGCTGAGTCTGTGCCAGACCATGATCCCAAAGAGCAAGCTGTGCACATCAGAAGACAAAGATAGCTGTTGTCTGATCAGGTTGTCCCAGCATATATAAGTTAGAAAGCAGTAAGCTTCAAGATGAGATGTCCACTGCATAATAACCCTTTTTAAAGAAAGCAAAAAACCCAATACCCAGGCTTGGAAGTGACAGTGAGGAGAGAGAGGATGCAAGAGTAAGATGGAAGAGTGAATATGGCATTGAATTATCTGAGGCTTACGAGTCGGCAAAAAGAAAATGCCTGAAGTAAAAGTTGGCAGCTGAAATCTGTACTGGGGTAACAACCTATTGACAAGCCAGAGAGAAGAATTACATGAGGAACAGAGGTCACTGTCAGCTAAGGGGAGACATGAGAGATGCTAAAGGGAAGAATTATATTTGTTCTGAGGAGGGGGAACATAGACAATCGAACACACCAAGACTGCCAGCAGTAAAGGCTGGGAACAGAGACAACAGTCTGGCTGTACGGACTGTTCCCACTGTTCTCAGCTTACAGCAGTGAATCCTTAGGGAGAAAGAGTTTATACCTCCCACAATTCATAAAATTCTACATCTACCTCTGAGCCCACCTATAGCTCAGATAGCAAATTTGCTCTAATATCAGGCCTAAGATCCACAAAACAAAAAGTAGCAGTTATCTCAAGGCATTTTTCATTGGGAAGTTATTTTAATTGGTGGCTGATGCCAGTCAGAGCTAAACTCACCCCTCATATATTTCTAAACTAAGTGTTAAGGAGAACTCGAGGCAAATAGGAGAGGTTCACCAAGGAAATGACAACTTGACAACTAAGGTTATTTTCCTCAACTGACCGCTGGGGCTCCTTAGAAGAATGGGTACTGTATTGCTTACATAGCTTTTAGCCAGAGAAGCAGGTCAATATTTTAGTCTTGCACTGCTCAGTGTGGGCAAGCAATTAAGATACAGCATTGAGAGTGAAAGATGGTGAAAGCCAAAAATCACTGTCAAAGACAGTAGGTCCCTGTGACAAGAGAACCTCATTCAACAAAGTGAAACATTTATAAGTTCACAACATTTTGCAATACTGGTCGAACGCCAGGAATCGGATGTTAAGCAGATTAGAGAATGGACTGGCTCATCAGCTGCAAGTTGAATGAATGCAGAGAGTTTCATTTTGGATCAATGATCTCCAAAGCAGGCTAAAGCCTGCTGGAGAGGGAGCACCTATACCCCAGCTTCTGCTCCTTGTGCCAGGAGGGCACCACAAGCTGCTGACACTCCAGGTTCCCTGGCTGCTTGAGGAGCAGAACTTTCTGCTGGTTTTTTTTTCTGAAAACCCACAGTGTAACAGTGTCCCCAAACTACCAGATGATTATCAAAAGTTTAAGATACATGCAATTTGTCTCCTTGGAGTACTTCACAGTATTATCTTTAGGTTTCAGAGTGTTGAGTGTTAAATTACTCATCACAAACAAAAGTTCTGCTGCAGGATAGGTGTTGATAATAATGCCTGATAGCTGTGCATAATGTTTCATTTGGCAGAAGGTAGTCTGGCTACTACAGGAAGCAATTGGCCAGAGGATTTTGTTGAAACACAAATAGTCAAAATGCAAAAATTTTACATGAGTGAAAAATTTGCACACAGAAATGTGGAGCTCTGACTACTGCTTCCCTACCAAATAAAAAAGAGCTTTTCCCTTACCGGTGGATTTGTCTCCTATGCAATGCAAAGAGAAAAATGAGAGACTGAATGTAGACACTGAAGACAGGCTCTGACAGAGATGGATATTTTCATGCAAAACAGGTGTGCCTTAAGGAGCTTTTGCCCTGTGGTCATCAGAAGGCAAATGGGAATTTATGTGGGTGAACAACTTCTCATTAAGGTAAACTGTGAAATAAACTGTGCTTACAGGACAGAGTGGGAGAGAGAGAAATCAGGAAAACACTCAAGGAAGTATACCAAATCCTAAAATGAAAAAAACCCCAAGATATCCTCAGTCTGATCATGAAGGCACCAACACAACATAATTAGAGGGACAAGGGACCAAGACAACAAATATTTCATGGAAGGTGTTTTCCAGCAGACGCAGAAGTTTCCATCAGAGGCCAAGGCAAGAAATACCTTTCTCCCATCTTTGTTCAGTTCCTGGTCTGAACTGTTCCTGGTCAGTTTCCATTGCCTTAAAGCCCAGACCAAAAGAAGAGCTGGATATTCTTTTCTCTTTGAGAATCAATGGCTAGAGAAGAAAATATAAGAGACACATTGCAATGTAGGCAGCCAAGAGAGTTAAAGAAATATGCATAACATGGCTGTTTCCTACTGTCAACAAAGAGAGAAACTCTGTGAGAGATGGCTGATGCCAAGCATTTTTCAACACTTGATATGTCAGCAAGGTTCTGGCAGGTGTCCTTAGGAAAACAGAGCATTCGTCTGAGCATGTTCAATATCCCCTTGGGAAATGCTGTTTTCTCTGCTGTTTTCAAGACTGTGTGAAGCACGTGGTGAATTTTTGCTAGAAAATAAAACCTTTTTCAAAATAGGTAAACTCCTGAGATGTACCCACTGAAGGTCCTGTTGTTTAAAAAAAAAAAAAAAAGAAAGAAAAAAGGAAGAATACAGCTTTGATACTCTGAGAAGCTTTACCTTTTCTGCACTAAACTTCAGCAAAACATTGACACTGTGGAAGAAACATTACTGGCTGCAGCAGGTCAGACTATGGCACAGGCTGTCACATTGCCTTTGGCAGAAGAGAGAGGGACACAAGGACTGGACTCCAAAGGGAAGAGTCCTTCAAAGGACTGTTGGTTTTGGGTGTGGTTGCATGACTGGCACCCTAGGAGCAAGAGTGTGCAAAGATGGGCAAGTGACATAGAGTCCAAGCTGTGGTAAAGAGAAACTGAAAAAGTTAAATGAATCCATCTTCTGGAGTAAGGAATTCTGAGGGTGAGCTTAAGTGGTGTCCAGATGCTTTTTGGAAGGTCCAGACACAGATCTCCTACACCATCACAGTCAATATTGGGTTTTATGCATCCCACTTGCTAACAGGTGGTAATTTACTCAAGAAGGGTAGGAGGAGAATTAGACTTGGAGTGTGGGTGTTAAGGACTTCCATTTTTTTATATATGGGAGGTCAAGGTTAGCCGAAATTACCATAAACTGCTTTTTGCCACTGCTAAAAAGGAACTGTCAATTTTCTCATTTTCATGCATTAGAGCAGGGATTATTTTTCCAGGTACAAGTGTCTTATTTGCAAATTAAATATAAATGAGGAGTTATTTGATTGTTCAGCCATAATCTTTGTCATCTGACAAAAAGGTGGGAAAGGGAAGCCTATGCTACATTAACTGCTTGAAAACTTAAACATTTACAGAGAATACCGCTGAATGTTTTTGTTTTAATTGGAAATTAATTAATTAATGTTAATTAATTATATTACTTAAGACTAGACACAGCCCTTATTATCAATTTAAGAATGATCTCTAAGAACTGTCAAAACTTCTTGATCATGAGTACAAGTAATTTTCAGAGAAATTCAGGTTTAGACATGCAACTGCTAGCACCACCTGTCTCAAACATGACAAACACCTAGCAACAGCACATCTCATTAAAGAATTAAAATCATGCTCTGATCCTACTCTGATTTTCATTTTGAACTGTTAGGCACCAGGACAGCTCCAATAAAAGATATTGCTATCTGCTGGAAGCACCTTAAATCAGTAGAAAACTTAAAATAAAGCATGAGCATGTTTAAATAGCAACATTAGAATACACATCTGATTGCTCATATAGAAGGGGAAAAACGAAACAACGCAGTCAGTCAAGTTCATGGTCCTGGGACTCTATTAGAATGACAGTGGAATTATTTATGCCCAAGCACAATATGTTGAGCCCTGAGGTCAAACCAGGTACCTCAGTGTTGGCAGAATGCAGAGACATTCTGGGATGCTGAATTGTCCATTTTCCTCAGACAAGTCTAAAACTGAAAACAGTTACATCATTTTGAGATTTCTGATTCCTAACCATAAAATGTTGGGACAGATGACCTTTCCAGTGTTCTGTAACACAGGGAACACTCCACGCAAGAATGTCAAAAGACTCACATTATGAGCTATTTAATAGATTTGTCATAAGTATTTTGTATTCTGACGTTTATTGCTAAGTTTTGATGGCCATGTGCTTAACTGTGAAATGGAGATGAGCAAACTTTATCTCCAGGAAGGTAGAGTAGGAGCTAGTTGAAGCTGGGTGTTATGTTCTTCAGTGCTTTACCTTGTGTAATGTTGACCAAGCTAAACTCAGACGTCGAGTGGAGCCAGTCTCTGCCTGGTTCTTTGGCTCAGCCATTGCTCAGAAAAAGCATATACTTCTCCTACAGCAAACCTAAGATTATTGTTTTCTCTCTCTTTTCCATTGTCTGGATCATCTGTCCAAGGCAGGTTTTTTACCCATTTGAAGAACTTGCTGCAGAGCACACAAATTATGTCATCACACAAATGGTTTTTCAGCAGACATAGCACCTTCTTTTCTCTGTTACATTTGTTTTATATAGAGAGATAGTTCTTTCAAATCTTACTGTTGCAGTTTCTTCTTAACATAAAAAACTTCTCATGGACTTCTTAGGGATCCTCCTTTCATTTTATTTATGCTTACTTCCATTTAGATAGAATTTATTCTGGTTATATTCTTTCTCCTCCCATTCTAGATTATTTTTGAATGCTCAGGCACTGCTAATTACCAAAGCTAGAGCTTTGGTACAGTTGCATTTCTGGCTGCTTTTTTGTAGTAGTAGTGGGTAAAATTATTTAAAAACAGTCTTCAACTATTTTTAAATAATTGGCTGGCTCTTTTTTTCCCTAGAATAATACCAGTTTGGACTTTACCATTGCCTTTCTTCTCCTTTTACATCTTGGCTAAGGTTAGTTTCTTCAAAATCTCTCATTCAGTGACAGTCAACCTGCATTCTAAGTGAAGCCCCAAAAGTTAGTCCCAGTCTAGTCTGCACATGATGTCCTTGGGGGTAATTAATAATGATGCTGCTGCCAGCTGCTACCCTGGACATTATGTTCTTATATTGAAAGTGCTCACTCCAAAACACTTCTGGGTACAGTGGATGTGCAGTCCAGCTCTCCTGTATTACAGGCAAGTGTTCCAACCCCTGGTCTGCCTGGCAAAGGAAAAGGGACACTGCACATCCTCTCACAAGAACTAGCCCAGCACTGCATAAATACATAGCACCCACATATTCTCTGGTTGAAAACAGAGAATGAAGCCTGAAACACAATAGTAACATTATGAAATTAAATATTGAAGAAATTAAGTCTTTTTTCTAAAGCAATATTTGCATGGCATATCAGAAACATTTGATTTCACTCTGAATTGAAACAATAACAAATTCTTAGATGTCAGCACTTCTTACAAAAATGATATTCCATATCTCAGCCGGTCTTGTCTAACAGGATTTTCTCATTAACCCCCCTAAAAGATAGCATTAATACCTCCATGAAGACTTTTATTTTTCTCTCTTCATTACATTTCTTTAACATGTTGGTGTACGCCTATTGACTTAATAATTACCATTATTACACTGAATATAATGAAATAACCAATGATGTCTTATTGGAGAATCTAATTCACCCTCTATTCCTTTTGTTTTATATTAAAGCATCATTACAAAGTTACAAAGTCATCTGGTCCACCTAGGCCTGCTCAAAGCAGGGCTAACTTCAAAGCTAGATACTGAGTTGCTCAGGGCATTGCCCAGTGGTTTCAAACATCACTAAATCACCCAGGCCTGTAGGATGTGAGAACTTGTAAAGGGCTTGGAATAAGGACCTGCATCTCCTATTGATAGCACCAGTGCTGTGAATAATTTTGAGGTGTAAAGTACATAAGTAGCCTTTCTGTAAGACAAAAGTGCTTGCTTTATCTACTTGCACATGGCTGACAACAAAAGCAAATGACATCAATGTACAACAGGTGGAAACATACAAAAATGTACAGAAACTAGGCTGGGTAATAGATGCAGAGAAGAGGAAAGAAACCTGAAACAACTTCGCTCACCAAATCAGTACAGGATTTTTCTTGTTCATTCTTTTTATTGCCTAATTTTGAATTCCATAGGACATCCACGATTTTCTGGACCTGCCTTTTAGACTGCAAGAATTTAGGGCTCATATGTAACTTTCTACATCCCGCAGGGTCAATAAATATAAGCTAAATAATAATGAATATAATTGAAGGATTAGTATCAATATCTCAACAGACACTGCAATTAGCAACGTACCATTTGCATGTTTAAAGTTTTTACATAAAGTAAAATTAAAATCACAAAGTGATGTTCTCTGTTATTACATCTCACTCCCATTTCCAGATCTGTTCTCTAATAAAATCCTAAACATGGTGCAAGCATGCACTGGTCTATCATGCTACTGTTATGTTGCCAAACAGGTAGCATGAATTTTCCTCAGCAAGCTTTAAAAAGTGCAGAAGTCAATGAAGCAGGATTTATGGTTAGAGAAAGAGATTACAGAATGAGACTTAAGCACATGCTTAACTGCTTTGCTGAGCTAAGGCATATATGGGGACACTGATAACTTCAACACTTGCAAAATCCTTCATGATAGCCAACCACCATTAACCCTAAAATGGTTATATCAAATGACATCATGCCAGAAGCTTATTAACAGAGCTTTTATTTTTAATGGAAGTTGAACCGCTTTGCTACTGTATCCTATTTCTGGGTTTCTATCATGTTGTTGCATAGATAATTTAGACTGATAAAAATTTTTGTCATGACAACTCAGTTCTGCAAGATGGTATTGTATTTTTATTCTTAAGGAATAGATCCTAAACTCCAAACAGTGTAGAAAAAAATACATGAAAGGGTTGAAATTGTTGTCTTTTTGAAGACAATGGATGAAATATTAAAAGGAATATGTTTAATTAGTAATTCTTCTCTGGAAATGGTACATGTCATTATTTTAGAACAGAATATAGATGCAGTGTAGAAGCAATTTTTCTACAAAGGTTGGTAACAGTTATAATAATAATGCAAGTTCAGTGGGGAAGTGGTATAATTATATGCATGGCTTTGCAGCTCTAGGTTACTGATTCTTATCCAGGTCAGAAAACTAATAGCAGGAATTCATTTTCAGGAATCGTGACTGATTTTAGTACTGTTCAAGACACTTAAATAATAAAAAAGGTGACAGTGTAGTGTTTATTCAATACTTTACCATTGTGAATTATTGTATATACTGTAGCTTCAGAATAAATAAATTCTCTCAAAATTTGATCTGAGACAACATGTGATCAGAAAGTCTCTCACTCTTTAGCATGATTATTTTAAATACATATGCCCAGACAGCCTCTTGCATCAAGATTCTCACATGCACAAACTCTCTGATTCTCCCTAATCCTTGAGCTGTTCCTCAAGATGGTCTAGTCCTTGTGGAGCTGCCTATGGATCTGCAAGGTATCAGATCCCAGCAGTGGCTGGCAATTGGACTCCAGTCTGCTGTGTCTGTAGTCATTTCCTTCCCAAAGCTTGCAGATTTAGGTGGAGGTCTTTACCTCTCCAGCTGGGGACCCCCAGGTACCTGTTCTGGGAAACAGATGCATTGACCTTGCATGTAATGAAGATTTAGTCATAAAATACTGCCTTAAAAAAAAAAAAAAAGGAAGTTATGTCACAAACAGAGGACTGCTATTGATTTACTGATGCAGATTATGTTGTCTGGATATTTAACTACTCTATCACAGCTACTGGCATCCCTCGCTTGAGACGTGAGACACACGGCTTCCCCTGGGTATCTCCTCCATTTATTTCAAATTTTGTGTTGATTCTGGCAGGTACTGTGCATAAAATCTACACTATATATATAGACACTTATCTTCTGAAAGAGCATGATCTTGATCAAAGCACCATTTTGTCTTTCTACCTTTCTGTCTGGTCAGCCTCTTTTCCAATGTGAAGGACAAAGAAGAGCAAGAAGATGTATGAGAGAATCACAGTACAAATGAGGTGGGAAGATACCTTTGGAGACTGTCTAATCCAACTCTCCTGATTATATAGGGTGACTTACAGCAGGTTGTTCAGGACACTATTTAGACTGGGCTTAAGTATCTCCAAAATAGGAGAGCAAATCTCTCTGGGAAACCTATTCCAGTATCTGACCACCTTCAATGTACAAAAGTTTTCTTCTTATCTTGAAATGCCATTTCCTATGTTTTAGAATGTGCTCATTGACCCTTGTCCTCTCACTTGGCACCCCTGACATGAACCTGGCTCCACACACCTTGCACCCTCCCTTCAAGTATTTATGTATATTCATAAGATTTCCCCTGAGCTGTTCTTCTCCAGGCTGAACAGTCCCAGCTCTCTCAGCCTTTGCTCATAGGAAGGATGCTCCATCATATCCTTAATCAGGCCCTTTGCTGGACTCTCTTCAGTACACCAATGTCTCTCCTGCACTGAGGACCCCAGAATGGGACCCAGGAGTGCAGATGTGTCTCACCTATGCTGAGTACAGAAAGGATCACCTCCTTCAACCTGCTGGTGATGAATTCCTGCTGGGACAATGCTTAAGATGCTGGTTGTCTTCTTTGTCTCAAGGGCACACTGCTGGCTGATAATCCCCTTAGTGACCACCAGGACTCAGTGAGGAGTCCCAGGCATCCTGTCAGCCCCAGATCCAGACAGCTGAGTCCTCCTTCAGGAGCTCAGTCTGTGTTAAGGTCCCCAGTAAATCAAGATGGTGCTGGGGATCATGCCCTGGGGTACCACTGCTGCCAGGCATCATTTCTGGTCCTGTTTCCTGTACCCTTCTGCACAAGGGAGCGCCCAAAGTGCTGTGCCTGTTGGCTGCTTCTGTCAGCTGCCCTGTCAAGTAGGGAGAACAAAGGATTCTTGAAGAAGGTAAAGCTGTCTAGAGATTTCCATAGGACCTGTGTGGATTGCACTGCAGAAACAATACTTGTGCCACAGGATTTAAAGCAAAGTTGCTGCACTAAGACACACTACGAGACCTGTGAACTTACAGTCGAGTTGAAGTAAGTTCATCAAAGCAATTAAAAAAAAAAAAGAAACAGGGTGAAAGGAAATGACAAGAATAAGGTGAAGAAACAGCAATTTGCAGGTGAGGTTTGGAAGGGGTTAATTACTATGCTTCAAAGCAAGGCAGTTGCAAGCCCCAGTTTTGGTAGAGAACAAAGCTCCTGTACAAATAAACAAGCGCTGACATTAGTGAATGAAGAGAGTGATTGTAAAAGAAAAAAAAAAAACAAACCAAGAACAAAATACAAAACCAAACAAACGCTGAAACAAATTCCCAACAGCATCATTCTCACTAGGAATGGGGCAAGAATTCCTCTTTCTCTTTCAAGGCACTTCTGTACAACATCTGGACAAGCAATCACATATACCCCTAATGATAATCCAAAGACTGGCACAAAAGCAGCAAGAAAAGAGGAGTCGTAAATGGCAGATCTGAAAGATGCTTTTAGCATCCAACAGAGTAGTTTTTCCCACAAACCACTTGCCAACATCCTGACACATAAACACCTCTATATTTATACAGTATGTGATTTATATCTTGCCAATTGCAATATACGTCTCTTTAGGGATGGCTCCTATCCATACTGGCACCAGCAAAGAGCTCACAATATTTCTGCTTTTCAGAGATTAAAAAGAAAATAACTATGTGGTATGTCAAAGGCAGGTAACAGAAGCTGGAAATATATCAACAGAAGCCTTTTAGCACTAAAATACTAACAAGGTACCTGATATGCAGATTGTTCTGAAATTCATAACTTTTGAAGATAAAGCATGCAATTAGAAGGTTTTTCTTCTCTTTATGTGATGATTTATAACAGTACTATCTCTAAGAAGACATTGTGCAAATGCCTTTCATTCTTAAAGGATTTTACAGCTTAAACACCATGCAAATAATATAGAGCACACCTGTCTCCTCCACTGGGTTAGTGAACCAAATGCAGAATGACGCATCCTGTGTGACAAGGCAGAGGCAGTTTGTGCCTACCATTATGTCATTGCAGTGTCTTGAGGACAGAGCCTCACACACGTGTTAAAAAAAGAAATTTTACCACCAGAAATGGTCAAGATTTCTCTTGCTTTTGTTGGAAAATGCTGGCTCATTAAAATTGAACCTGTTTTAAGGAAGCGTCTATGAGAGTGTCCGAACTCAGGGCAGGTGTTTGAAAGTGCTGGAAGAAATAATTTTAATTGATTAAATTAAATCTCACCATCTCTTTGTGAATGGTAATCCAAAAGAAAACAACGTGTAGAAATTTAAGTTGCTCAGTAACACACCCTGTGTTTGCCTCCAATGCTATTTAGAGTGACGTGCCCCACATTATTTAAACAGAGTCCTTCCTGCTGAAGCTGGGCCACTCTCCAGCAGGAATACAAGTGTCACGGTAGTGGGTGGGAATACTAGCAAGTAGACTAACAGTTCTTGCTCTGAGTGCTCTGGATATGTATTCTGCTTTCTAAAGATACTCTCTACAGTTATGGTTTATTCTGATAGTTTGCAAAAACTGTGGGCTAGTTTCACACCTTCCCTCTCCTGTGTATAGAAAACAACCAGCACCAAGAACATGACAAGATTCATGCAAAGAAACCCCAAACACAGTATCCCCCTGTGGCTTTGTGGTTATGAGCCTTAATGAGGGATGGATTTTTGCCTGTTTATTAATCATTCCTTACAAAACCAGATGAATACCCTTTATCATCACAGTTTATAGTGAGGAAACTAGGCAGAGAGATCTAAGCAGTGTTTGTTGCTGAAGAGAGGACAGTTTTAGGGCAAATATTGCACTTCAGGAAAGCTTAGGGCTTGATGGACCCTTAGTCTGGTGTTCAGCAACGGTGCCAGCAGTTAGCCCATACTTCTCTTTGTGGTTTCCATCTACCAAGGGGACACTGAAAGCAATGTCAACTTCAGCTTGACCTAGTGTGATGAATATCCACCAGTTAGACTTTATATTAAGACATCAGTCTTAAAACTGCCAGAGGTGAGAAGCTGACATATTTCCTTCAGCCATCCCTGTTTCACATGCGCTAACTCCTAGCGAAGGAAAAGCATAAGGTTAGAAGGGATGTTACTGGTTTAAATGCCTCAACAAGAAATCTGTTGTCAGTGCCCTCGTCTGTCAAATCCTGTTTCTTTATCTCTACATGATCAAGGACTACATTAACTTTTCCAGGACTGCTGAGACAAAAAAAAACCAAAAAAACAAAAAAACAAAAAACCAAGAAAACAAAACAGAAACCAAAACTAATATCACCACTTACAAAATGTAATGATGTAAATCAAAGCCAAGAAATGCCCTTTAAAACCTCAGTTTCCTGAAGTTTGAAAAGTAAAAAAAAAATGGACCCAGATATCCTGAACAGAGAAAAATGAATCAGGTACCAAAAAACTTTCCCAAACACAGAAGAAATTTTTGCTCAAGTAAAGCTTTGTGAGCTGGCCCTGATCTGCACTATGTTTCTGGCACAGGTAGATATAACAAAGAATCTCAACCTTCCACCTTTGTAGACCACTAGGAGAAAAAGGAACTTAGCCAAATATTTTGGCACTATTACTTATTATTACTTAATAATAATTAATATATTAATATACTTTATTAATTATATATTTAAATTAATTTAATATAATTATATAAGGTCCATTTTCCAAGACCTCTCTAAAGATTTTCTTGATAACATACATAACAAAGATCTGTATTATTTCTGTAATGCTACCAGATTAATCTAACCTGCTGATTGTCATCAAGAGAAAATGTACTCTGCAGCCAACACGTGTATGTCAAAATTAGCAGAAAGGTTTTTCCCCCCACATATTAGAAAATGTTTTCTTGACATTTAACAAAAAATGTGATTTGAACCAAATATTTTCTGCACCTGTGTTCAGTAACATTTGTATTTGATGGATTTTAATTTGAATAGGAAAAAAAAGATGTTTATATGTTCTTGTAAAATATAATCATGAATACGAAGTTCTTGTAATAAAAACTGGAAATATGTTCTGTACTCTCGTCCAATAATATTGTAGCCAAAACCTGAAGACGCAAAGGGGTCAAATGTAAAAATAACTGTGGATGAGAAAAATAAAAATCATATGCATAATAAAAGCTATTAATAAATAGATTACAGCTGATTATGCACATACCAAAAACTTACACTTCCAATTTCAGACATCTATGTTAAACATTGTATCTAGCAGCTTTTTCATATAGCATTTGCATTCCGTGTATACACTTACATATGTAAATACAGTCTGATTGTTTGTCAGCTGTGTGTCACAAATTTTGTTTTATGTTGTCCTCTAACATAAATCCCCTTGATATATGTCTGACAGAATGAAGAAACAATTCCATTGTACATACACACACACACATATATAAACATATATATAAAATGCATGTTCTATTTCTATTCCTCTTTCCTGCTGAACTTGTTTGGATGCTCATCTGGCAGTGCTGATCTGCACTGTTCACATCGACAAAGAGACTGCAGATGCTATNTACCAAGGGGACACTGAAAGCAATGTCAACTTCAGCTTGACCTAGTGTGATGAATATCCACCAGTTAGACTTTATATTAAGACATCAGTCTTAAAACTGCCAGAGGTGAGAAGCTGACATATTTCCTTCAGCCATCCCTGTTTCACATGCGCTAACTCCTAGCGAAGGAAAAGCATAAGGTTAGAAGGGATGTTACTGGTTTAAATGCCTCAACAAGAAATCTGTTGTCAGTGCCCTCGTCTGTCAAATCCTGTTTCTTTATCTCTACATGATCAAGGACTACATTAACTTTTCCAGGACTGCTGAGACAAAAAAAAACCAAAAAAACAAAAAAACAAAAAACCAAGAAAACAAAACAGAAACCAAAACTAATATCACCACTTACAAAATGTAATGATGTAAATCAAAGCCAAGAAATGCCCTTTAAAACCTCAGTTTCCTGAAGTTTGAAAAGTAAAAAAAAAATGGACCCAGATATCCTGAACAGAGAAAAATGAATCAGGTACCAAAAAACTTTCCCAAACACAGAAGAAATTTTTGCTCAAGTAAAGCTTTGTGAGCTGGCCCTGATCTGCACTATGTTTCTGGCACAGGTAGATATAACAAAGAATCTCAACCTTCCACCTTTGTAGACCACTAGGAGAAAAAGGAACTTAGCCAAATATTTTGGCACTATTACTTATTATTACTTAATAATAATTAATATATTAATATACTTTATTAATTATATATTTAAATTAATTTAATATAATTATATAAGGTCCATTTTCCAAGACCTCTCTAAAGATTTTCTNGTAAACATTGTATCTAGCAGCCTTTTCATATAGCATTTGCATTCCGTGTATACACTTACATATGTAAATACAGTCTGATTGTTTGTCAGCTGTGTGTCACAAATTTTGTTTTATGTTGTCCTCTAACACAAATCCCCTTGATATATGTCTGACAGAATGAAGAAACAATTCCATTGTACATACACACACACACATATATAAACATATATATAAAATGCATGTTCTATTTCTATTCCTCTTTCCTGCTGAACTTGTTTGGATGCTCATCTGGCAGTGCTGATCTGCACTGTTCACATCGACAAAGAGACTGCAGATGCTATAAACAGACAGTGAGATTGTTCTAGACTTCAGCTCTACAAATATTTGGGTTCAGGACTGCAGAATCATGAACACAGCTCAAAAGTAATAAAAATTGAGCACTTTATCAAAGGCCAAAAGCAATTTCCCAGTACTAAGGAACCAGCTCTGCCATCTCTGCGGAGTTAGAGACAAAAATGGGAGAAGATTCCTATTTCCAGTGGCCTTTTCTGGATAAGGTGGATTGGTATGATGCTCTTGGAGTTAATTATTTTCAGGACTGTGTCTCAGAGCACTGCACACATGTGAGTCCCATGCCATTCTGTGTACAGTGTGGGTGTAAAATTTAGATCTTTCCTAAGCTGCAAGAACATTTTCCTATTTCTACATTTCTGGCCCGGTTGAAAAAGAAGGATTTCACATTTGAGTCGTGCTGTGTTCACACCCCGACCTGTAATCAAAAGTCTAAACGTTGTAAAAAAAAGCACAGAACAAAAATCCTCCACAGCTGCCAAATTCATAAACACAAGAGCTGTTCCAACAAAGTAATTTTTTAAACATTTCATAAAAACTAAATTAAGAAAATGTTGTTCGTTACCCCCTGGAGTAAGATTTCACGGCGCGTTATTACATTCTGAAGTAGTTACCACTTTGTTACTGATCCGGGCTGGTGAAACAGCACTCCAGCCCTGATTCCCTGGGCTTAGGTAACCGAGCAGGGAGTGGAAACCTGCGAGTCCTCTATTCAGTTTGGTAAACACGGTCTTGTCTGTCACTTCTCATTGTTCCTCTTCAAAGTACAGTCGCCACCTTATCTGGCAACAGCTTTCTTGAAGAGTGCTGCTCGTGTGAAATAATCTTTCACCACTGAGGCCAGCATTTCCTTAACACAAGAAGAAACATTTATCTTGCTGTTAATGGTTAATTAATTTTGAAAATGTATATTACAACACAATAAAAAAAAAAAGAAAGAAAAGCCAGGCTGGACAATGGAGCAAAATGTCTCTTCCTCAAATTGACTCCTATTTAGTTCTTCCAATGTCATCCAAAACACAGATAACTTTTCTTTCATGAATTGTTCTCCTGAATGATTTATACATGTTGTGTTATCTGAAGCCCTTTCCAGATCCCCTGTGGTTTCAGCCAGCCATCAGCTGCATAATTGTTAATTTTAACACTATAAAAGGTTCTGATGCCGAGGAGATAAAGCGTTGGAGGAAGAATTAATTGAAATGTATCTTCCAATCACACTGGTTCCCTACTTCCAGTTCCACAAAAATTATACATTGGATTTGAGGTTAAAATAAATTTACATTTGTGCTACCCATAAAGCTTTTGGACTAGTAGAAAATAGATAAGTTAATTGTTTCTAAAACCCATAAAGGGTTTATCCTGAGAATAATTCAGGGCAGTCTCCTGTTCATAGCCCACAGCACCGTGAGCAGCCGGATAGGGGATTCTTCCCAAGCTACTGCAGACATAATTGGTCAGGAGACATGTGACAGAAGTCTTTTACAACAGCAGGTGATAGACTGACAGAAAAGGAGCTCAAGCTCCACCAATATTTAATCTGGATATTAAACACTCTATGCTTCCCAGAGCCACTAATACTTTTTTTTTTTGTTCACCCTGCCTGTACGCTTCAAGTGAAGTATTTTAAAGTAAAGCTACCAGGTTTTGATTCTTTCATTTACATTTTTATCATAAATATATAGAAACTCTGCAAAATTAGTTTAAAAGGCTATTTGGAGGAATATAATTGGGGCACACAAATTCAGAGTTCACGGGATTCATATTTAATTTACAGTCAGATGACTGCAAAAGGCTATCCCCATTTAACTGATGCCCCCAAAATGGGCTATATCTCTGCTGATCCTTTGTTTGAACATCATCACTATTATCAAATGTCTTTTGCCAGACTCTTTAGAAATGCTCTGAGATGTAGATTTTCTGGGTGCAGAGGAGAATAAAAAGCAGCAACAAGGTTCATCCTCTGTTCAGCTATATCAGAGCACCAGCTTCCCACCTGTAAAAACCCCAGTTCAGACCTGGCACAGGGAAAAAACTGAGGAGTTTCATCTCAGAATTCAGCAAATATTTGTCCACAAAATAAAAAACTGCATTTCTGTCGTAAGGAGGTACAATGTAAAAACAGAAAAAATCTGAGATGGAGGGAGACTTGGAGAAGCTGAGAGGGAAGGCTTGTACAGCACCTGCCCACACTGTACTTGGATTTAGTCCATTTCTTGAGTCCTACTTTCACAAATACCAAATTCAACAAATACAGTGTGAGAAAATACCCATATTAGAATCTGCTTTATGCTAAGATGTATTATCACTTGAAGAACATTTTATTGCTGAGTAAAATACTCAGCATTTTCCCTAACTATTAGGTCTCTCACAGGAAATAACAGCATGTTAGTTATTTCAAGTCACAGAGCAAATGCAAGGATTATGCATCTTATATTTTAGGACACAAAGACAGAGCACTCCAAAGCAAACAAAGATGCCAACTGAGCTGAGAACATATTTATATATTACACAGAATGTTGAATTAAGAATGTAAGAATGTCATCAAAAGCTCTCCTCAGCTAAGCTCAAATATGGCAAACAGGGCCAGAAATGGGCAAACTTTCATCATTATGAATGATGGAAAATAATTCCCATTTCTCAACAATCCATGTCTCTAATTGCATTTTCTGTATAAGCTGAAAGTAGGTAGGTAGACCTGTAGGCAGAATCATAACGCAGCAACAAAGCACCAATGATTTTCTAAGCCTGGGATACTGGGTATTTAATTTTGCTTTCAAATCCATACTGTGGTGGGCACTTAGGCACACAATAGAAAGGGAGACATGTCCCAATCAGTTTATAAGATAGTATGAAGAAAATGTGTAATAGAGCAACCAGATAGATATAAATAGAATAATACAAAGAAATCTAATCTACTGCAAAGCTATAATTCAATCCTTCTGCAACACAAGTGCAAAGCTAAACAGGCTTATGAATAGCACAAAAATACATATAGCCAAAATTGTATAGCTTATGTCATCAAATAAAAACCTTGAATTATTGCTTATCACTGCTATTTCATTTTAATAAATGAAAAAAATCTAATGACTATGTCAAGAAATAAGCATTATTAAATTATAATTTTGTATTGAGCACATATGAGGAATGATAAGATTTACATACTCCCTTTTTACTCTCCCTTTCTCCTCCCTTCTTATCCCTTCTATTTTTTTTCTCCACATGTTTATGTGTTCATGTTAGAGGCAGGAAAAAATTAATATTGAACATAGGAAGCAAATTCCAGTCTTGCTTATACCTTGTGCAATTCTCCTGATTTCAGCAGGGATTTGTCTCATATCTTTTGACCTGAACATTTAAATTAAGTTCAGGGTCTTGCGGTTTTTTTTTTCCTTTAGAAAGAGAAATTTCATATGGAATCAGATCTCTCTGATAAATCCTATTTATTTACAAAGTCTTTATGAAGTATCAGTTCCCTGAGATGAGGAAGATGCAAGTACTTAGCTCAAAGACTTCCTTTCTTCTTTTTTCTAATGGTCGCAGTCTTATCATTTCAAATAAGCCCTGCCAGGACATGCATACACATCCTGTTCCATTAAAAAAAACCAGTCAGCTAAACCCCTCTGCTACATCCTTCAACCTGAGCAGCCCATATGTATACCATGGATTTGAACAGTGACATATGCTTTTATTTGGGGAGGAGGTTGTTCTTATTTCATAAAGCAGATTAACTGTTCCTTACAGCTGCTTTAAAGGAAGGCAGCAGTTACACCCATAGCTTCAATGACATTTCACCCAACCCACAACACAAGGAATGTAACTCAGAATAGGGTATAGCCTAAGATGCGAGAGACAAGTGCCATCAGAGGTGTAGAACAAGTATTTTTAGATAATTGGCATGGTACATGACAGTTTGGAGAGCTAAACATTATTCGAGGTAAGTAAAGGCCATCGTCTGCAAATGACTCTGGAGAGATCATTGATAGAAATGTTACTGACTGTGCTCTGTCTCTCTGCACTCATGGCTGGGGCAAGAAACAGGCCCTGGGACAATAACTGTGTTGAGCCACACCTGTGAGAGCCAGGAATGACAGCTGTGACTTCAATCAGGAGTAAATATCTGAGCTTTGTCTTACTGGCGACAGGTGAGAAAAGCATTTTGAATTATTTGAGGCTATAAGATGAATGCATGTAAACTACTTTGCATTAACCCTTCATGTGAATGCCCTCTTTCATTTTCTAGAAGTAACTCCTGTGGAGTTTCACATTGAAGGTGAGGATTAAACATCAGTCATTACACTTGAACACCTGTGTGCAAGTTTCAAAAACCTCAACTTTGTTTAGACAATCTTAATGTCCTATATGAATAAATAGCCTGGGTTTTTTCTTATTTTCCTAATTCTTTTAAAGGTTGTATTCAAGATCAAAGTGGTTTCTTCATGGACCCAAATAAGCATTATAGGCAGGTTTATCTTGTTGAGGTGGAGAACCTTTTTTAATAGTCTGTCCTTGAAAGCTGATGGTTCCAGTTTGGTTTTGGGTGTCACTGATAAAGATTGTAGTGCAGTTTACATATCTGTGCTTCTTAAATTTGTTGTCATTTTTATTGAGGCAAATGATCTTGGCACACTATTTGTGGTTTCATCAATGACAGAGACAATGAGACAAATTGTTGACAAAGATAAACAAATGGGGTGCCAGGGATTTCTCCACAGAAATTTGCCAGCTCAGTGGGGATCTGGTCAAATTCGTTGGACACATAGGCTATTAATGAAACTCAATCATTAAGACGTATGAAGCTATAGCAATTTTCCTGCAACGGGTTTCAGTTCTGTGGGTGTGTTCCTCTCTGCTGTGCTTCTTTAATCCTGGAAAGTGTTTAGGAGAGTCTAGAGGAGCCAGAAGCTTGGAAGTGCTCATGGGTCAGATGACTTTGAAGAGCCTTGAGGAGCTCATGGGGAGTGAGGTGTGGTAAGCTGCATGTCACGAGTTTGGGTGTGACTGCAGTGTGGCTCGGAGCTTTGGAGACACGTTTGTGAGGAAGGTGAAGCATGACCTGCACATCTAGTCTCAAAACCAACCAGCCAGAGACTTGTGTGCTGGCAAGTGCAAGCAGTGAGGGAAAGGAGTCTCCTTGGGCCTTTTACCTGTGCTACCACTGCCTCTGCTGGCTAGTGATCCTACTGCCGTGGAACCTCTCCTGCCAGTCTGCTGACTGAGAGAAACTCTGGTTAGGACTGGGATGGGTGAAGAAGTCATACATGGATTTTCCTTCTTTTTTTCCAGAGGTAAAAGGAAAGCTTTAGGCTCCATTCATACCTTGTTGATGCTCCAGGCCAGATCTCACTGACTGACAAAGCTTGTTACAGGCTGTTCTGTAATGTCCTTAGACATTGATAATTACTGATAAATCAGCTTCAAATTTCTTTCTTGGTACTTTGTTGTCATAAGTAAACATAGTATACAAACAAACTGCCAGTAAAGACAGATCTATGCCAAGTCCTTCTGATTTTGAAATACTATTTTTTTGGCTGCAGAGCAAAAGAAAGGCTCCCTTCCTCCCACTGTGGCAGTTCTGAAACTGTGATCAGCAGGGCTGCTGAGGGTGGCAAGTGGCTTCAAGAGCTGGTGGCAATGGTGTTTCTATCTCAAAGGAGACCTTAGCTTCATGGTAATTTTTATTTCAGCCCAGAGTTATGCTCTCTAAGAGAGTAAATGTGGTGCCTTCCTTGAAGGTGAATTTCAGCAACTGGCACATAGGATGGGGTTTCACAAGTAGGTTTTGCTGATCTCAAACTGTGTTGCTGCTGCTATGCCATGTTTCTCTCTGCATTCACCCTTCCACTGCCACTCATTTATCAGTGTCAGCAATCAAACATGTGTTTGTGTGACTGGTGAAAACTAGTGGTTTTGTTCTTTTTGGGATGGTTGTTTTTCAGCTGGATCAGTCAACCAATCTGGCCACAGCTTTCAGTGCTGGTGCAGAAGAGGAAAGGGGTTCTTCTGGAAGGAAGGCTCCAGGAGTATGTGTCTTCAAACTATAGTATGGATATCCTTCTGGAACGTATTAGATCCTTTTCTAGCAATGGTATTTGTTTTTAAAAAGGGCTTCCTGTTTCAGTCTCAGTGCTGCTCTATCTAGACACTGACCTTCCTTTTGGAAGGAGCTTGGAACCCCTTGCAGTGACATTGCATGGCATTGCAGTGTGTCTTGTGTGCACTATCCCTGCATTCCATCAGAAACCTCACTGGTGCAGAGTTTTGCTGTCGAGCTTAATGAGGGGCTTGTGTGGAGGGCTTATGTTCAGATCAGCTCTAAGCCTTAGCAGGAAATATTAATTCTAGCAGATGTGTTGGGTGCAATTGTTCCTGGTTAACTCGGGGACAGCTGTTCTCTTTGAACCCAAGAGCCTGGAGAGATACTGTCTACGGATAGGTTGGAGGCAGGCCCATTCAGTGAAACATTCCTGCTGACATCACTTTGAAATTCACTTTGTTATTTACCTCCTCTCCTATCTGCCAGGATTGAGATTTGTTGGCCCCTGCATAACTCAGCAAGGCTTGTTTTTGCAGGTTTTTTCTGGATGAAAAGAAGAAGCAATAGCAGAGTGCCATAGAAAAGTCCTGGCTGTGAGGTTCAGGATGAGACAGGGAAATGAGACTTACTCGTGCCCCAAAGTTTTGTCTAACCTAAAATTTGTGAACTTTACCCAGCCAGCCATAGGCTGGGACCAACTCTGTATTTGAATTAGACCAATTTAAATAAATAATTAAAAGAACAACAATCACCTGAGCTCTGATTCCCAACTAATGTAGAAATGAGTTTGTTATCTACACAGAACTATCTGGTTGGGTTGTTTGTGTCAGCTGAATATAATACCTAGCAAGTTCACAACCACCTATTTACATCTCTATATTAGGATCCAGGAGCATGTAAACTAGAGAGAAATCCTGTTTAAATTAACTATGCTTAGATTCCTCACCAGAGAAAACAGGGAGCAAGATACATGGATAAGAAAAGTGAAATTTTCTTGTATAATCTTATCTCTAAATAACCCTACAGATCAAGTACCCACTGAATTATTTCTGATTTGTTGTTGGAATAATCATAATGTGCACAAATACACTAAGAATAAACTTTGAGTGTGTTTTTTATTGTCAGATTTCTCATATCCCAGATTCCCCATCATGTTCAGTCCTGTGTAGATAGTTATAGTAATGATCTTTTATTAACTTGGCTGAAATAACTGCCATGAGTCTCAATGATGACACCAGTGCTTAGGTATTTGTATGTCTAAGCACTTACATAAGTAATCATATCACAATGTCAAATTATTGTACTTATTATTTTGCAAATGCTACAACTGCCACCTCCTGTTAAACACAAAAAGAAAAAGAAAGAGTAAAAGAAAAATGTCAGAGTGCCTGAAGGATTCCTCCCAGTTTTAATTTATTGTTTTGTTTTAAACTCTCAGCGCTCTCAGTGAGCCAAAATAAACTCATTGCACCTACACTTTGAGGTGAAACTCTCCTATTAAATTCACCTCTGCCTATAAGAAGATCCAAACATCCATAAGCATAGCTGTGTTTGAGGGAATCATACACATGGCAGGGAGAGAGAAAGGGTTACACTTTTCTGAAGGCAAAGGACATTATACTTTCAGTCTTTCCAGCAATGGTAGGAACTGAAAGTTCCACAGCCTCCTTATCATTAAGATAACCAGTCATGCCATTATACATGGAGAGAGGAAAAGGGGCTGGCACCTAAATAGTTTCATGAACTTGCTTTTTGCCTGGGAAAGCTTTAACTTAACAGTCAAGTCATGAAAGACTCAGTTTGGGCAATTTACTGCCTGCATCCAGTGAACCCGGGAGGCAGTTCAGGAGAGCTCATGTACTTCAGCAGGCTTTCAGTGAAGTCTTTAAAGAAAGTATACTTTTTGTATTTACTATGTCCAAGATCAGTGGAGCTTTTTAAGGCAAAGAAGTAAACTATTTCTTGTTTTCTGTCTACCTATCACACACATAGCACTTGGGGGAAAAAATTGCAGTAATCTTATTCTAGAAAATCAAATATTAGTGCTGATGGATTGTATGACCATGTTTTATGTTCACTTTGTCCATATGATGACCAGAAGAAAAAAAGTACAGCAGTTTCACTTTTTCCATGAGACAACAGGAGCATTTCTCCTTTTTTTAGCTGGCTAGGGTCATACCTTGTGTTTGTGATTTCATGAACTATGTTTTAAAGTATGGCTTCTGAAATATAGCAGCTTTTTTGATGTTTTTAACATGGTCACTATTTCAAATGAAGCAAGAGAAAGCACATGGTGTTTTGTTGGTCAAATACAAGTACTGCTATTGCTTTGTTGTACAGCAATATTATCAAATCTAATAGGTACATCTGCAACATTTTTATAGGATCACAGCAAGAGATTATTCATTAATTCTTTTTTTTTTCTTGGCATTTAACAACTTTGTTACATTACTTTGCAAAATAAGGGCTTAACACATGCTTTAAGAAAAGTTCTTTGGGTGAAGAGGTAGAATATCTTATGGTTAAGGTATTGAACTATAGAATGGTTTGGGTTGGAAGGGACCTTAAAGCTAATCTAGTTCCAATTCCACTGCCATGGGCAAGAATGCCACCCACTAGATCAGGGCCCCAAAGATGTGTTTCTGGTGTCTGATATGACAAAAGAAAGATGTGGCATTCCTGGCCCAATTCAGCAAAAGACCATGGCTAGGCCATTCACAAGATCTCATTTTAGGTCTCATCATCTCCAGTTGGTTTTGTTACACAAAGGCTACATGGACAGGAGCAAGTCCTTGTGAGATAAATACATGATAGCACGTCATCTACACCACTGGAACTGCCAATCATCCCATATTCTTACAGTGCTTGTGACCTGGTTTGTACACTTTTTTTTCCCCTGAAGGATATTTTCCAGTTACTTTCCTTCTTTTATCCCAAGGTTGCCATGAACATAGGCACTTAGCACTGAGGAGCTACACGGTCATGTTCACATACCAGTTTACTTCATGGGAACTTGTCCAGGTAACTCCTAGTGCAGCAGGACTGGTTTTGTTAGGAAAATGGAGTAAAGACCCAGACGAATCCAAGAAAATTGAACTTTATATAGTCTTTGTTCTAACCATTGTTTAACCATCCTACTTGGAAAACAGTTGAAGCATTAAAAAACTGGAGGGGGTGAACAAGAAACAATACAACAATCTGTTTCTATCATAAGGAATAAATGTGCTTTGGGCTGATCCCATTCAGAGTGTACAGATATTTTCAAGGAATTTAGGGCATAAAATCCCATTGAATCTCCTTGAGGGAATAAAAATCAATGGAACTTAGGCACTCTCATACTTTGAAAGATCTGCACTTAATTCTTCTTGTGTCTTTTAGAAGTTCCAAGTCTGAATTATTTATTTTCTGGACAAACGAATACTTTTTGGCATGACCTTCTTCATACTCTATAAACAACATCTGATAACATGTAAGGGAAAGTTGACAAGAGAATTGAAAAACAAAAGAACTTCTTCTGGATATTTTGATTTTATTTTACCCACTGAAATGAAAAGGCATCTCCAGGAATGCTGCAGAACTTCTTGCTCTTTTTAAGTCTATTGCTTCTTGTATGTTCTGCTCTCTTGTTCTTTCTACAGAATCAGTAATAAAAGTCAGATTTTTCAATAACACTAACAAAAACCACCTTTCTCTTTTATATCACTGATAATAAGCATCCTCATATGGGAGAATACTATGGAAGAAATTAAAATGTCTGTAAAAGATTACAAACTTCCCTGTATGTTACCAGCAAAGATGCTCTAAACAAATCAAATTTGCCACACCATTGACAACTTTTTGCCAATGCTATCGATCAGTGATGACCTTTCCTTTTTTCATGCAATCCAAACAATTTGCGTTGACATTTCATATAAATTATAATACAATAAATGATAAAACTATTAAAAAATATTCTAATTATGGATCTAGAGAATGCAGTTGGAAGGGAAACTCATACAGAGATGGAGCAGAAGATTTGAAACACAGTAGAAAGGTGATAAAGTGTTGGGGGGGAAATAGAAAAGCCACGTCAGAAACAGGACTTCCCACTGACAGTGATAAAATTGTGCTAAGAAGAAAGAAGAGGCCAGAACCAACTAAACCAGATAGTAAAACAGAACATTTCTTCAGCTGTCAGTGGGAGACATGCTCACATATGATCATTTTGCCAATGCTCGTTTAGGGGAGGAGCAGTGGTATGGGTAGGAGGGGAACAGCGAGTTTGCAGGCTGTGAACTAGCAGGACGTGTGGGCCTTGAAGAGTGGAAAGGACTACATGAAGAACTAAGTCAAAACTGATTCTTCCCATGTCAAATATCCATACAAAGAGAGGCAGAAGAAAATTCCTGTCCTAGGGCTTTGTCACTCTTGACAAATTAGTCTCACCTCTTTTAAACATCCCTCATCCTTCTCCAGGCAGAGGCAGGCTCTGCATATCTATACTCACTATTTGAAGCATGTTTTTTTCCAGAATTTAACTGGAATTCACATCTTAAGCTCATTACCTCTTGTTTATCCCCACAAACACAATTTAATTATCTCATCTTTGCATTTAATTTTTATACCCTTAAAGATCAGTTCCTTCTCCTCTCCAGCTTAAATAACAACACTGCTTTCAATCTTCACTTGTGTATCAGTGTATGTAGCACATTTTTAGACCTTTGATCAGACTTGCTGCATTCTGTCCACTGATTCCACATTTTTCTTGAAGTCTAGCACTGCACAATGTACTCCATCAGAAGCCTTTATGATGCTGACAAAATAAAAGATCTCAGTCTTTCAGAACTATCAGTAGTAGTAGTAGTGTTTTTGCTTAGTAGGAGATTATTATACACACCTGATAAGTGTTTATATAGAGACAAGTTATTAAAAAGTAATAATTACTTTTTTAAATGAGAGAAAAATCTAAATTTGGAGATGAAAAAAAAATAGTCTAACAATTATTATTATTGACACTGCACACTTAAGTGAGGAAAATTTAAAAAAAAAACAACGAGGCAATGTTTATCACAATAAGATTTAACTATTCAACAGACTTTGGAAAATTAGAATAGTTTTTGTTCAATGTCCATGTCAAGGGAAGCCATTATATATCCTACTGTGGACAATGAGAAGTTTATTGTGAGGATGATGTAAGGCCTAGCAAAATCCCAAAAGCTGTGTTAAGAATGCAGGCCAAGCAACCACGAACTCACTGGTCCTTGGGTTTTGACTATCTCTACCTATGGTCACAGACCACCCACAAAGTGCAGCTACTCCTTACCAGTGGACACTCATGCAGAGGCAGAAGTGCCTTTTCTATCCTCTGCTAGAAAAAAATCATTTTGAAGCACCTAAAACAAGTGGATGCAAAAAGTGGAATGGTCAATGGTCTGAATCAAGAACACTAAATAGAATCTATTTTGTGCTATTGCTGTCTAGCTGATTTAGGTTGAGCTGGAATCTTTGCAGACCACACTCCTGAGAGAAGATGAAGAGAATCTGGTGATCACAGCTCATCTGAAACTGCTCCTCAATGGAAACCAAAGCATGGTGAGTGAGTACAGTGAAGAGATTTGCTTGGAAAGCTGTGGCACCATTGATCTGAGTTAAAAATGCAGGTGCAGGTACTAATGTAGGTGTGGTGTGTAGGGGTAGGCACCCTCTGTGTTTAACTCGTCTGATCACTATAACTGGCTTGTGGCCATTAACTTTGAACTTTCCTGAGTGACATTTTGATTCCTCCCAACAAATGGAATGCAGAAACTGCCCATTCTTACAAACAGATAAACAAGACACTGACCATAAAGAAATAAAGGCCATGAGTTTAAATCCAAAGAGATATAGATCCTTTCCATTATGGGCCTCCATTCCCTAGTTGTTTGTAGTCAATTAAAAAGTCATTATAAGCAGAAGGCAAACAGCAAAGATTTATGTTTAACTCTTCTTCAGAGGGGAATGGATCAAATTCTGACCTTCTTTCTAGCCTCCTTACAAATCCTGAAATGCCTGTCAAAGGTTTCCAAACCACAATCTTATCCAGTGACATCTAAGACCTTGTCTTCAAAATTGCATAGATGTTTTTGGGACCTGTCTGGCACCCATGACTGGCAAAACAACCTTTTGTGTTTTATGGTTATGAATCAACTTCAAATAAAACTAGACCAGTCATTGAAATGTATTAATTCCAGGAAAAAAATCCTCTATGACTGCTGGACAGCCCTAAGAAGTGAAACGAGATGACTGTTGTCACTGTAAAATTTTGATTGAATTTAAGTGTAAAAGAGATTATATATATAAAGAAGTTTGTAGTAGAAGACACCAAAAATTAAGGCTTGCCTCTCCTAACAGGGAACTATAAAATTATACAAGGCAGTGACACCACCATGATAAGGTGAATTTCTTTGGAAAAAGGAAGCATGAGCACTACTCAGCCTTTGAAGAAAAGGTACAGGCAACTGCCTGAACAGGGAAACCTGGACTCTAGAGACGGTAGTCTCCATCCATATGAGCTCTGATTTCATCTTGTGAAGCAGGGGAAGCTTACACATCTGTATTACTTGATGAGCTTTCAGTAGTTCCTTGTGCTGGAAAGGTATTTAGTTGGCCTTTCTGGAACATCTAAGCCTGTCCAGGAACTCTGCCAGGAGACTAATTCTCACCTTCACTTCCCCAGACAGGGACTAGCATGTAACCACACAACATCATCTTTTTTTTTTTGGTTCTAAGACTTCCTTGGCTGTGGTTCTGATCATTCTTCCCAGGCAGCTAACAGGATTAAGAAGCAGCAAAAAATTTACTCCTTAAAGTACATGAAAATATCTTGCTTTACAAATGAAGTGCATGTAGATTAGATAAACATTATGGAGTCTCTTAGCAAGTTCAAATAAGCTGAATTGAAACGTTTTCTTTACTTCTAAAAGTAGTAAGGACCCCGTCACCACCTTCTGATCAGAACTGCTATCAATGGTTTTGTGCGATCTAGGTCTGGTGTTCCTGCAAGAGCAACCCTGTGTCCTGAAGCACAGAGCCGTAAATTGGGCTTTGCTTTTAAAATAATACACATTAAGTCACAGAACATATTCAACCCTTACCAAAATCATAACATTTAATTTTCAAAAAAGTATAGAACTTCTCTATGCTTCCCAAACGAGTAAAAACTTTGTTAATTCTCTTCTAACTTAAAATAGCAAACCAAATGAACCAACGTTTTTATTATAAAAAGTTTACTCTCCAGCTGAGCATTTGGGTGCCAAGTTCAATCCAGAATCACATTTTCACAGCCAAATTAGAAACTATAAACTTAGAAACCAGTGTTTTATGATAGAATCCTTTGCCAGGCACTTCACTAGAGCTTGGGCTACCAGCTGCTCTAATAATAAGTGAATGTTATTGAAAAATAATAATACCGAGCATTTGGAAGCACTCTGTAAAAGCAAATGAATGAGTTTAGCGCATTATGCACAATAAAGAGCTCACGGGGTAAAACTCCCTTTCTCTCTACAGGTGTACTGGACTTCACAAGAGGAAAAAGACTTAGGAGCGCTCACAAACCTGCCAAGCCCCATACAAGCAGAAGGATCAGCCTGCCAACCTGTTGGTGTGCTTAAGATTCCAGCCTGCCCAGCAACTTCGGACAGCTGAAAGTGACGTGCGATCGGTGACTGATACCCTACACGAAAAAAATGTCAGCTTTCAAAGTTGGTGGATGGAAACGCTTCAGTGCACAAAGGGAGCCGTGAAAACGCGATGTGGCTCTGCCAATGCAGGCGAGCGCTGGGGCTGCCGAACCCGTGAATCAGCTTTTCAATCGGGAGGCACGGCGAGGCGGAGATCGCTATCGGGATAACCACTGTTCTTCAACTTCTTTTTATCTCTTTGATTCGCTACCTGATTGTTAGGCTCGAATAAAAATTAGGAGGAAATGAGCTTGCTTCCTTGAAACTCACTTTAAACTCGGCTTTAAAAAACACGAGAGATTAGATGTTTGGTAAGAATATGAGAAATCGGACAATATTTGGAGTGGGGTGTAGTTAGTACTGTAAGCAAGCGGCGGAATTAACACATGGTAATCGAGAAGATAGTCTAAGCCCCACTTTAATATTTTTAAAGCGCTCTAATCTTGCTTGATGGAGTACAGCAGTGCATTCTGGAAAGCCTTGTTTAGCCTCCGTGTGATAATGCATCTGTTCGGGTTTTTGTTCCCCCCCCCCATCACCCCTCCCCTCCACCTCCCTTCGGTAGCAGGAGGAAAGATCGCGCCCTTGAATTTGCATGCGTCAGGAATTGACAGGTCAAAGGCAAGTAAATCACATTATACACGACTGTATTGTTATTGTATCGATAACAGCACATTATCAGAACAATTAACACACTCGCAGAAGTACGCGGAGATCACAGCAGCGGTTTAACAAAAATCCAGATAAGTAACTAAACTCCGATAAAGCCTTCCCTTTCTGTGCTTGGGGATTTGAAGGCTCTCCGAGAGTGTCCGTGCCTCTGCATTTGTGTGTGTCTGCGTGAGTGTGCCTGTGTGTCTGTGTGTGCGAGGGCTGTGCAGGCAGCCGCTCCGCTCCGCACCGCGGCCGCGGAAATCCCCGCGGGGAGAGCAGCCTCCTCCCCCGCGCCGCGGCTGCATCAAACCGGGGGAGACTTGGGACCCTCCGGTCGTTCCTAACACGAGTCCAACTTTGCTCCAAGCGGAACTGATAAGAGTTCCCATCACTTGGAACTGTCTTGAAAGCAGATTACCAGGGAACGGCAGACCCCCTGTAACTACCAGCATCGCTGAAATAACCACGGGTGGTTGTTTTAGTAGTCAGTGGTTGCCGCAAACCTTAGGTGAGGGGAGGGGGGAAAGCTCTTTGAAAAAGAGACCTTCGAATAAAGTATTTCATCTGCGACTAGGAAAATAGAGTTGAGCCAGTACTGAGCCGTTCATAGATTTCAGGCTGTGAAAGACTCGTGTACAGTAATTCATGACCAATAAATTCTGTTACTGTTTTCACTATTTGGTGGATTGAACGTAATCAGAAACGTGCACAGATGAACGTAATGAGTTTGCAAATGGTGACATTTTTGGAAGACAGTCCATGAGTTGAGGCATCTTCTCTGCTGGAATTTAAGCAAGTGCTTCTTTTTAAGACCAGTTTACCTGTACGCGACTCTGTGGGGACCTGCGAGTTGGTGGTTGTGCTGTTCTCAGACAGACGGTGACCGCTGACCCTAGGAACCTCTCCGAGCCCCACGCCGCCACCCGCGGCCCTTCCCCACGTGGTTTCCATGGCATAGGTGCCCGCTCTGCCTGCACAGTGCTTTGCCATTTGCGCAGACCCAGAGCAGCAGCCCGGCGGCAGCAGCAGCCTGGGCGCGGCAGTAGCCACGGGCTGACCCACGGGCGGGGGTCATGGTGGGCGCACTCATCCGTGTAGGAGCTGTCAGACAGGGCTTACCCATGTGCCTGTCTTGAGTGCTTCACGCGGTTCTGTCGCGACACCGGGCCATCACCATCCTCTATACCGCACCCTGCTCCCGCACCGACGGGTTCGGGTCACAGGGAGAGAGGAATGGGGTCGTGAGGGAAGCAGCACGGGAGGGAAGAGCGGGGAAAGAGCCTCAATGGAACCGAGCCCACTCTGCTCTCCAGGGGCGCTGGCGGGAGCGGGGCCGAGAGACTTCGGGAGCCGGGGGGGCCACTGGTGGTGGCATTAGCGAGTCGCTGCTGCTTGTCCCTCCCCGCTCTCCCTCTCCGCCCCGATCACACTCCAGTAGATGTTACTGATTCTCACCCTGCTCATAACTGCGGCCGGGAATGTATGAACCATGCTCTTGCCTTCCCCTGAGCTGATTTAATCCGGGCGCAATCCCGCCGGCACGGTGCGAAGGGAAGTCGATCAAGGCGGCGTACGATCTGTGCGGAGACAGACAGGGGATAAATCCTTAAGTGTCAAACACAATAACGCTACATTATAGCTTGCTACGCCATATCTCCTACAGAGGTAGAGGAAAGAGTTTCCCTAGACAAACGGGGTGGGGGGGAGGGGGATACGCAGTTGAAAATATTGTCTGTTCATCCCAGAAGGGGAATGCGCTGGGCGAGGGGGTGATAACCTGATCTCCAGCGCAGAGTTACCTGCGCTGGGATCAGTCCCTCTTGGAGGGGACCCATTTTCGAGAAACCCCATTTCCCCGCCAACCCTGTACACCAGCCAGCGCCGGTAGATATCTTAATCTCTCCATTTTGACAACCGACGGGTACTTTTTTTCTCACGGGTAACTGGATTGTATGAGGTCAAGCGTTGGCAAGGTGACTTCGGAGATTGAGAATTACGTTTAAATAGTAGTATATGGGTCATAAAACACGAAACGGGAGAAGATGCTATTTACAGAGGAGCTGCGCGGTATTTCACAGGGCACTCTGGCCGTGACAGGCTGCCGCGGGACCCGGGCGGTCTCACCGTCGGGGAAATCGCCGGGAACCACCCTCCGGTGGAAGGCCGGAGCTCGGATTCTCTCCAAACATCCCGCCAGCGAAGCAGCTGCAGGTGGTGGTGGCGGGCAGAGATGCGGTGCGGCAGCAAGGAAGGTGCGAAGCCCAGCGGCTGGAGGGCGGCTGGAGCGGGGGACCGAGACTGGCCGGATGATGGAGCGGGCTCCGCGGAGAGGAACCCGGACGAGACGGCAGCGGGCGGCGTGACAAAGGAATCCCTGAGGCGAGAGGACATCACTCCCCCCGCGCGATGTCCCAGCCGTCGGCCGGACTCTGGGGCGCGTCCGGCGGGGATTCGGTGGTGCTCCCGGAGGGGCTGTGACCCCACGCGTGCATTGCACTCGGGAAGCCCAGTTCCGGCTTTTCCTTAAAAGGGCGGCGGAGCCGTCCCGGGCAAAGCCTAGCCTGATGGCAGCACGGGAAAGAGTTAATGGTTTATTGGAGTCGGCGCTTCCACATACCACAGGGGTAAGTCAAAACCGACTCGCCGAAGCACAAAACAAGGCGAGCAAGTTCACCCTGACTGACAGGAGGTGAA
>VXBC01009639.1:0-10801 GCA_013399945.1 Ploceus nigricollis
CATCCTGTCCAGACAACGCATGACATTAAAAAGAATGGTTCAGCTCCCTGGTTTTTTTCTTGCTCTCCTTTCCCTTCACTCTGCCCAAATCCACTTACCTGTCTCCACTGCTCAACTCTACTGATTTAGCCTCCCAAGTAAGAAAAATATTCACTTCCTATCCTGTTGCTGGGATAGTTTTCATCAACTGAAGAATCTGAGTAGAAAGAAGGCCAGTGCACAACAGATAACCTTCCTCATTTTGCAGCAGTGCAGTTCATCTCTCACACAGATCTCCCTGAGGTGACAGGTTATGTTATGAGAGCTCCACTACTCACAGCAAGGAAAAAGATCAGCTCTTGGATGTAACTGAGATTAAAGAAGCAGACAAATTTTTACCACCATGAAAATGCATATAAGCTTTGCCTCTCCAGTGTAACACAACTGTCCACTGCCAGCTGACCAGTACAATCTGTCACATACTATGCGTCCTGGACCACTGTAATAAATCAGAGAACAGCTGGTGGGAGGGGACTTCTTGCAGGTCATCTAGTCCAACCACCCCTCCTCCAGACGGGCAACCTACAACCACCTGCTCAGGACAGAGTCCAGATTGCTTTTGAGTAACTCAAAGATGGAAGACTCCACAACCTCTCAGGGCATCCTCTGAGTTGCTCCATCAGTGCTCCATCACCCTCACAGTAAACAAGTGCTTCCTGACGTTCCAAGGGAACCTCCCGCGCTTCAGTTTGTGCCCATTGACTCTTGTCCTATCACCACCACCACGGCAAACAGCCTGGCACCTCCTTTTCTCTGCCACCTCCCTTCACGTATGTATACAAATTGATAGGATGCCCATAAGCCTTCTCTTCTCCAGGCTGAGTAGTCCCAGCTTTCCTCATATGAGAGATGCTAAAAATCCATTATGCATCTTCAAGGCCCTTTGCTAGCCTCTCTCCACTATGTCCACATCCCTCTTGTACTCAGAGGCCCAGAACTAGACACAGCCCTTCAAATGTGGCCTCACCAGTGTCAATCAAGGGGAAGGATCATCTCCCTGGACCCACTGCGATACTTTGCCTAAAGTGGCCCAGGATATCATTAGTCTTCTTTGTTGCTAGAGCACACTACTGGCTCATTTTCAACTTCATGTCTAGCAGGAACACCCAGTCCTTTTCTGTGAAGCTGCTTTCCAGCTGGGCAGCCCCCAGCACGTATTGGTGCATGGGACTGTTTCTTTCCCAGGTGCAGGTTTTTACTTCCCCTTGCTGAACTTCATGAAGCTCCCACTTTTCTCCAGCCTGCTGAGGCCACTGTGGATGGCATCACAATGCCCTGGCCAATCAGCCACTCCTCAGTCTTGAGTCTTCAGCAAACTGTCTGGGCATACAGTCTGCACCATCATCCAGATGACTGATTAAATGAAGATATTAAGTAAGTTTGGACCTAGTATTGATCCCTGGGATACATGGCTCCTTACACCTTTAACTACACTTAATCCAATGATCACTGCCTTCTGGGCCCAATCATTCAGACAGTTTTCAATCCACAAGTCTGCTCATCCAGCTCACACTTTAACAGATCCTCTATCAGGATCTTACAAGACACATTATTGAAAGCTTACTAAAGTTCTAATATTTGTATGACACGCGTTGTCTTCCAGAGCTCCCTGTCTCCATACGCACCATCTGAGGAGAGCACTTACCTTTCAATAACTGCTCTCCGCATAGCTTCTTGGCTATATGGACACTTCCCCACTACAACTGCTGACAGATACACTGGATACTGCAGAAAATGCATCAGAAGAGCTCCTTGACACCCTAACACATTCCAGCGAGCCAGTTTATCACTGCAGGACATAGAGCATGTTCTGTCTCCTCTACCTGGCTTCACTCGTAATAATCCCACGCAGTGGTACCCCAGCCCAGGTATTCGGGAATCATACAGCTCTCCAGGTACACATTTTGCTCCAGTTCTGTGAACATCTACTACCTTTGGTCTCACTAAGCCAGTCTCCTTATTAGCTGTTAGCATCTCTGCAGAACATTCATAGCTCTTCTGATTTGTGTCGTCTTCTCGTTTCACAGATTCATGCCGAACAGCCAGGTCTTCAGTGATTATGGAAAAACAATCACCATCATCAGTTTTCATTCTCTTGATTATATAATTCCTTGCCATCTTCTCTGATTTTCTTTTATCTTCTGGACATAAGTGATTATGGTTACTCCTACAGTCTGCTGATTGTCCAGCTGCATGACCTTCAGTCACTGGCTTAGAAAGCTGGTTCTCTGGTTCACTGATTGGAAAAATAGAAGCATCTCCACCTGGATCAAAAGAAATAACATAGAATTGGCCAAAAACCCATTTTGTGACTGGAACACATCATACCAGTAATATTACAACTACTAGTAGCTTTCACAGATCTGCACTCAGGAAAACTTAACTATGAAAACATATTTTTGAAACAACATTGTCCTGTGCCATGCTGAATCAAATCTCACTGAAATTTGAGCCACTATATGCTTCATTTCAAATTCTGCATTCTATTTAAGAGATAATCAAGAAAGTAAAATTTACAAGCTATGAAGTAAAAGGTAACAAAGGCATTTGACAGACTACAAGAAGTGCTGAAGACTCACAGGAAAACCAGCCTGATCTAACCAAACAATATGAACCTCAAAAGATTAATGAAAGAATAATCTGTCAAGTAAGGGTGAAAACTTTAATCTGTATCAATGAAACAAGCTCACAACCAAAATTCTGAAGCTTAGTTCAAAGTAAAGCAAATCTGACAGGCCTGCTGATTTACGTGAGAAATTTCTCACAATGTGAGGAAAAGAAGGCAATGAAATTATTCTCACTAATAAATTTGGAGACGTAATTTCTACTCTCAAATGCACTAATGAAGAAAAATAATATTGCATATTCCAGCAATGCACGCAAAATCATGAAAATGTATGAGCAACTAACTCACTCTGAAGTACTGATGAGGCATATTTTGAGAGTTCTTAAAACTCCATTGCTCCGTAACAGACTAGCAGTTGAAGAACACACCAGTGAGAGAGCACGGTAACATCAAGATGCCTGATATGTTGGTAGACCATGAGGCCGCACTCCTTCATTCTGTCAATAGATCTTCATCTTTGTGGTGATGGTTTTTTTAAACACACAAAGAATGTTTTCCATGACAGAAGTTTCATTACATTCCCAAAGAAGTTTTGTGTTAGGAAGCTAGTGATGTTTCATGAATGGGGCTTTTTTTCCTGTTTTTCAGGAGCGTGGTTTTGGTTTGTTGGGGGGTTTTGTATGAGTCGGTGTTGGCTCTTACTTCCTTGTTTTTCTTTTTGCTTTTTTTGGTTTTGGGTTTTTTGTTTGCTTGTTGGTTTTGGGGTTTTTTTGGTGTTCGTTTGGGTTTCTTTTCCTTTGTTTACTTCACAGGGTTGGGGCTGGTTGTTGGCTGGGTGCGGGGTATCTTTTGCTTGGTTGTTTTTGGGAACAGTGGTAAATGTCAGTGTTTCTTATTAAAATTTTAATCCAAGGAGAAAATGTTTGAAGCAAAGCAGCTAGGCAACATGGCAGGACCTCTGACAAGTATGTTATTTTCTGGAAAGAAAAATAATAGCTACTGTTTAAAGTGAAACATCCCACTATAGAATGAACAGTACATCAGACTTACTGAGTTCTCCTGAATCACATCCAGTGAGATAAAATGCCAAATCTATCTGTGGAGTCAAATACATCTTTGGGCACATATCGGTAACATGAATTACTGCCTCACTCTCAATCCAGACCAAAGAGAGACAAAAGAAAGACATGGGGCAGAAAAGATTCTACAAGTCGGAGCAATGTACTTGGTTCACTCCAGCATACTCACATGGGGTATGACTGGAGAAGAAAATAAACATGATATTTGGTTTGAGTTTCCATTTCCCAGTTTCAGTTCCCGGACTAAAGATACATTGCTGATGGGAAGCTGCAAGCCACAACTGATGGAGAAGATACCTGTTAGGCAGAAAGTTTTCATGAAACACTGACTTCCTTTTTGATGCACAAAAAAACAACAAAACTTAAATACCCTCTAGTGCCTGTTCTTTCCTGACGGGAGTCTATCAGGAGCCAACCAGTTATGCTTTTACAGAGAGACGGCATCCAACATAATAAATGTAAACACATCATTGGAACTTCAAGAACAGATCTCAAAGAGCTGGGTTCAGTGGAGTTAACTTGAACTGTATAGATAAGGTCCTCTCCTCCCACTGTGTGTGTTTTTATCAACTCTGCAATTCATCTTATTCTACGAGACTCAGTTTAGTGGCATTGAATTGCAAGAAACGTATTCATTTCTGCAGAATTACTGTTCTCCTGGCTCAGTTCCCTGAACCAGTTTATCCCATGTAAACAAAAGGACTGGCATATGGGAAAGAGCAAAAATTCTATCCTTGACTAACAGTCATCAGATCTGCATTGATGTCACATGAAATCAGATCCTAATTCTTCATACAGTGGCTCCAGAAGAACAAGGAAGAAGCAAGCTTTTGTGAAAAGGCCTTAGCACAACCTAGAAGTATAAAAATTAGGCTAAAATCCTGCTGACAACAGGAAAAAGAGTGTTGCCCCCACAGAAGTAATGCAGTCTTTCACTACATTCTCATATGTGAAGCTACAAAATTCGGCTATTTCAGCAATAGGTCAAAACTATTTGTATCACAACAACCTCAGGTGGCACCGAGTAACAGCACTGTTACAGCATTGAGTAAAACTTCAATCATGCCTCACCTCTGGAAGCTCCTCTTGGCCACAATTTCAGCATGGCTGTCATTGAGAATGTCTCCTAAACCAAAACCCAAATGCAAATACTAAATAATTACTACAAAAAAGACAAAACAAATGAAATTTGACATAGGAAAGTTCTCCATATTTATTAGTATCTGAAGGTTTCCCATTGGTTTTCGAGTATTGCACGATATTTAAACTTCCAATCACGACAAAAGGAGGTCAACAGCCTACACAAATGAAGGATAAAAGTACTCAGTCTGCAGCAAGTCAGAGACTTCTTTGAATACCAAATTTTAACTCTTCTGATACTGGAAACCCTTTGAGTTGAATAAACATGACCATCCTTCAAAATCTTCCTGACTTTTGTTTTCAAGGGTAAATCTTGATATTCTCAACACACATTCCGCCAGAAAATTTCAAGTGTTTGTTAAGCTTTTGGTTGAAGATTATTTTTGAACTATGTCCTACAATTTAAACTATTTTTCCTGCAAATAATTCTGATACTTACTAAGTATGCAGATCTCATCTTCAGCTTTCCTGAACAATATCTGCCTGATATGATATGTAAAGGAACAGGAGCTGTAGATCATCTTTTATTTCAGGGGTAAAAGGCCAAGTGACAGAAATTCTCCTTAACAGTTTTAAAAGTTTAGAAGTGATCTAACAGATAACCATTAACATGACCTACCACCAAGTTAAAAACGTTATCATAAGAGGAGAATATTTTCTAAATTTGAGGTCACTGAAGACAAACAATGGCAAAACAAACTAGTGTTACTTTTTCCTAGTCCATTTTCTATTTAGACCCTTAATATCTAGATTGTAAATGATACAACAGTTTGATGATAATTTTCCTAAATCAGTCAGAAAAATGTCTATATCAAAACTCTTCTGAGATGGCAAAATCACAAGAAACATCCAAAACATCTAAGATACCAAATGTAGTTCCTTCTCTTTTGCTCCACTAATTAATTTCAAAATGAAGGACACTATAGAGAACATAAAGTAGCCTAAACCAGATACAGCCAAAACCCTTTCTGATATCTCAGTCTAGCCCTCCTCTGAAGTCTAAAGAGGGTAGAAAGCCCTGTACCTACACATGCACGAACACCATGCCCCCTTAGCCACTTTTCAGCATTCATCATTACTACAGCTTCTTCCCTGTCCTAGCAGAGGAGACAGATATATCATGAATTAAAAAATGGACAGAGAGAGCAAGGAAAGTCTCCTATAACACACAGTAAGAAATGGCAGTTGTGAGAAGCCGTGTATCTATCCCATACATTTACTGTACAACACTTAAAACTATCCAGCAGTAATATGCAGTAAGAAAGAAAAACCCTATTAGTACCTTCCTGCTGGTTAGTACCAGCAGTGGTAACCTCTTGCATCAGACCCCAACAAAACTAGACTGCAACAGGTAACCAAAGCAGAGTTATTTTGCTTATGTTTTGTTTTGCTTTTCATTATGAAGTCTTTGAGTATGCAGACTCAGGGCCTAAACTACACATTTCCAAATACAAGAAGTTCATTCACCTTTGAGGCAGCAAGTGCAGCAAACGCTCATGGCAGCCATTGTGGCTGCCTAAGCTCTTCTCTCATTGATGAAGGAAGGTCTGCCTTACACTTCTGGCTTCAATCCAGAATAAGTCTGAGCAGTACGCCTTGGACATTTTCATTGATTCTATGACACCAGCAAGAAAGAAGGTAGCATAGGTAGTCTGTTCTTGAATTTTATACCATACTTACCAGTTTTTCGCATTTTGTTTTGGCCAATACATTTTGTTCCAGTTCCCATAGCAACAACTTCCTTAGTTACTGAAAAAGAAACAACATTAACTGAAAAAACTATCACCTCTAACTACTGCCAGAAGCATTGCTCTCATACGGTCATTCTGGTAAGACAACACACAGAACACTGAGTAGAAGGGAATATACAGAGAGGCAGATCACGCAACCTTACAGAAAGGAAACAGATCAAGAACTGAATATAGCAGGCAGAAGCACTAGTGCTAGGAAAAGTCTATGACCACATAGGAGGAGTGCTAATACAGGCTTGATATGCTAAACAGCGCACAGCAGACACTGCCATAGCATTCCTCAGACACATAAAAAATAGTAAATATAGGATAGAATCTGCCTAACAACACTGAAGTGCCACTAAGGGAAAAGAAGATGATGACAAACTACCACAAACACAAGACGTAGTAACCTATTATAGGAGAGCAAACCTTTCTCGGATTCTATCAAATTAAACACGTTTTTTCAAGAGTTTGTATTAGGAATTCAGGTCCCGCCTAGACTTTCACCACATATTGAATAGCCAAATGAAGGCTTCCATTGTCTTGTTTAAAGTCTGGGAAGAACAGCATTTCACTAAAACCACCTCTTTCCAGACAGAAGTTGTGAATCACAACAATAGCAAAGTGTAAAGAATTTTGGTGGAGACCGATGGAAGGAATGTATGTTTTTTTAAAGGCGTCTTAAAAAAAGGAAATATAAAAAAAGCATAAAGAACCTTCTCTGCCCCTCCTTCTCTCCCACCACTATCCCAAAACTCATTCTTACCCTGCAAGTTTCCTGGACTATCAAGAGCCGCTCTTTGGGCTGCAGATTCCACTTTGACAATAGCTGCCAGGGAAGTCCATTCCCTGTTTGGATCTGGTTTCCCCTGCTTAGGAAGTCTGGTCCTGTAATGCAGGTAACATAGCCCAGCGATTTCATCAGCTGACCACATGGCTCTTGATTCGAGTGCAGGTTCTACACAGAATTGGATTCCATCACAACACTTGAATAACAACCCCCATCTCTTCAAACGCTACTATCTTGCTCTGCATGACACCATCCTGCACCACATTTCAAGAACAAGGACCTAACTGCATCGTCCCTTTCAAGACTACTTATAGGAAATAAGTTCTTCCAAATCGCAAGAAATAAAAAGCAACGCTAGAACCCTTAAGTGCAGCAGCAGGTGGGTCTGCTGGGTTCCCAAAGCTCCCACTATGCAGCCATCAACCGCATGCATCACGCCGCCACCCCGGTGAGGTCCCTGCAGCACACCTGAGGCTCCTGGCACCACCCGCCTCCTTTCGAGGCCTCCCCCTTGCCGAGAGACCCGAGGCAGCCCACGCTCCGAGGGCGCTGCCACTGCGCTCCGGCGCACCTCCCGCCACCCCGGCTGCAATCCCTGCAGGCTCCCTCCCTACCCGCCGGGACACCGGCACCGCTGCTCCTCTCCAGGACGGACGGCGACAGCCGAACCCCCGGGGCAGCGCCGCTCCCAGAGCACCCCAGGGCCCGCGCACGCGCAGCCGCTTCTCGCGCGCGGCAGCCGCCGCTCCCGGAAACTCTTACGCAAGCGCACAAAGACTCAGAGACCGGTGCAGAGAAAGCTGCCTTTATTGAAGGTATGCGCCACTCCGAAGCTCAAGCGGAGGTGCCCTCGCCGCGCTCGGGCTTCACGCGGAGGTGCCCGCGGCGGTCTGGAGGCTCACACAGAGGTGCCCTCGGCGGGCTGCGCCTCCTTCTTGCTGTCCTCCGGTTTCATGGCGGGGAAGAGCAGCACCTCCTGCGAACAGCGACAGAGTCAGCGGCCGCGCCGACCGGCAACACCACATCCCGTGCGCAGGTCTCGCGAGAGCTGCCCTAGCGCGGGCTCCGCTGCTCAACCGCGGGCCTCAAAGAGCTGAGCAAGTGCACCAAGGGCCTTTTCCCAGGTGGGATTCCACGGCTTAAAAAATCTCACATAGCTCCATTGTCTGGCACTGGTTCCGTCGAAGACATGGCCAGCTTTGCCGAATCCCAGTCCCTGTTCCCTGACAAAGCCAGCAGCAGGAAGGCACTACCACTGCTTATGCTTACCTTGATGTTATTGGAATCTGTAAGGAACATGGTCAAGCGATCAATTCCCATGCCCCAGCCAGCTGTAGGAGGAAGACCGTACTCCAGTGCGGTGCAGAAGTTTTCATCAATAAACATGGCTTCATCATCACCTGCAGCTTTTGCCTAAATGATGAAATTATTAGTAAAACGTGAGTTGTAGAGAGCTAGACACTACCACTCCTGCTAACCTCTACCAAAGAGGAGGAATACTGCTATTTGTAGCAGCCATGTAACTGATGAAACCAAAGCCCGATAGAGCTGTACAAATGAGTAACAGACGAAGAAATCTCAGCACAGAGAACTCTGGAGGTCCTTTGTACAGGTGCTCCCAAAATAGCTCTAGACTCACTCAATTCCTTTCTGATCTGTAAGTTTCCTATCTTGGCAAAGGCCCAGGCTCTTTACTTCAGTAAAAGCCATCTTTCAGAGCCATACGGCAGCAGATGACAGCAGAATGAATTGCTTTCAAAGGTTTATGAGGTTCTTTATTGGTAGCAACTCTCAATGTTTGCAGAAACAACAAAGAAGTATAATTGGTGGAATCATCAGTGGCTGCTCCACAAATCGGGCCTGATTTTTTCCTCTGAAGTAGAAAGACTAAAAAACCCTACACTGAGATGGTAACTAATGTACCTGACCCTGACAGCCTCCAAGTGACAAAAGTCGCAATAATAAAAACACAGATTAGCTAACCATTTCAAATTTAGAAAAAAACCCAAAAATAAGTGTCAAAACAACAGCAAACATTTTTGCTCACAGTTCAAGGAAGACTTTGCAAAGACTGTTATGGCAAATTTTTCTCCTTGAAATTCTGAAATGCAAACTGTCATCCTTCATCTCAGTCTCCACCTTAACATTAAATTTTGAGGCTAATTTTCATTCAATACATATGTATGGCTGCAAAGTCTGGCTATAATCATGAGGGAACTGCAGCAAGCATATATACAACAGACCAAAACTTAAAAGTACCTGTAATATTACTCATTCTGACTGAACATTTTGAAATTTACTATCAAGTTAGTTAGTTAACGTAAATCTATTTTCTTGGCTTTGACAATTGTTTAAACTTCTCAGGCACTGTGAAGCCATTAGAAAGAATATGAAGATCAGGAACTCTCTTTCTGCAGACCACATCATTTGACCTCAGTCATGTGTGGCCAAGCATGCATTCAGGGATATGTATACCAAATTAGTAACAAAATGAGTTTCAGTCACTCCTTTTGGAGGCTTACATAGATAAATCTACTATTATAAATCTGCAAGCCTAATAGTTTCCCAATGTGCACCTCTATCCTGTGAGTCAACCTAATATATCAGTACTCTGCTCAGGAAATTAAGATATTTCTTAGACAGCATTCAAAATCTTACTGGACATGAAAATTTGTTTAAGAACCTAGAAGTATGATGTTGTATGACTACATAAATACTTAGCTAGGGAAAAAAACCCCAACCTTTCACCCTGGGAAAGACACAGAGAACTTTTTGCACATTTGTGTTTTTCCAGATAAGTACTTCGGGTGGAATGAAAGGGAAGATATTCCAAACAAAGTTGCACTAAAAAAACCTAATCAACAGCAGTATTTCACCTTGTTTACCTTAAAGAGCAAGGTTCCGACAAAAGGAATTGCATTTTAATGACAGGCTTTCACTTGAGTGAGAAACACTTGCTCAAAGTAGTAACAACTCTTTTCAGCAGTAGGTACTAATGACAGATTTGGGACAGACATAGGAAATATTCTTTGCTTACAGGCCTGTAGTACATTCACTATCAGCAAAACACTATACCTTGGCCTGATCCTCAAAAAGCTGACGCTGTCGGAAAGGATCATTAAGTTCTGTGTATGCATTGCACACTTCCTTCTTCATTACAAAGAGTTCAAAGCGTTCTGTTAGTCCCGGAAGAGAGCGATGCCTATGTGAAGTAGATGAAACAGGCATACCTTAAAATAATCATACTTACAGAAGCAAACAGCACATACATTACTTAGGGGCATTGCTCACACTTAGCACTAACAGCTGTCAAAATTTCAAAGTACTAAGCACTGACACACCTCTTCCCTGGATGATGGGTTTCACAGCTCAGGAACCAGTGTCTATCTTGGTTTGTGTTAGCATTCCCAAACTAGTACACAACATCAAAATCTGTTTTCACATATGCAACTTT
>VXBC01009639.1:10834-52365 GCA_013399945.1 Ploceus nigricollis
GATTTGAGTTACATACTGACCACGTCTCATACTCTTACCATTTGGCAAGTGGACTCATGACTTGTGGGTGATCACAGATGAATGTAGGGTTGATACAGGTGACTTCCAGGAATTCACCAACTAACTGGGAAAACAAAAACAAAACAATGTAGGGTTGATACAAGTGACTTCCAGGAATTCACCAACTAACTGGGAAAACAAAAGCAAAACAATGTAGGGTTGATACAAGTGACTTCCAGGAATTCACCAACTAACTGGGAAAACAAAAGTGAAACAATTATGCAGTGTACAATTATGCACGTTCCTAGCACTACCTTCACCAAGCACCCTAATTTCCTCTCTTTCGCTACTGAAGAAGGTACCAAAAATCTGAAGAGTTTCCGAAGTATTTCTGGTTATGGTAATGTCTTCATCAACAGAGAGTGTGTCCTAGTCAGGTAAGGAAAAATGACACAGCAAAAACTGTATAATAATTCAATTTGCACATTACAGTAAGGGCCAATAGGAAAAGCATCAAAAGAACAGCTATCAGAAAATATTTGGGTACAAAGAAATACAGCTGATAGAACGATACTGTACTCCTACCCTTTTGGTCAGCTACATACAGATGCACACATCTCACAGACAGAACTGACCTACCATAAAGCAAATCTGTTTTAACCACAAGCAACCAGTTATCCAACTAAGATCCCCTAATGCTCAAGTTAAGCAGACATAAGTAAACTACATTTTGGTGTAGATGACATGAAAGAAGATTTTGACACAGCAAGTTTTCTCACTGTAATATAGCAACAGCTGAAGTGCATTGCAGCATGCTTTTCCTGATGCAGCTAAACCTTATCTTCTAAGAGACTTCTTTTGACACAGAGAGATCCTCAAAGACATTAGGATTACAAAAACAGCACCTCTACTTACTTTGTCAAGAAGCCTGGCTGTTGTCCTGGGAGGTGGACATTCAACATTTCTCTCCACACAAAGGTTATCAAAGAACCTGCGAGTTTCTGAAATTGCAGACTAAAATTAGAACAGCCATCCCAACAACCATTTTTTGTTCTTACTAGATCCTTCAATGTTTCTTAGAGTGACTTGTGAGATCTCAATGGTAGACATCATGGAAAACATGAGCTTAAATGTCAATCTACATAAATGGTGTTTGGTTTTAATTGTTTACAGTAAAATAGTAGTTATTTTATACTTCAGAAATTTGACAACAGTTAAGCACACACCACATAACTGCTGGACATTATTATTTGAGGGCTGAGGGGGGAGGGAGGAGGGAATCGGGGGCAAAAAACAATCACTAAAAATTATATTAACTTGTCTCCTTACGTCTCTCAATTCCAGGAATAAAATAGCACATAATTACACTTTTAAGAAAGCCCCAAATAATCATACACCCAAGCTACAATTACAGGCATGAAAACTCAACTGCACATGAGAGAAGAAATAAGAAGCAAAACGCTGGATCTCTTCAACAGATCAAGAACTCCATACATCAAGCCTCTTGAGTATATCCTTTCACATATACTCAACAAAGAAAGAGCCAAAAGAGTCAGATCCTGCAAAGATGGCAAGGAATGAAGGCTTCTTTCTAGACTCATATAAACCAACAAAACCAGAGGGCAGGAATCCCGTGTGTTAGTACTACTTCAAAAAAAGCAGCTGACAGACTGCAGCCTGAGAACTTGCAACCTTCTGGCCACTTTCTCTTAAGGAAGTATTACAGGACATTCATACTCAGCATCTAACCTTCAGTTTCAAAACACTCAGTTGATGGAAACTTCACTCCCAGGACCTTTTCCAGATCATACACCATGCTAATTCGCCGGAAGGGAGGAGTAAAATCTATCTCATAGGCCTGTCCATCTTGACCATCTGGATGGTAAGTGATCTTGTAACTCCCAGTAATGTGTTTCACCATCCCTACAAAAGGAAGGTGAGGTTTAGAAAAAAGAGTATGCTACATAATAACCGATTCTTCCAGAGATTTTTACTCATTTTAAAACAATATTGCATACTTCACCTGAAAGCAACTTCTCTGTAATTTCCATTAAGTCATGGTAGTCCGCATAAGCCATATAAAATTCACAAGTTGTGAACTCAGGGTTGTGAGTCAAATCAATTCCTTCATTTCGGAACTGACGCCCAATTTCATATACTCTGTCCAGACCACCAACCACCAACATCTAAACAAAATGAAATTCTAGTAAATATACTTTCTCAAAAGACCCTAAGAGAGCCCAAGCACATGCAACTGCAGCACAACCTTACAAAACTCATTCATGAGACAAGTTCACCTTTTTTCAAAAATAATCTTCATTTCAGCTACATTTGATTATTTTATTACAGTTTGAAGAATATAGGCTTAGACATGAGAGGCTTGCATTTTACCTTATGGTAAAGTTCTGGAGCAATTCTCATATATAAATTCATATCCAGTTCATTGTGGTATGTGATAAATGGCTTTGCCACAGCTCCGCCTGGAATTACATTCATCATAGGAGTTTCAACCTGTAGCAACAAAAAAAATTCCCGTTTTCGTGAAATCTGTTCGCAAACCAGAAATGCAGAGATCAAACAAACAAAAAACCCCAAACCAGCTAGTTTTGATGAAAAATCTGTATTTCACTTATAGTTCGGCATTTCAGTATATCAAAACAATTCTGAACTAAAGTGCACTGAACAAAACTGCACTTTTTTCATGCAGTCAATAATGACAAATTACTTAATTCATCTGTTGCTCTGAAGAGTCACTCATATTTACTACAAATGTGAACCTGCTGGCTTCATGTTATCAAAGCCAGGAACGGTGCTGTGGCATTATCACAAAATCCTCTCTCTACACTACAGAAAATTGAACTCAACAAGGCCAAGTGCAGTTTCCTGCACCTGCGTCAACACAATCCAATTCTGCCTACAGGATGTAGAACTGGCTTTTATCTCCAGAGGCAAAACAACATTTCAAAGATGTTGTTTTCACCCTAATTTACTGAAATATGGAAAGGACAGTAGTAGTTTGGAGTATTACCTTCATAAAAGGTTCCCAAGCCATAACCTCACCAACTGATGAATAATCTTAGCTTTACAAAGAGAGGAAAGGAATTGCTCCCATTACATTAAGCTGATAAAGTACACCATGCTGAGGCAATTATTGTCAGTTCTGTAAGTACTTCGTATATGAGCCTGAATATAAAACATCCTTGAAGCTAAAAAACTGTAAACCCATGCAGTAAGCAGAGAGAAGCAAACACTGATGCCTTACCTCAAGAAAGCCCAACTCATCTAGAAAGCTACGAAGGTAAGTGATGATCTTTGCACGGGTTATAAATTTCTGCCTCACATAATCATTAAGAATTAAATCCAAGTATCTCTGACGATATCTGGTTTCCTGAAAAGAACACATATCTTTAGAACAAGCTAGATAAAATGTCATGCCAAAGGAAAAAACACCAAAACAAAATGAATATTCCTTTGTTGACAGATAATATCAGCAGGTAACAAACATCATCATTTCAGACCTATCTGTGGCATTCTTGCCCATGGCAGGGATTTTGAACTAAATGATCCCAAAGGTCCCTTTCAACCCAAACCATTCTATGATCTGTCAAACTGCTTCCAAGACTGACAGATATGACAAATACCTTATCTTTGAGGCCAAAATGAAGATGAGGCAACATGTGCAGGCATGGAGACAAGAGAGTGATTTCATAAGGAATAATACTCAGTTCCCCTTTCCTCGTTTTCCCAGGATTCCCCTCTACACCAATAATGTCCCCACGACGCAGCTTGCCGTTAACACGGAAATATTCTTCCTCAGATTTGTAGAGGCTGTAATTACAAAACAAATGTAAGCACGTTTGTTTAAAATTCAATACTCCAAACTGTCCCCAAGTGTCTCACAAGACAAAATCCATTTTAAAAAAATATATATAGAAGTTATTTTAACAGGAAGTCAACCACAACATCTGAAGCAAAGCATTACTTGGCTGCCTAAGCCAAACCACAAATGAAATATTATACTCAAATACAGATGTCTAGACCCCATAATGCAGTGCAGTTTAGAATGCTACTGGGAATACCTCTACTTACCTGGAATTTGCCATGACCTGCAGCTTGACTCCTTCACCACGAAGATCATAGAAAATCAGTTTCCCTCCAGCAGCACGCTTTGCGTGGATTCGACCTAAATATCAAAAGTATGCTAGACATCAGGAAGAGTCCCTTCCAGAAAGGATACAGGGGCAAAAGCCACAGTACCATCAGTTAGAAGCATCAGCCCTTAACTATTCACTAACTGTGAAAGAGAAGCAGTTAAGTCTCAAAATGAAAACTAGTGCAAATAAGACCATAAAACCTTTGGGTCCCAGAAGCCATGTTACATACAACCTGATCTTATAGTTGCAAGGGATGCTGCACAGGTCCACTCAGTCTGAAGTGTCCTGAATAGTTTAACACTGCTACAAGGCTTCATAACTGAGTAAGAGATCAGCAAAATTCACAAAAGACCAACCTATCAATAAAAGCAGCTAAGACTTTACATTTTTCTGTATCCCAGGTAAACTTTTACCTGCCACTCTCACGGTAACGTTTGTCAGGTGATCTCCTGGCTGCAGGTGACTGTACTTGTCTATAAAATCTGAGAGAGATAAGTCAACATGGAACTTGTGGGGATAGGGATCTTCACTGGAGCCCTTAAGCTGCTGGACTGCATGGCTACGGATCTTGTAGTATTGCTGTCACCAGAAACAAACAAAATCAAATTATTTTATTAGAATCTGAAAATATGTTACAGGCTGTGAATTAAAATGTAGCTGCCCTAACGTAGGAACATATATCTCTCCCCTTTTAACCTTTTAATTACCCATGAATAAAAAAATCAAATGCAAGCCAGCAAGACTGATTCACAGAACATCTAATAAACATGGGACCAGATGCTCACATTTGGATCCAAGCTCTCCTCATCAGTACCAACATTATCCTCAGAAGTCAAGGAAGGCTTATTTGAATGCTTCTCACTTTGCTCTTTCTGCTTTGCTTCTTTTTCAGCTGTTTTTCTCTCAGCCTTTAAACGTCTCTTCAGCTCACTGCAAAAGAGAAGGAAACCGGATGCAGCAAGTACTCTAATACTTCTACAGCGAAACGATTGGCAAGATTCTGCCAAAACCTAACTGTACAAATAACCCTGCCACTTCTCTTACTTTTTCCAATAATCAAAATAATTCTTAAATACGTTTAAATATTTTCTACTTTGAACTCCTTCAGTTCATCCGCTATTATACACTCACAGAAAGTGAAAGCGAAATTAAACATAGTTTAGACAGACCTTGACGACGTGCTCAAGGACTTGACGCACTCCATTTTATCCATAAGAGCCTATCAGCCCTACGCAGCGTGTAAGTTAAAGAAGGCAAACTCCCCCCTAAGTAACGTAGGGTTCCTGAAGCCACCGTCGCGGTCCAGCCTATTCCCCCATGGCCCTCAGGCTCCCGTCGCGTTCCTGACCCCACCTTCCACGACTCCATAAGCAAAGAAGCGGGCCAAGCCAGACGCAAAGCACCGACCTGCTTTGGTCATGAAGCGCCTGCTGCCATCGGAGCACGGGCGCGGCCCTCCAGACCCAGCTGCGGAGCCGCGCAGCGCCGGAGCTCAGCATGGCGCTCCGACGGGCGCCTTGACGGAGACAACGCACCGGATCAGCTGGACACACTTCACTTTCACCTCCCCGGCCCGGCCCCACCTGATCACCCGCCCACCCTCACTTTTTGCTGAGGTGCGACTCAAGGTCCTCCGCGTTGCACTCGCGCGCCGCCGCCGCCGCCATCGTCTCCCCGCAGCTGCCACCGGCTCCGCCCTTCCACGCCTGCGCAGGCGGCGATGGCGAGGGGCGGAGCTGGGGCGGCGATGGCGGGCGGCCAGGCCGGCGTAGCGCGATCCCGATCGCTGTTCCTGTGGGATGACGGGCATCCTATGCGGTTCTACCTGCGGCCTGGCCTGGCTAAGCTGCGCCTGGCGCCCCTAGTGCTGGCGGGCGGCGGGCGGCTGTGTCGGGTGCAGGAGCCGGGGGCCGTGCTCCTGGCGCAGCCCGGCGAGGTGGCTCCCGATGGGGCCGTCTCAGTCGAGTACGTGGCGGAGTGCGTGAAGCGCAACCAGCGGCTGCCGCTGGAGCCCTTCCTGCTGGCAGCCCGCGGCCGCCTGGCCTTCACGGAGGCGGAGGATGCGGCGCTGCTCCAGGCGGTGCGCGGCCAGGCCATGGTGCGTCTGAGCGGCCGTGCGCTGTGGATAGAGCTGGAGCGGAGCGGCCTAACGCGGCACAGCTGGCAGGCCATGCGTGACCGCTACCTGCGGCACCTGCTGCCGCGGCTCTCGGGTGAGCGGGGGCCACAGCGGCGGGGCCGGGGTGCGAGGGGGCGTGGTGGCGGCGACCAGCGTGGGTCAGGGCCCCGCTGAGGCCTGGCAGACGATCCCCGCGTGTTTCCGCAGAGCCCCCGCAGACGGAGGATCCCACGCAGATCAGGGGTCTGTTCGCGGCAGCTAATCGGGAGTTCGAAAGCACGGAGGTGAGCGACCGGGGCCAGCCTAGGGAGCAGCAGCCTCCACTGCGCGCAGTGCTCGGGGCAGGCCTTCCCCGGTGTCACAGCTGGCACAATAGAAACTCACGATTAACACATGAAATAAGTTTGCACCGCTTTATCCCTTCTGCTGTGGCTAAACTGTGAGCTGTCACCTATGTGGTTTGCGACAAATGGTGCCTGGCTGGTGCATTTTTTCTTCCCTGTACAAGCATGAGGAGGTTGATGTGATGGGGATTGTCACGTTAAAAGCTGTATTGGCAAATGGAAGTCATCCTTTCACCTCAGGCAAAAAAAGTTCCTGCTGTTGCATCAACACTTACTTTTGCCTTTTATGCTTAGTTTGTTCAAATTCTTCCTTTTAGTTTATGGATTTCTGTGATCATGTGCAGCCTCATTAACACATATGGCTTTGCTTCAGTCACTAGCTTTTACTATGTTTAGTAATTTCTGAGGTTTTAATACACTGTAGAGTCAGAGTAAAAGGTGGTTGGTTGCAGTGGTAAAAGATTTGCCAGAAAATACCATCTCTAATTGGTGATTCCACTTCTCTTACTGTTAGTCAGAAAGTGACTCTTCAGATGTTGCAGAACTTCCTACACAAGATGGAGTGAGAAGGTCCCCAGGAGAAACAGCATCTGAGCTGAAAACTGGGCCAGAGGACTCTACTTTCCCTGACATTCAGTTACAAAGGCAAGAAAGACCAAAAAGCACTTGTTCTTCTTCCAATGTGGTGGGACAGGTAGTAAAAACTATGGAGCACTTCATGGAGAAGTTTGCTGTGGACCTGCTCACTGTTACACAGGCCTTTCTGAAAAACAGCGGTGACGTGGAAGCTACTTCATACTTTCTGCAGACAGGGCAGCGCTTGGATGGGTACCCTGTATGGAGCAGAGAGGATGATTTAGAATTGCAAAAGGATGATGAACATGTCAGAAATAAATTGATAGCCAAATTTGGAGCTGAAAATGTAGCAAAGCGGATAGTGTTTAGAGAGAGTTAACAAGAGGACATTACTGATCTAGTGCAGTTGCATAAATGTAATAGTTATTTCAGAAACACAGTGGAAAATTTGATCAAAGTTCTGAAGTTTCAGAAATGCTTTAATTTTTTTGTATTAAAAGGCCTATTTTGTATCTCTGCAGATCTAAGAGATGCAGCTGCTTTAATCAAAGTAACGCTTGTACCAGGCCATATATTCTAGTCGGGAAAGTACACCAGCTGTCAGGGCTATGAGTAATAGTTGAAGTAGGAAATGAAAATTAAGAGGGAATGATCAGAGGTTATGTATCTATCACCTAAGTTGTGTTTGAGAGAGAACACTATTGCTAGGATACAGTCATAATCTGAAAAACTCAGTACTTTTAGCCTGAAATTGTGCTCTGGTTACTTATTTTAATATTATTTGGAGTGAGTCCTAAAAATCTGGAATTCATTCTTTTGGTGAAATAAAATGGGCTGGTAAAGGTGAAGATTTTTTAATTTTTTTTTTTTTAAACCTTTCTAAATAGTTAACATTTTGGGGTTTTAGCATATTGCACTGTGGCACTCAGAAAATTAAGGTGAAATGTGAAATGGCTGATGTTAAACCAAATTAAAATTATACTGAAAATAAAAAACTATATGATGAGTCTGCTGTTTCAGGAAGCCACTGCAACACCTACTGATTATTCAAGGAGTTAACCAATGTAACCAAATAAATGCTAAAACAGCACTACACAGTGTTTCACTGGACTGAAAAAGTGAGAATTATTTGGCATAGTCATGCTATTCAGACTTGGAACAGTTATTTGAGATTCGGGTGGAAGCCAGACAAGCACTTAATGAGAGAGTGCAAGACAACATAGCTAATAAAGTAATTTTTTTTTTACATTAGGAATGTTACCAGCTTGGTTTGAAATCCAAGTTTTGCTGATGACCAGGTTCAGGAACAGGAGACCTGTCACCTCTTGCAGCTGAAAACTCCCATTCTAGCTTGGACTATGTACACATCTCAGCAGCACCATAGAGTTGCAATGGCCTTGTTTAACAAAACTGCTCTAGAATTCAAAGTGAGAGGTAGAAGACATTAAATAGGTGCAATATAAAATGGTCAGATTTACTCTATCTTTTTATAATTCTAAGTGGCACTTATTTTAAGAGTGAGTTTATCTTATTGGAGCAGTTAGTCTAAGGTGCAGTGCAAACTTCTGAGTTCACATACAGTGAACTTTATGGACACACTGTCTAATGCTGAGAATCTTTCCATGTGTGCTTGGTGCACTCAGTAGGTGTAGGAACTAAGACACAAAGACCACCGTTTACTCAAGGTTGCCCTCTTTCTTCTGTTACGAACTCCTGAAAGGCACTGCTTATGCACAGATGCGCTTGCTTGTGCACGCACGTAGGTCTAGGTCTCTTTTACCAGGGTAAAACTTGGAGGACCCAGAGATGACACCATATTGTATGGTTCTACTTTTCCCATGATAAAAATCCTTGTTTTCTGTGCTTTGTCTTACCTACAACAGAGTTAACGCTCCTTTCAACATGCTGGAGACAGTTTGGTTTTCCATATTCCTATCAGGTTCCTCTACTATCACAAAAGGTCAGTAAGGTTCTTTTTGTAGCTCAAAGAAGTTTTTTTCTATTATTGCCTGGAGCAGCAATATTTGTATACCTGGAAAAGTGAGCAAAGTGGCAATGCACATACAAGAACTTTGAGTTAAAGAGAATTCTACAGCGAGAAATTCTGGGTCTACAAACTATTATCTAGAATTTGGGTATTTCCTATTTGCTTCCTTTTAGAGTTAGCCAGCATTCATCAAAATCAATTAATTTCTATGCTTTCATAACTAGAGTTACCAATGAAAAACTGATTGTATGCACCAGTTTGAAAGGCAACAGACCGGAATACCACAGAGTCAGCTTTTAAATGTCCTTTTGACTGGAGACTTCTCCATTTTACATTTCATTGGTATAAAAACAGAGTTTATATTCTTTTAAGCTTGTACAATGTAAACTTAATGTTTGTTTCTAAACAGACGTCTGTGATCTCTATTGCATATGCCAGAGGACATAGTCATAGTTTTACACGTCATCATCAGCATCTTGAGATTTTGGGGAATTTTTGTTGAGTTTTCTTTTTCCTCCTCCAAAAAGTATTTTAAGTTATCTTTGCTTGAATCAAGACAGCTTTACATTTTCATGTGACCAGACTGGCAGCAGACTTTGCTGTTTCCAGAAAAAAAAAAATCTTACAAATTGTTGTATTGAGGAAACATACCTAAGGGACTGTAATAAAGACATATTGAAATCAACAATCCTGCATTTTCTCTGATTAAGCTTAGGAAGCAGAAGTGTAAGTAATTTTCAAAACAGCACATTAGGGAAATGCATCATGTGTTACTTGTACGTAATTTTTTTACTGACTGGAAATACTGTAGAGGTTTATATTCAGGTAAATACTTGATACACAGAATTGATTGCATCTACTGAAAACAAGTATTCCTAATAAAACTTAAGCCACTCAAGCTGACATTGGTTAATGTAGAGATAAGGAGCAATGTACTGAAAAGAATCTGAATCCAGCTTCTTGGCACTTATAGGAGGAAGCTCTTTACTATAACTTCAGTAAGAATGGGCTTTTAGCTGACTATGTAAAGGTCTTATTTTAAAGGGACTATAAAGAAAAGCAGTGGCTCTGTGCTCCTGTGGCACAGTGCAACTCCCACTTCTCTGTGTCAGTTTGCCTGCCCTAAATTTGCATAAACACAGTGTAAAGGAGGATACCTTGCTTTCAGTGAACTTAATACCATGAGGCCAGTGCTGCCTGCTCAGCATGGATTTTGTCCTTCAACATGATCCGTAGTAGTAAGACTATTATTTCCATAATACAATATCCCGCCCTTTTCAGGGCTTTAGCTCTCGGAGCGCAGATACCCATATTGCTAAGGTAGTGAGTGTTTTGCAGACGCGTGTTAAAGGGACTCTGCAGTTTACACATGAAAAAGGATATTCAGAAATGTGTATCTGTAGGCATTTCACTCCTCCCCAAATCTGGTAGCAAGTTTTTCTCCTTGTCTTCTGGAACACTTAAAACCAGGTGAAAACAATTATGTTGTTCAGGTTTGAATTATATATTCCCATTGGAGGTGGGAGAATGGCGTCTCCAATGCAGACGGTGGAGAATGGCATAGTCCATTAAATTTATCTTTTTGTGCTCCAAGACAAGAAATACTCTCACCAAATATTTCAAGAAGAGAACTTCCTGATCTTCTCTTGCTTTCTTCAATCCACTCCCATTAACCTGTCTTCTCAGTTTCAGTATTTATGCCAATGAAATCTATGTCTTTACCTTGTCTTTAGGATCTCAACCTTAGCATGAATTCTTCTGGTACCCATGTGGACTGTGGGAATTTCCAGGAAAACAACTGTTCTTGGGTTTGAAAGCTAGAAGACAGAATTATTTCAGCTAAAAAATAAATGGATTCACACAATCACACAAATGGTTTCCCACATGAAAACCCAGGAGTTTTATTTTCAGCAATAGCTGGTTTATTCCATTTTCCCATTATACAGTAAGTGAACACTAACATTTCCCCACCTTTGCCACCACGGCTGGATACTCAGGCACACAAATGGAGCAAAAGGAAAACTGGACTTGAAAACACAACCATTAAAAAAACAAAACAAAACAAACAACCAAAACCCAAAAACCCACAAAACAAAAAAACCCAAAACAAAACCAAACCAAAGCCCAACATCTTTCCAGAAACCAAATGTCTGGTCATCCTTGCGTCTTTTCTGGCACTACGTATCCTGCGTGGCAGCATGTCAAGCAATGTTTTCTTTATTCAGCTTCCTTTTATATCTCCTCTTCCTTTGCAGTGCAATTGCTCCATGTGGTTTCCCTAGTCTTCAGCTGTGGTCTGTGGGGGGTTTGAGCTTCTGCTATCTGGTCCTACTCCTTTGGCATTCTGTGTGCTCCAACCTAAACATAATTAATTTGGAAAACAAACTTGCATTACTTTAGCCTCTATTGTGGCTGTATCTCCAGGGGTCTTAGAGAGTGACCCTGTGCTGCTGATAGCTCTCCTGAATGTAGTCAGGGTTCTTGTACCACTTGTTCTTGCATCCATGCACATCCATGGACACTCCTACACTTCTATGCCTGCACCTCTGTCCTCTTTGGCTCTAGTGAATAGTTCAGCACTCTGCAGCCTTCAGAGAGTAGGTGCAGAGATCAGCTTTTCTGCCTTCAAAATTTGATACTCAGAGGAGTTCTGGGCAAACAAAAGATCCAGAGACATATTTTTCTGCTCTTCTTCAGATTGAACAAGCCGGTAGCCCAGCAAATCCATTGCATCTTTGCATACATTTTGCACTTTTTCTATTTTCTGGAAGGGAAGTGTCTTTCTCCAGGCCTGGGATACTCTCAGTGCATCTCTTGACCCAATATCAAAGGCCTGTGCTCCATGACCCTTTCCATGGGTGATGTTGTGGACCCACTTCTGCAGCTCTGGTGTGAAATGGAGTTCTGCAAACCTGTACATCTGAGCAGCCCTTGCTAGCGGGTCTCTGACAATGTCTTCATAGCGAACCAGCAGATACCGGTCTTTCAGGAAGCTTGGAGCGGCCTGACTTCCTGCCTTGTATATCTCAACGTGGCTTTTGCAGATTACCTGCATTGTGTTGTAGGGCCCCATTTCTCCCTTTGTCTTCTGAGACCCCACAACAATGTTACTGTCGCGTTTCAGGTCTGCCATTGTATTCTCTCGGGACCTGAACACAGCCCGAGGATCACGTACCAAGTGAATGATTTTGAGGTTCAGGGATGGATCAGTGAGAAGGGGATAGAGAACTTTCAGGTCAAAGAACCTAACTTCCTTGATGGCAACATGGCTATAGGTTTTACAAGCTTCCTCCACCTTGCTGAATGGGTACTTGCCACAGATGGTTTTGCAATTGCCTGCAGTGATTATGTCACTGCGACTGAATGAGTCACAGGCAGGTGGGGAACACAAAGCTCGGCTTGTCTCCCACTGAAATAAATCAGACTTTTTCTTCTGGCTAGACATGTAAGCATCAAACACAGACATGTCACACAGAAAGACCGACCTGACTAAGTCCCGCACTGCCATGTGTAAGACTTTGGCACTGTTCTGGTACATCTTAACCCAAACATGCCATGCAGGCTCCATCAGGTAGAAGACATTGGGGTGCTGGCTGAAGATTTGTCCAGTGAAGGAGGATCCTGACCGCCAGGAGGAGAGAATGAGGATGTGAACAGGAGAAGGTTTTTCTTCCATATGGGCATTGTTGCTGCAGGGCAGGAAGTGGATAAGAAGGAAGGCCATAACTACCAGAATCAGGAGCACCTGCACTCTTCTAGACTTCACCATGATTGCAAGGGACCTGCAGAGACAGAGGAAGTTCAGCATCACAAGATGATGAAAAAGGCAAGATGTGGTACATCAGGCTCCTGTGCATCCCTCTGCAGGCACAAGATTTTGGAAAGCTGCCACACTCCTAGTGACACTGTGACAACTACCCCACAAGGTGTCTTTGCAAAGGACCTAAGTACAGCAGGCCTGAAGGTTTTCTGCAGCAAAACCACTGTTTGTCAGTAAGCCATTCTAATATAGTCTTAGAAGATACTGAAAAGCTTGTTTGCACTTTTATCAAAGTTTAAGAGCTAGTTGAGTGCACTGAAGTAAGTCGGTACAGACAAATGTGTACTTCACGTACATAATCCCTGGCAATTTTTATGAAGGAAAGATGCAAACCCTCCCTTTTTGCTGAGGTGTTCAGAATTTAACAGTTCCACATTTTACTTTTAAACACCTTACTCTGACCAATATTTACAATTATTTTTATGCCAAAATGCTGTAAACATAAAATGTAGGTTTCCTTTTGTTTTGATTATACTCCTTTTGAAATTTCAGGAAACATTTATTGTCATCACAGGGAAAACTTCACATAGCAAAGGAAGAAGCTTGGCACTGTAATAAATCCAAGAACAGTATCTCCTCCAGACAGAGCTTTGTGGTTAATTTTGCTAAAAGACCCATCTTTGTATAGGCAGGCTTAACTGCTTACCTGCCCTACTAACCCCCTTCTTAGCCTAACTCCTTTTTAAAGACTGTCACTTGCTATCCCTCCCTCCAAGCCCACTTGTCCTATAGGTCTTTTAGGAGAAGACGTACAATAGAATGTGCTAGTTGAACTCAAAGATCTGCCCAAAGCTGGGTCCTTGTTTCATACACTAAACCTCTCTTTCTGCCTGTGGAGGAAGATGACTGAATTATTGGAAAATGTCTAAAAATTTTCATGCTATTGGGGACATGGCATGAAAATGCCACAGAAAGAATTCATAGCCTGAATACCAGCTGGCACAGTAATCTGCAGGAAATATACCACTGAACATGGGATCTGAGGCAAAAAATTCATTAAATTTTTTAAAAATACATTAAAGGACACTTTGCCAATTACTCCTGCCTTGTGTGCTCTCCTTCTGTCCCCCAGCAGTGCCTGACTGTGCCTCAAATACAGGTTGGGTATCTGCAGCATGGGCCGCCCCTGGGGACAGGCTCCTTGTGCAGCACTGAAACCCAGGCAGCATGGAGTGCTCCCCATTGCCATCTTCCAGGTTGGCAATTTAGTTGTGCCACAGTGGAGGCAGACCTCTCTTGCTAGTGCAGCTGCTTTGTATTTTCCAAGGTGAACTAAAACTGAAAAAACTTCTCTGGTTCCTAGTCATGGTCAGTCCTTCCAGGGGGATGCACAGCAAGACAGGACAGAGAGAGCAGGGCTTTTAGGGCAAGATGCTAATCCCGGACAGAGCAGCATCTGAGCCCAGGCCCTTACAGCTTTGTGCACTGCTTTTGTGCAGTCCACAATTGCATGAGACTCAAGCAGCTATTCCCACGCCAAGCAGCAGCCCCCCTACACAAGCAGCAGAAGTATAAAATTACTCAACTCAGCTGCCATGCAGACATTGCCTCCCTACTACATGCTTGCCATGCCATCTGGGTCCACAGTAATTTTGAATGTTCCCAAAGTTTCCCTAACCTCCTCCTTATGCCCTGCCTCAATTTTCCTCTGCAGGAAAGCTTTCAGACTAGTTTTCACAGGGGTGCCTCCTCCCATGATTTCAGTTCCTCTAGTACTGATGTTTTAGATTTTCATGTACAGTCACTGCTGCTAACCAACGAGGAGCAGTACTAATCTGTGCCTCCAACATACATGCATAAATTGGCTTTTTTATCTTAGTAACCTGCTGTGCATTTGTGTTGAGCTTAGGGTTTATAAGGCAGCAATTATAATTTCTCAGAGTAAGGAAAATACCCAGCCTGATGGGTAAGTCTGGTTGTTGCCAACAGGTGCTACCACAATATGAATTTTACTTCAGTAATGTCTGGCAAGGCTGTGCATTTAGGAGGGACCACATCATTCCTGTCTCCTGGACAAGAAGCCCTCTGATTTTTTTTGATTACACAAATGGCCTGTAGTGTTCAGGTCTGACAAGGAGCTGAATCAGGTTGCTATTTGGACCAACCCTAGGAAGAGCTGCAAACAAAGACTATTGTAAAAATAAGTGATATATCAGCTTCTTCCTTCCAAATGAATACAAGCAGTGTTTACCAAAGGTCCTGGCTTCCAAATGAACTTTGATGATATCACTTCCATCTGGCACCATTAATATTGTTATTCTAACTCCTGACAGAGTTCCTGAAATATAGCCAGAAGCAATTAATTGAGAAAAATTCTGTTGAGCAGACATGAACAATGGCATGAAGGTAGATACCCAGGCAGATTTAAAACCACAGAAATAGTTGTTTCTTTGGAAACCTACATGTGAATTGCCTGAGTATGAGAATGAAATCAGTTTTTTTTCAGGAAACAAGAGTATACTTTTATCCCAGGGTAGGATAGCTGGATGTTTTAGATATTTTACAGAGTGACTGCTTTTGATAGATATGTGAGACCACAGTTTCAACAGTTTCTTCACTCACATAAGAAATAGTGATAATTGAACAAGTCTGTTCCACAGAGAGTAGAAGGACTGAAATGAATTGTGTGCCTGATGAAGAGCAATGAAAGAGCAGTATCATACTATACTGTCTTTCACACATTCCCTAATATGAGAGAAATACTAATTATATAACCTTATTTTTCACCACTGTATTGCTCAATCATGGGAGCTGGGATGTTTCTAAACTAAGGTCTTAACCACATTTTCTCTACAGCAAACATCCACAGTCACCAGTGATGGAATTAATTTCATATTACAAAAGTGAAAATATGAAGCCCTCACAGAGCTGGCAAGTAAAGATCAGCCCAGAATGATTGAGACAATCTCAGCTGCAGAACAAGAAAAGCACACTGTAACAGTGTGTGTGCTAACAGAGAAGAGCCAGATTTGGCTGAGAGCAGAAAGAACTGGAAGAATCTCAGGGCACAAAGGATGCAATATAGAAACTACCAAAAAATAAAACAATCCAGTGTCAACATGTTAGTGTCTCCCACAGCAAAGGTATGAAAATACTGCCTGAGCAGCTTGTTTAAAAAAAAAAATAAGCAGAGTCTTTCTTTTCTAGAAACACACCGGGACCTTGGAAATGCTCGATCCTGGCAAAGAGCAAGTGTTACAGAAAGCAGCAAGCAGCCCAAGGGAAATGTACCCATGAAAAGCGCTCAGCATTGGGTGCCATATACCCAGATTACAGGTTTATTCAACATGTGCATGTCTCTGGCAGGTGTGAGACAGTTACAGCCCAAAAACACCTTGGCTGTGCAAACTAATGTTGAGTGCTCTGCCAGTCTAAGGGAGTTCTCCAGACATGTACAGGTTCCCCACTGCTGTAATGGCAGCAGTATAGCAAAGAGGATCTGGCACGAGAGAAGCTCCTGTCACTGGTCTTTGATGGCACTGATGGTTGCTCACAGTTTTTTCAAATGCTGCTTCAATTTGGCCTGGTCTGTTTCTGCAGAATTAGAAGTCATCTGCCCATTCAGGGGTGAGCAGCTGGCATGACTGTCACAAGTGGGAAAAGCTGAGCAAGAGCACTGAGAAGACTGTCTGGAGAAGCAGGAACTACCCTCTAAGCCAGATCCACAGCTTCTGTCTGCAAAAAATTGTCACAATTTGCTGGCATCAAGAGCATCTATGCTAGATACCAAGAAATGGTTGAAAATCTCACCTTAACAAGTCCTTGTGAAGCACCACCAGACCAGATTCAAGCAAAGTTGCCCTCACACACGTTCGCTGCTGTGGTACATATGCCTCCAGGCAGTCACACAAACAACTGTGCATTCATGTACAGGCGCTCTCCCTTCATGCTGTGGTCTCATATACACGTGTACTTAGCTCCTACCTACACCTATGCCTGTCCCTTCCTGTCCTCTGTGTACATCCCAGCTCTAAGACTGACTGCTCTACACTGCCCGCCTACTTTGACCAGCCTTAAACTAGAAGACTCCACCCTGCACGAAGCAAAAGGTACAGAAATGGCAGTTTCTTGCAGGGGTGTGAATGACTAGGTGCTGCTAGTGAAGGAACAGGGCCAGAAAATTCATGAAGGAGACTGAGAGATACTTTTAACTCCTATTACAAGCCCCAAAAAAGACTGCTGCCTGTAAGAGCAGGAACAGGGATGTCTGTAGAATGTCAGAGCAAAGGACAAACAAGTTGCAAAGACGACCAGCTTGCCCACCATGAGTGCAGAGATAGGGGATACTTTCCTACTATTGCCCTGGCTGCTTGTCATGTTGTCAGCAGATGCAGATTCACATAAAATCTTTTTTTACTCTTCTCTGTCTGTACCTTGCTTGAATTAAACATTTGGGGGCTGAGAAAGAAAACTGTGTGAAAGGACAAGCTGTGAAAGGAGCAGCTGGACTTGGCCTGTTAATCATTCACAAGGGTGCTGGAGCTGCAGTGGGACTGTGCCAGGTAAAGTAGTGAAACAGAGCAGCACTGGGCTCAAGAGAAATACTTACACACAGAGACAGTTGCTTTGGGTCATTCCTATTCCAGATCTCATAGATTCTGTCACACAGTCTGGAGAGATATAGACCTCTTAAAGGTGTCCTCTTTCTGTTCCCAAGGACCTCACTGTTGCTCTCAGGGCAAGTGGAGTATAAGAGACAGCAAAGAAAAAAAAAAAGAAAAAAATCTGGGCAAGGCTGGTGCTTCCAGCAGGAGGGACAATCTGAATGGGGCAGGTCATGTTCCTTTTCACTTGTTGCATTGCAAACACAGATGGTCAAGCCCTGGTAACCCTGGGCTGGGCAACAAGGTGAGAAGTTGGCAGTGGTCCAGGTAGGGCCCTGTGGAGGACCACACAATGTTCGGTGCAATCTGGACTTCTGCTATGTGTTCCCATGCCCCGCACTGACACACAGGATTTACCTGTATGTCATTAGGTGTTAGAAAACCTTTGTAGAGGCCACGCCACTTGAGTGGCTCTTCCTGAAGGATTATTCCTCCCTGGCTAACAGTTGCATGAACAGAGATGTATCAAAACTTCTGTTCCAGCTGTATGTAGTTTGCCCAAGATATGCTGATCCCTTGGCATCAATATGTAGGCTTTATGACAGCACTGAATACTACAGTGCAGTCATCTTGTCAAAGGGTTGAGCAGATTTTTCTACTTGTATGGACGCCACGTCCCAGTTATTTATCTGAGCTTTCCACAAGGCATCCTCTGTAGTACGAGCAGTTGCACAGAGGAGGAGAATGTGCTCTTCCTTGGATTTGAGATTTGGGAGGACAAACTGGTCTGGCACACTGTATTTCCTGAGACCTGCACATTGTGACACTTGAAGGAGGAAACCTCTTCCTCCTGAGAACAAACAACATGCTCCCCCATATGTCTGACTCAAAAACTTTATGATGCAAAGCAGAAGTGTATGGGGTTGGAGTAATCCCAAGCACAAGAATAGGCCATGTGGAAAATGGCCCCAGCATCCAGCTCTGGGGTCCTCAGCACAGGAAAGACAAAGGCCAGTTGCAGTATGTCCAGGAAATTACACATTTCTATTTTATACCCTCTCTCTGTGGACTCAGAGACTAGTGATTTCTGTGAACTGCCCATGCAATCACACTTTGTATTTCTTACACCCTGAAGAAGTAAGCAATATGTGCTGTGCTCCCAAGCATGCATAAACAGATCACACCTGACCCAGTGCAGCAGCAACAGAAGTAGGCTGAGGAGTAATGCAAATGGTATAGACTAGAGTTTAACTCCACGGTGCTTATACTGGAGATGCCTCCCTACCTGAGAGCATGTTTTTGACAGCTGATAAGAGAACCAGGCATACCTATGGCAGTGAAACCTGATCAGCTGTAAGGTTTGACTAATCCCATGCCCTGTCTTCTGCCATCATCTAGAGGAGATGCCTAGGGAAGGGAACAAGAAAAACATTTCCTCCCTGAAGCCAGGGATCTGGAGTACACGTTTCACCTCTCTGAATGCAGATGTTAAAAATAAGCTAGTGAGTGATGCCCTGGAAGCTCCTGTTTCTTTCTGTTGGCTGTGACAAGAGTGGAGAGTGATGTCTGTGAGTAGACACAGAAGCTGTCTAAAATCAGTTCAGATCAAGCTTGTCTTGGCATTTTATAGCACCTAGACATTTTTCTATTCACTTTTCCAGTCTTGTTTTGAACTTAAGATACTTTTGGCAGCAACAGGATTTCCTGGCACTATGGGTACATTTAGCTGCATGTTGTGAGAGCTACTTTCCTCTGCCATGAACCTACATATAAAAACTGTATTTGGTATAATCACAATTTTTAAAATTAAGACACATAAGTAATTTCTCCCTATTTGCAGTCTTCAACCTATGCAAGTTTTTAATATCTGCTCTTATATGCCCTGAAGAACACAACTCATACCAGGCTGATACCTAAAGCAGTTCATGGTAATCGTTCTGCCAAAATCTCTTATCACTTTCAGGTGTGTGATGGGATAGTTCACATTTTCTGCATCTCAAAGGTATGATGCTGGGGAGCTGTTGTAAGAGTCAATGCTGTGACTATGCATTGGTGAATGTTTCCCTTTCAAAGCAGAGGGATTTCAGTTGTTTTCTACCTTACACTTCTGAAGCTGTAGAGAAAAATGAAAATGTATGGCTCTGGAATGTCACTGAGTACGACACAAAGCTGCAATGTCGCTGTTCGCACAAGGGCCATGCATGCTCTCCTGTGCTGATCAGTGGATTTGAGTACTGCTATATTGTGTTTTGAAATGCACAGGAAAAACCCTGCTCCTTGCAGTAAACAAACTTGACAGTAATCTACAAAAAAAAAAAAAAAAGTCTCTATGTCAATTGCTCACTACTTTCAATGGGATGAAGGCAACAGAAGGGAATTCTGCTTTCAGAAAAGAGCCTTTTTTGGTAGGGATGTTGTATACAGTCACCCTGGTTGCTTTAGAAGTCATCATTCATAGAGGATGGAAAGAATGCATCAGTGAGGGAAGCTCCAGAATGCATAAGAGCAGAGGTGCAATGCCTATATTAAATTCCAGTCAGAGCAAGTTCTTTCTGAGCTAGAGCAGATGTTGACCCATATGCCTTTCAGAAAAAGGAAAAATGAGACAAATGACTGATATGGTCTCCTATATGGTGGCATCTCTCTGAGGACAGGCTGATGTGCCTGTGGCTTTTTTCTTGTGTTTGAAGTAAGTTTTAAAGTTATATTTCTATTTAGAGGCAGTTTGAGATAAATAGACTTGTCTGAATTGGCACATAAGAACCCAAAGTTGTGTTAGGCAAGAGCAAGGATAGTGACTGACCTTCTCCCTCTCTCACCCTAGCACAGTTGCAGTATCATTTCTTCTCTTCATTGTAATACAGCTCTCTAATATCAAGTGGTGGGGGAACAGGAAAATGAGAAAACACGAGAGAAAGAAGGAGGTCACATAATACTTTACCAACACATTACAGAAATGGGAAAAATAGTAAGAAAAAAAAGTATATATTCAACTTTTGAATTAATTTCACTGGTCAACTTCTGCCTTCTTTATGTACATAGGCAGTCTAAAACCAGAAATCAGCGCTGAAATCAGGAACTGAAGTGGGAGCAGAATAGCTAGTTTAGAGCTGAGAGAAACAAATCAACAAGCAGACCTGAAGCATTCAGAGCCCATGCAATGCACTGGAGTGCAGAAGACCCTGTGCTAGCACCAACTATTTCTGTCAAGCATCCAGGAAATAAGTCATTCAGACTTATTGACAACACCTCTTTGCTTTGGCAACGCTTCAGGGAACACTGACTCAAGACAAATAAGGAAAACAAAGACAATATATGACAAAGCAAATGGCTGGTACAGATCTGGGCTCCCAGCACTGTAAGAGCCCATGCCAGACAGCCAAACCATGAGGAAGATTCCAGTGCTTCTGCCCTTCAGGAGGCTCTCCCCAGTGCTGGGGACCGAGGCTGAAAGCTAGTGTAGAACACACAACCTCAACCTTGTTCTGACCGGTTGCTAAGCTTAGCTAGCTTGGTAGGTGCCTTCTAGCTACTGGAACCCTGCTGAGGATGTGTCTTGCATGGCTGTACTGTCAATGGCATGATTTTGACCACGCTAAGCCTTCTTTCTCCTGCAGAGCGCCTCTACACTCTCACACTCTGGTTTACAAAATCCCTCCCAGTCACCTCAAGTAAGTACTGTCTCCCAGCCCACTGCTGCCACCTCCTCTTACATCCATGGTCTCTTCCTGGCCGCTTCTCATGCTTGTGGAAACCTCTATGTGCCTCTGGTGGGTAATGCCACCAGAGCAGGTCAGCTCCTTTGGCCCCTGACAAAGCAGAAGCCCTGGGAGAACAAGGTTATGTGCTAGGCCTCACATACAAAGTTTTTCACAGACACCTCCCCTTGGGGCTCCACTGCCATGTGCTGCTCAGGCCTTACCTGAGCTCCTGGAAATGCTGAGCTCTGGTTCACCAGGGCCTCCATGATCATCCCCGAGACTGCTTCCTTGCAACCATTCTGGGTCCAAATCAGTGAAAACCACATCTTCCCACTGCAGGTGTACAGCAAGGCTACATGATGGTAGACAGCAGGCATAGACAGATGGTGTAGACAGGCTCTTGCAGCCAAAGGCCATGGCCCCAAGGCAGGAAGACCCTCAGGGACCTCCCCTTTGGCCTACAGACCAGCTGAAGGCAGTCAGGGCAACTGGAAGAGGGAGTGGGTGAGGCCAACGCCACGAGCCAGGCTACACTGAGGTTCCTAAAACACCTGGGGGAACTGATGATCTCACTGCTGGCAGGTGCAATTTGTCCCAGCTTGCCTGCAGTGCCAGTTTCCCTGTCAGGGTTGAACCTACTGCCAGCCCCTTTGGAAGCTGAGGACTAGTACACTTCAAGCTGAGAAGTTCCTTCATTTCCCAAAGAAAGCCCTAGGCATGAGGTTGCCTCGTTGCCTAGGTCTCCATATCTGAGGTAAATCACCCTAATCCTAAACATGGCCAGCCCAGAAAGCACAGAAAAGTGCAGACGCACCATGCAAGCCTGTGCCAGAGTATACCACTGTTGCTCCCCAGCTAAGACAGGGAGGATGGCTGTGGATCGGTGTGTGAGCCGGCACAGGCAGGATGCAGGAACAACCACAAAAACACAGATGAAATGCAGAGTAAATTTATTTCCATTACCTCACCAACCAGGGAATCCTCAAAGTAGGACCCAGGCAGAGGCACACAAACAGGGATGCCAGCACTGTGGAGTCTAGTCCATGCTCAAGGACGACCAAACCTGCTGTTTTCACACGTATATGAGGGATTATTGCAGGCACAGTTTACCACTGAGATTTGATCTTTACCACAGCGAAGCAGGAATGTCAAGCATGTTCAGTAGGGTGGTTCTAAGTCTACCACAGGCCTATGTTATATAAAGACAGATGTACCACTTACCAAACACACAAGACTAAACAACAATTAGTATAATATATGTGTTTTTCTACACTTCATCTGCAAGACATTTGAGTGTATTTACAATCCTCCTTGCCAATCTTCGCTTATTTTCCCACAATCAGTTATAAGGGCACTGGGGCAGCTCTGCTAAAATTCTGCAGATCTTGTCTGAGCCTCTCCGAAGAGCAGCTTCAGATCTGTCTTGACTTCTTCCTTGGTCTCAATGCTGAAGGGGTTTTCTTTGGCACAGAGTACCTGCAAACTCCAACTTAGGCTAGTTTGTATGGCTGGCAAGGTACTCTAACCTACACCCACACTATGACGCAAAGCATCTGTGAGTATAATACCTGAAAAATGATACCAGCACATTTGTGGTTTAATGCTAGTTTGCTATTGCATCAGGGAAAACCTAGGTGTGGTCAAAAGGATACGTTTACAAAAGATGACAATGGAGGATGTAGCCTTGAGAAATCAAAATATCCTGAGATTCTGAGGTATATATATGCCTATGTCTCTGGCTCTCTCAGCCTTCTCAGTCAAATGCTGCTTGGTCAAAAATAAACAGGATTTTGTTAATTATTGCAGAATATTTGCATGTTAACAGACATCTCTGAGGGGACTCTGAAAGAAAAGGGGTTCCTGAAGGAAGAGTGATCTCGAAGGATCAGCTTTCTCTAAAACCAGGGTCTGTTTATTAGTAATGGGGATTAAAGCCACAGAACCTAAGGTACATGGAGAAGAGCTGAAAGAAGCAGATGGTACATGAAAACTGTAGTAGGTTCAAGATGGCATAACAATGCAGCAACATTATGCTGTAAAGGTCTCCTGGTCCAACAGACCCTTCACACACCACCCTGCTTGTTACTTGTCAATGTCTTTTCTTAAGCAGTTCTGGTTATTCAGCTCTATTTGAAGGTCTGATGGCATGAAATCTCTGAAGCTGTGTACCATTCACCCATAGCTTCCCTCTCTTTTTGCTCTGGGATTGCTTTCTTTGAAAGGAGAAGATGTAGCATGGACACTTAGCTGACATGTCAAAGACCTTTTCATACACTGCTATCTTTCTCATTTAGCCCTCCCCTCTAATGGAGTGCTGGTACCCAGACTTTGTACTGGGAAAGGTAAGGGGAGACAATTAGACCGTTATAGAACCTGGCAGGACTGGCCGGGTGTAATCTAGAGCTAGCTCACTTTTCCTGTCATTGGGGAGGTAGGGTTCACCTGTGGATCCCAACCCTGCGGGAGAAGACGTGAATAGAGATGAAGGTGGCAATGTAAGGCACTCCACAAGTTGTCCGACAGTTCCAGAAATGGGTCCTGAGCATCTCACCAGAACACATGTTGCAATGGGCATTATCATCTCCTCCCATTTCCACTGAATAAACAGACAACAGGCCACCAGTTCCTTATTACTTTATGGAGCTGACGTACTCAGCAATCAGTAACCCTGGTACCGCTGGCATGTCACAAACACCACATATAGTATGAGCCGTGGGGTGCCACCCCATGATTCACTACTACAGCAGGAAAGGCATGCCAAGCCTTGAGTACTTAGGCATGGCTGGCTCCAGTCCTGGGGACGGTTGCCTCCCTGCAGCAGCAAGCACAGCACCCACTGCTCTGCCTGGGGTCCACAGTGGGGGAGGCTGTGAGGGCCAAGGAGAAGGTGCAGACAGGACTGTTCTGTGGGGAGTGGACTGGCTGCCACAGCAGGCTGCCAACATCATCAGGGCAGGAGGGGCTGGCTCCAGTCTGTGTCAAGCTTTCAGGGCCCATCCTGCTCTCAGGGTTGGTGGGTTTATTTGGGGGTCTGAATCACTCTCACCATATCCCTGCTGGCACACAGGATGGCCCTGGGCAGGCAGGGACATGCCTGGTGCTCTGCAATACCATGAGGTGAGCAAAGGTGACCCACACAGTGACCAAGCCTAACCTAGCGCAACAGTAGGACAGTGCAGGACTGCCATGTCAGAATTTTTATTAATAAAAAAGTTACAATAACTTACTCCCTTTATCACGCAAAGGGCTCAGTATAAAGAGCTCTGGCCTCCTAAGGTAACACAGGGAAGTGAGAGGTGGGTACTTTTCTCTTATCCTCCAAGACAGCAGCCTTCTCCTGTCCCCAAGGGGAAGTGTGGCCAGCACAGGAGCCACAGGCCAACAGGGCCTTTGCCACAGGGCCCAACCCAGGAACAACCTTCTGCCCCTGCTTGCAGCTGGTTCACAGGTAGCACAGACCAACATAGGGCACAGATGCTGATTCTACAGAGACATGGGGGACTGGAAGCAAGAGGATGTGCAAGCTCTAGTGGAGGAGGAGACAGAAGTGTCTTCTTCTTTCCATAATGCTGAGGAGTCTGTGGAGCACAAAAAGTGAAGCAGCAGGACAGTGGGTGCTTACAGGCAGGGAGAGGTGGGGCTGGCTGGAAGCAGCCTTGCCTGCCTGGCTGCTGCCTCATACAAGGTCTAGCCTGACAGAGGCAGGGGGCCAGCTGTAGCTACTTGTCACACTCCAGATCCTGGGCCCCCTCAGCACCCTGGTAGTGCATCTCACAGAACTCCTGAATGCGACTGCAGGCCTCCAAGATCATCTCCTCAGGCACGGTGATCACTACGCGGAAGAAGTTTGGGTACTCAAAGCACTGAAACGAGAAAAGACGAAGCTGGCAGATTACCTGGGAAAGTGCCGGTTTTAGAGCCCTGCCTTGGCACTATGAGCAGCACATGAATACAGACACTGTAGAACAGGAGGGCTTGGTTCTTGCTCCCTTAGACTGTTTTTCCTGTTCCAAGCAAATCTCCCATCTCCATCTGTGTAGACATGGTGCTGTGAGGGGGACAGGCCAGAGGACTTTGTGTGAACTGTGCAGACCAGACTGTGCAGGGAATGGGCTGAAAGGAGTTAGCGAAGGAGAGGGCTGGAGAATATTTAAGGCCCTGTCCATGTTCAGTGTTGGAAGTGAATGCAAGGCACAGATGTTCTCAGCCTCCCCTATGTCTGGAGCGGTGGGGGACTGGAAATAGACTGAGGAAAGGAACATAGGTGGGAGCACTCTCCTTTGAGGGAGCACCTTCAGCAAGGAAGTGTGGGGGTATATGGATTTCAGGGATACAGCTCTGGTAGGTTGAGAAATACGGGGCAAGCCTGGAGTTGGGAAGATCCTGGCAGCCTGACTGAGGGCTGTTAGTGAGCCAGAGACTGCCACACACAGCATGAGGAGCTGACAGCCAGCTCCTACACACTACTATAGACCATGGACACTTGCATACACAACTCCTGGCCTGTCCTCAGAGCCCAGGGTTGCAAACCCCTACAGTTTCTCCCACCCTGCTTTGGCCTCGCAGCTCCTCGGGGCTCGCAGTGTTAGGCTCACCGTGGCTGGCAAGCAGAACACAGACTGCTCCGAGATGAGTCGCTCAGTGAACTCCACGTCATTTTCAAACTCCGGAAAATGCTCCATCTCTATCTCAACCTGCAGCAGAGGGATGTAACATGGCAATCAAGGGCACCAAAACGATCTACAGTGTCCTTGTTTACACACATGGCCCAATGACTTCCCAGTCAAGAGCAACTGTCTGCCCTCAATTTTTGCTTATGATTTGGGCTGCCTGGGATACAAGACAGAAACACATAAATGAAAACTGGGCTTTTGAAAAAGCCTTCATTAACTACCTAAAGATAGAATTTCAGTTAAATGCTGCTTCAATAAAAAAACACCTGATAGAAAAGACACAGTAACCAATTAGAAGTGAAAAGGAATAAATAGGACATTGAGACAGAGCTTGGTAGAGAACTCAATATGCATTAGGAATCCTGTCATGCAAGAAAAAAACTAATGCTTTGGTTTAAAGTAAAAAGAAATATAGCAAGGTCTAGAATATTATGAACAAAATAAATCCTTGTAGGATGATATAATTGGTAAAATGACATGAAAATGGTAAAATCTTCAATAAATATTTCTTTTCTGTATTTGGAAAGAAGGCAGCTGTCCATCTCTCACATAAAGACAGTGCTATTCTCGCCATTTGTTTATCGAATCCCAGAATGGTTTGGATTGGAAGGGACCTTAAAGCTCATTTAGTTACAATGCCTCCACTATGGGCAGGGCTGCCACCCACTAGATCAGCTTGTTCAGGGCCCCATCCAGACTGACCTTTATAACCAAAGAAGATTTTAAACATCTCATGAAAATATTCTTAAACAGGTAATTTGAGATATAATTTGAATACATAAGTTATGAAAGAGCTAGTAGAAAACAAAAATAAACACATTATTTAATTTGAAATAGACAGCCAGCTACTGCAGAAATACAGTAAGTGTGAAAGAATCTTAGAGTTGTGCCTCTACATAAAAAGCGTAAGCAAAATGACTCGTGTAGCTCTAAGTAAAATTTGAAACAGGGTCAAGTGATAAGGATTTTTCTATAGAAATGAGTGAGACAGATACTGCAGTATTGTCCAGTTCTGAGTCCACATTTTAAGAGTGAATGAAAAACCAGAGACATTATGAGATGGAACAAAACAAAAGGAAAAAATTTCAAATGTATCAAAGTGTCATAAATTTCTCAATTGAGCTTGATGAGATGAAAAAGGAAATTTCAGCACATTATAAACTTTAAAGCAAACAGGCATGGGAAAAGGCAGAAGAAAAGGCAACACCACAGGCAGAAGACAGGCATGCTGGTATGAAGAAGGCTACATCTTCTGCAGGAGGTATGATATTCTGCCTTGTTTTATAGGGGCTTCCAGTTGCCAGCGGGCTTCATATCCAGGCGAAACAGCCCTGTCCTGAAAAGTACAAGTCATGGAGTTCTGTGCAGAAGTAAGTGGGTTAAGTGTACTGGCCTCTGCTCTGTGAGCAGTTAACAGCATATCCTGGCCTTCTAAGGTGACCAAGGGATGCATTTGCCGCACAGGGCAAATAGAAAATGCACAGTAATGGAGACCTGGTGGCAAGTACCAATCTGAAACATTGACTAGCTCTGGCAACCAGACCTAGTGTGAGTGTTGGCGATCCTCACTTACCATCAGGTACATGGCTCCAGCAGGCCTGACAGGCTGAAGGCCAGGGATAGCTGATAAGGCAGCATAACAAAGGTCAGCATTAGACTGAAAAGCAAAAAGGAGAAATTTCAAAACAGGAGAAATTCCAGAAAACAGCTCAGTGATTGGAAGCCAAACTCTGGACTGGGACTATGAACAGGTTTGCCTACTGCAAATAAAGGGACAACAAATGTAAACAGCATAGGAGATCATGGCCTTGAGTACAGAAGGTGTTACTGAGCTGAGCTCAGAAAGTCAGTGCCAAACTCCATCCCCTGGGTCAGAAGCTCCAGCTGCAGAGCTAGGCTGCCTGAACATTATCACAGTCAGTATTTCTGCCTGTTACAATGTCTCCTGCTGGAATTTGATCTGTTGGGTCATCCTAATCACAGACAAAATTGTACCTCCAAGTGGGGAGGAGGAGAGGAAGAATGATGAACTAGGGAGAAAGGACTCCCTCCAAACAATCTGTGAACAGCCCTTCTTGATCTATAACAGCCTGTTTACCTTGAGGATGCTTAGGGTGTTGTGGTAGAACTCAGGTGGTGTTCGGTGCAAGATACGCTCCAGTGCTCCTTGGACAATTGTACAGGGTCCTAGGATCCTTTGACTCAGTCTTAGAAGGCCATCCCTGATCTGAGAAAACATAATATTTGCAGCTTAGATGATGCTTCCCTAAAGGAAAAGAACAGCTCCAAGGCTCACTTCCTGTATTTCTACGGCTGTTCACACCTTTCTCTTCAGTGAGCATACAAAGTACCAGAGAACATTTGTTTGACTATATGCCTACTAGGTTTAGCAGACTATTTATGGTGCCATTCTCTGTTCCTCCGTTTCAGATTGAAATGCCAACAGAGACAACCTTTGGAGCTTCCCATTCTGACTCAAACCAGGTTGGAATGTAGATAATGCAAATAAAGCCAGAGATGTTCCAAACACAACTTTGCATTTCCCTTTGATTTGTGCCCACAATCCACACTTTCAAAGCCAGGTAAGGACAATCAATATTAGCTTTTCTGCTCACTCATTTGGTCCTCTCTTCTCCCTCTTCCTCTGCAGAGAGCCTTCTAGGTGGAAAGGTCACTGCAGTAGATGGTTGTCCTTGTAACACAGCTGAAAAATAGCCAGATAAAGTACTGGCAGCACTGCAAGGTGCTTTGTTCTTACTTTTAAGAGAAACCATGTAAGAGCACATAGACACTACACATGGACTCCACATGCCGGATAAGCCATGCAATACTTTCAGTGCACACTGGAGCTCTCTGAGAAGTTAGAAGCACAGAAAAAGGAAAAGGCATATATTAATGAGCAGCAGAGACACGGAGTGAGTTACAGTGTAGATGTGGGTAGAAGACCATGTCTGGGAGCAGATGGAGTAAGGAAGGGATATGAAAGAGGGGCAGAAAAGCAGGTAAGCACAATTGGGTGACACCCACGTGAGAGCAAAAGAGCAGTACCTGCCTGTATCAGTTAAAGACCTGGTGATCCACATACTGAAGACTCTGCAAGTCTGTTGCCATGGCAGCAACACAGCGGTTCTCACCTCATTACCAAAGATGTCTCTCCTGTCATGAATTAGGATCCAGCCCATCCGCCAGCCAGGGACTAGCCATCGCTTTGCCAAGCCACCGCAGGACAAGATTGGCACGTTGGTGCTGAGAGTTGCAATAGGTTCATACTTGCAGTCAGCGAATACCTGTGACCGGAGACTGTGTTACGGCTGTCCCTGCCTCTCACTGTGAGAAGTGGGTGTGAGCATGAGGCTTAACAAGAAGGGATGCAGGGAAGTGATGGGAAACGGATGGTGAAAACTCACAACTTCAAAGTATGAACATGGTAAGTGTACAGACATAAAAGCAAGCTGTTTGGGAAGAGGAAGAGAGCTGGACATGAGAGGTTCCCCTAGGACTGTGCCCCAAAGGACTAGGAGCTCCAGGCATGGACCCAGGCCCAGGGAAGTGGAGCTGTCCCTCACCTCTAGAGACCTGGCTGCCATGGCCAAGGATTAGGTACATCAAAAAGGACAGGCAGCATTGCGAGCGCAAAGGACTGCAATGGACACTCACCATGTCTCCGTAGATCTCATCAGCCAGGATGGGCACACACTGTCTTGATGCCACTGTGGAAGAGAGGGCATTCAGCCTGGCCACCTGTGTCCTCCATGGGAACAGACTTGCTCTGCAGGGCCTGGCAGAGCTCTGAGGGAAGCTCTGTCTCAGGGCACAGGGTCCCTATCTTCCTCCTGCAGAGTGTTCATTTGGAGAGTCTGACCACTGGGGATCCCTGCCCTGACTGAGCCTAGTTCTGCTCCAATTGGTGGGGACTGGCAGCACAGCCCTCCCTGTCAGGACAAGGAAGCACAGGGCTCCTGTGAACACTCTCAGTGAAGAGCCAGAGGGGAGAAATGAGCAGTCTAAGTCACACAGAGCTCTTGAGGAAGACACATGCTCTGCATGTTCTTGCCTAGATAAGACAGCACCTCCACACTGAGCAAGCCCTCATTCCTGAGGTGGAGTCAGAAGCAAAGCCCTTGGCCATGGTGCTGCGGTGATTGAGACACAAGCAATGGGGGCAGACACTAGACTGCAACCATGCCCCAAGCCCCATAAACAAACAGGCAGGCTCACCTGCCAGGATCTCCTGGAGGTGGCTCTTGCTGAACACAGAGCCACAGGGGTTCGATGGGTTGTTCACAATGAGGCAAGCCGTTTTCTCATCCACCAAAGACTCCAAGTGCTCTAAATCAATTTCCCAGGCCTTCTCTGGCTGGTGAAGCAAAGAGAAAGGGAAGTAAAAGCTGAGGAACTGGACTTGCCACACAAGGTCAGATGTGCCAGGGCACCCAGGGTTACTCATGTCGCCTTCACCTACTTTCCAGGCAGGGCCAGGGTATTTCTGAGAGGAGAAATGTCAGGGCTGCCCCTTCCAGGCCTGCCACTACTTACCAAAAGGTTATAGAGTTTGACCTCTATCCCCATAGACAATGCCAGAGTCTTGTAGAGGGAGAAGCCAGGCCGTGGCACCAGGATGTTCTGGCCTGGGTTGGCCAGCACTGCCAAGGCAAGCTCTATGGCCTGGCTGCAGCCACTTGTTAAGATGACATCCTGCAAAGAGCACAGAGAGGTCAGTGGGAAACACAACCACTCTGAAGTACTCTGGACACACAGGAGTGACATAACATCCAGGCTCAGCTCTGCCAGGGAGAGCTTCTCAGCCAAAAAAGACAGTGCCAGGGCCTGACTGAAAGCGGGAAACTTCAGCTGGTGGAAAGCAAAACCTCCTCCTGGGGAGGGTGGAGGTGAAGGGCTCAGGGAAGGGAGGAGAGCAGCAGGAGGCCACCTTGGGACAATGTGATTTGACCAGCCTTTAGTCCTGTGACTGGGCAGGGAGGGAGAGCTGGGGTAGAGCCCCCATGCCCCATGGTCTGCAGGCAGCAGCACCCTGTCTGCACTGAAGTGGGAGTGCCTTGGCTGGGCACCAGTACCTGGGCCTTCAGTGGTGCCTCCGGGCAGTTGTAGTATGCAGCCACAGCTTCCCGGCAGGACTGGTAGCCTGAGGAAAGACGGGTCAGACATGGAAAGGAGGTTTTTAGAGATTCTTTCCTTCTTGTTACCAGTACTGTTTCTTTCTCCTTACCAGTACAAGGCTCACATCTGCTGCCGAGCTGGGGAAAGCCCATTTGGTGGTGTCCCAGGGTGGCAGAGACTGTCCTGCCTCAGGCCAAGCACTGTGCAGCCCCAAGGCTGGGCCAGGATGGCCAAGAGCAGGGACAAACCTTGGGCAGGGAGGCAAACTCTGGCCACAGCATGTCCCAGGGACAGAACTGACAGGAGCAGAGAGGTAGGTAGCCAGGGAGTTTTCTGAGCCAGAAGGAAGCCAAGACATGGCTTTCATTGTTTAGTGATGGCACTGGGGCAGCCCTCCCTGTCACCAGATGGAGGGTCCCATGATACCAGCATGATCTATGCTCTGTGCATGCTTTTGGCACTAACTGCAAACAAGGCTCATGGTGTCAGGGAAGTCAGGGAGCCCAAGGGAACTCCTGGTTAAGGCAGATCAGAAAGGAGCTTGGCTATAACCCATGGCAGGGACACACAGTCCCAAGCCCTGATACCCTGTCTGCCCCAATGGCTAGGTAGCAAACAGCTTCTGCAGAATCTCTGGGCCTCAAACAGCCCACACAGGAAAGAGCATACAGGTGTATCTGGGGGATACACATACTTGTGTGTTCATGTGACTGTTGGTGAGGACAGCCGTAGGGTGCTATGGAAAATATGTCTGTGGGCTCCATATACCTGCTGTGGGGTAGCAGCTGGCATATGACTTCATCCAACTCTCACAGGATGAGCTCTGTCAACTTACCAACAGATGGAGCATAACCATTGTACTGTCCTGAGTCCAAAACCTCCTTCACAGCCCGTGTGACCTCATCATTTGTGGGAAGGTTTCCAAAGACCGTTGGGTCTCCTTTTCAAAGATTGAAAAAACAGTAAAGTTCTCGCTGATCTGTGACAGGCACAGAGCTGTGTGGTTGTCTGACCTATCCCTTGGTGTTCGCACAAACTTTGTGCTTCAGAGCCCTGCAATCTGTCAGCCACACAGTTGATCCAAATACCTGGAGGCTTCAGCCACAGGACTATGCTCACCTAAGGACAAGGAGATCATGGCTTTCTTTGGGTTGGGTTCCACCTTCATGCTGTCTACAATGGCTCGGACAGGATTGAAAGTCTTCTTCGACATTTCAGAAGCCCTGACAGCCCATCTTGGCTTCCGACCCTTCACCTTCCCTGGTGATATGGTGTTCCCAGTGTTCTTGAGATGAACATCTAGCACAGGGGCATGATCTCCATGGCCATTCACTTGGATCAGGTATGAGTCCATCCTGAGAGCTGTCAGTGCAAAGTGAATTTCCTGGGCTTAGTTAACACATGTCAAACAAGGAATCTTGTTTGGGGATTCATTTGGGGATGCAGCCCATAAGTAAAACTTCCAAAAACCGTAGACACTATGGACTATGGACAAAGCAGCAGCAGCAAGTAGGGCCGTATTTGGTGCCAGGATGTAGTGAAACCCCATGCATAAGTGAGAGAGCAATACAGTGGGAAAAATTAAGGCACTTCTGTGTGTTAGCTGCACCCTTACCTAGCATGGACCTCCTGCACTGAGGAGGAAAAAGCCCCGCTAAAGCCAGAAGCCAAGAATTAGAAGCATGTTGTAGTCAGTGCTTGACTGCAGATTCAATATTCCACTGACAGAAGGACCAGGTCACCCACTTTCTTCCCCCCAGCTATCAGCTTGTACACCTCAACCTGCAAACACAAGGCCTGGCCCACTATGTGTGTTCATATGCAGTATGTTCCTCCAGTCTACAGACAGAAATGCAGCACTATGAATCAAGTATGAGATGCCAAAAAGGTAGTTCTTCAGTGTTATCAGGGTGCACTGGGCAGTGGCAGGATAGAGGTTAGACACTTGCTTCTGTCAGCAGAGAACAGCCCAGCCCAGAGAGCCTAGAGCAAAAGGCAATGCTTAGGAAATGGAGCAAGACTGGTATGGCCAAGAGGGAAACCCAGGAGGCAGCACTGCCCCAAAGAAAGGGCCGGTAATTCAACCTGAAACTGAGTAACAAGCAAGGCACAGCAGAGGAACAGCTGCCTCCAAGACCCAAAAATGGACACAAAAGTGACTTACACATCCCAGCATGTTATACCCAGAACATGAGCTAGACCAGGCAGGAAAAGCTTAACTTGCAAACTGATGATGACTCAGGGATTTCCACCTACAGTTTAGGGATAGGGCACAGAAGAGGCAGACCTCCTGAGCCACAAAGTCTGTTTTTGCTAATACTGTAATCCCGCCACAAACTGCTTATGCTTTCTATTCTGTCCTATTTCTTTGCTCCACTGAAAAGCAATTCAGTAAACAGTGACCCTTTCCTGATGGTAGTTGCATAGCCCCAGACTCGCAGATACAGCACAGCTTCCTCTTCCTTGACGCAGAGACTGAGCCAGAAGAGCTGTAGTGTTGCCAGGTTCAGGCAAGATTTGCTATCTAAACAAATTTCTCACTGTTTCAGTGAAGTTTGCACCTAGAGAATCCCCATGCTGCCGCAGTTACTCTACCAGCAGTGCATTATTAGGCCATTTACAGCAACCCGGGCTGATCTAACAGGGTCACAAAGCAAGACTTCAGCTTTTCTGCTGAAACCTTCTGGGTTTCCTTTCTGCCCGAAGAAACTCAGCTGAAGAAATATACAGCAGGGCTGCACAAAAAACTGAGCCTAGAAATGAGCCATGTATTTCAATTCAACAGCTGGGCTGTATCCCAAATACACAGTCTATCCTAGCAGAGCCCTTACACTACCCTGCAACATGGCTCTTCTGAAAAGGGGAGCTGTAGACACAGGCACAATAGATACCTTCAATGTAGGCAGCCAGGGAAGAGCTCCCCACTACCCACTTGAAAAAAGCAAGACACCAGAGCACAGCACTTTACCTTCTACAGCACAGACAGGGAGACACCAACAAGCCTGGGGGTTCAGTCCCTAGTTTTCATCCAGGACAAATCCCCTTGAGAGGAAAGTCCTGTGAATTTTTGCCCATGAAATAATCCCCAAAAATGGGCGTTGAGACTGAATCATTTAGCCATTGGCTCACAGAGAGGGCTGCTCTCCCCACCCAAAAATGACCTCTCCTCCCCTTTGCAACTGTAGTCACTTCAAACACCTGGAACATGGCTCTGCATTAACTCTTTCAGGGGGCAGCCTAAGGACACAGCTTGGTTTCCTGGCCTGCCTGGGCTGCCATCCTTTGCCACCACTTTCCTCAGTCTGCAAACGCTGCTGGAGGCAAATCTGCAGAGTCCAGGCATTCCAGCACTAGCACCTTATAATTCACTGAGAGTGGATTGATGGACCATAAAGCTTGAGGAAGCCATCAGTCTGTCCTGACCCAAGAGTTTCTGGGATCCCAATGCACCAGCTGACAAACACCAGTTTGTAGCTTCATTACAATTGGGAGGCATCTTCCTCAATAAACTAAAGGGAGGAAAGCATTTCTCTAGCTAGTGTTTTGGAGGCACCAGGACCTGAGGGATTAAAGTAAGCTCAAGCTGTCATTGGTTTGGTTTGGAGGGGTTTTTTTTTGCCTTTCCCTTTTTTTTTTTTTTTTTTTTTTTTTTTTTTTTTTTTGTGCAAGACCCAAGTAAACTCATAATTCTGGCAGCCAGAAGAAATTATACAATTCTTCCCTCTTTGATGGTACTGCAAACCACAGATGATACCATACTATTTTGCTAAGTGATGTGAACCTATGGCTTCCTGCTTCTTAATTCCTGCATGGCTAGGATAAATGAGAGACATCTGCACTCTTCCTGTCTTCCAAGGGCTGCTCCAAGTCTTCTCTTATTGCCACAGCAGCAAATGGCCAGAGACTGAAGAGTTGCTCAGGGACAAGAGGGACTTGCCAACCTTCGAGCAAACAGACTGCTGATGCCTTCACTGCGGAGGCCAGTGGTCACTATGAATTTTACCTGTTTATACCTGCACCCAAGGAGGTATAAAGGACCTTGCATTCAACCCATGCTCACTACACAACCATCAGTAAGGCTGCACCTCCCCAGGTGACACAAGTGGCCCCTTTCCTCAGTGCTGTGGCTGGGCTGACACTGCTGGGGAGCCATGACCTGCTGTAGACCCCAATATTGCAATGGGCACTTCTGAGGCCACAATGGGGGCCAAGGATTCAGGACTGGAGGCAGGTTGGAAGGCAGTGGAGCGCAGACAGCAGGTCGAGCCAGGAACTTTAGCCCCAGACTGGAGGGCAGACTTTTCATTGCAACTAGCCCCAAGGCCTTAGGACAAGGAATAGCACCTTTCAAAACCCTTTCACAGAGCAACATCTTGTATTGAAGCTATTCGGACTGTCTTCTGCTGAGGGCTGCACAATTTCTCTCTTCTTTTGACTGAAACCTGACATGAGTAACCTTTAGAAGTTTATGCAGGCCCTCTCCAAGCACCTACGGATTATTTTCTCACTTCCCCCAGCTGGCCACATCTCTTGCCATGCTACAGCCCTGGCAGGGTTAAACACAGCACTGGGAGGCCTCAAGGACGATGCTGTATGTTCTGCCTAGCAACAATCCCCAAACTGACGCAACTGGAGCTCTACCTGTCATACTGCACACAGCAGTGGGGTTCAGGGGAGGCCACAGTGGAAGTCTTTTGCCAAGGTGGGGAAAAATGTGGCTCTGGAGACATAGGAGACTCAGTTACATAAGGCTGAGAACCTGGTGAGAAGCAGGGTGAGAACAGAAGTGTACAACGGCATCAGTGAGTTTCTCCTGCTATTACAATGCCCTTCTCCTCTCACTGCATGACTCCAGTCCTCCTCCAGATGCTTTCACATGGGGTATGCAGCCCCTATCCTCTTACCCCTTGTTGTGCAGGGTCTCACAGGACAAAAGCATGAACACACAACTCAGCAGTTCATATTCTAGAAATATGGCCAAACCATCCTTCTATGGTGCGGTGAAAGAGGCAGCCATACCCTGTGGGATGCATTTCTGCCAGCAAGGCTGCTGTCCCTCTGGACTGTCAGGCCCTACGCTCCCCACTAACACCCCACCCCACTGACTTGCCTCCACCCTCTGTAGTTTGCTCCTCTGTCCCAGCAGGTCAATCCCACAGGTATCTTGTGCATACCTCTTCAGCTCCCTCTTTCTTGTGTAGCTTGAGCAATTGATTTTTATCTCTTCCCACTGGAAGGAGAAACTAGTGATAACTTCAGCATTTTTTATGGTACTGCCTTTCTCTGGTACCAGGGCTCCCAGAGTCCCATTTCTGTGAGCAGAGGTGAAGCCAGTAAGACCAAGCAATTTGGCTTCCAGACTGAGCTGCAGACACAAAGCGGCACTGACAAACAGCGGCTTGAGGAGAGCACAGGCTCAAGCATTGCTGCACCGACAAACCTCTCTCTGTCAGACTGCAGGTAGGTCATACACAAGGATAGTTTTGCCAATTCAGGGTGCACTGGGAGGTGCAGGGACAGACACCCAACTAGTACTCTGCATAAAAATCCACCAGGGTTGGTAACAAATCACTTCACTTGTTACCTCCTTATATTTTGCTTTTATTTCCAGCAATTTATGTCTACTCCTTTCAGACGTTGGTACAACACCAGCCAGTTCAGGTTTTGTGTGTATCCTAATCTCTGTTTGGTCTTTGCATTCACACTTGAATCAGCTTTTAATAACTAATTATATGATCTTTCATTTCTCCTTTTTTTTTTTAATCAATTTATTGTTAAGGTCTCAGATGAGCAAACAGCAATAAAGCCTCCAGGTCTCTCATGAATGTTGTGTCTGTTTATTGATTCTGACAGCATCATTATAACACTGCAGCAGGTTTTCTGAACACATGGCACAAACCTGACAGTCAGGTCATACAGGCACCCTGAAAATGCATATATTCAGAGTTAAAGCTGTCTGACGGTGTAGGCAGAGCTGCTGTGCCAAACCTGCATGTATCTGCATGAGCCTCTGATGAAGTGATGGTGATGCTTGTGCCTCCAGCAATCTTAATTGCTGAAATGGAGCATAGCACCTGTTACCTCTTTGCACAATCAGAGCAGAAAAATCAGCTCCAAAAAAGCCCAGCTACATTCTCCAAAGCTGTGCAAACACTGTGTTTAAGAGCCAGAAAGATGGCACAATCCACAAAGAGTGGCTCAAAGCCAGTAACGGGGTGATTAAAAAATTTACAGTAGCGGCAGTTTATCTATCTGCCCGTATTCAGGATCAATTTTGATTTGATCTCAGAAATAAAACTCTGAAATACACTGAAATACACTGAAATTGCACAGTCTAGCTAGGGATGCCTATTCTGGAAAAGCAAGTGGTGTATTGCAAGTGGTTTGCAGTATGCTCTTGCCACCTGTGTGAGCTGGGCTTTGGAAAGCAGAGCATTGGCATCTAGGGGCTGTCTGGTCTCTACATTTTTTTTGGAAGGGGAACAAGGTGGCTCTCACAGTGCACAAATCGAGGGCATTACAGCAGGGAGAGTGTCCTCCTATAACTCTCCTCTGCAAGCCCTGGGCAGATTGAAAACAGCTGCATTAACACACCTTAATGAGCACCATCTCCCACTGTTTGCCATTTCCCTCCATCAAGAAAACCAGGGAATGTAAATGCCATGACTATGGCATTTTGTGTGCCTCCCACAACACCAGCACCTGAAAATGCACTGCAGCAACCTGACAGCAGCTGTGCTGGGCACAGCAGACTGCACTCCCCACTGTGGTGCTGGGAGGGGACAGAGTCCAGCAGGTACAGAGCTTTTGCTTGCTCAGTCTGGGCACTGAGTCCACAGCCAGCACATTGAGAGACACAGAGTGCACTCCAGGTTTGTGGGGAGCTGGAAGCACCAGTGAGCTACGGGTCCAACAGCCATGATGAGAGACTTGCAACTCCTGTTACAGATGCTGAGAGGAATGTTCCACAAAGTGTGAGTGTTACTGGTTCCTGAGCACAGGCACAGTGAAAGAAAACATCTTGTCCAGACTTGTGTCTGTTTACATCCAGGTAAATATTATCCAGGTAAGTGCATATCCTGTGTTTGACTTACGACTTCAGAGACTTGAGCTGTTGCATGATATGTCATAGCAGCTGTCCTCCAATGGCCTTGGAGCCACTGGGACAGTGACCAGCTAATGGGGGTGGTGGGGAAAGGGGCACAGTGGCTTTGTGGGGTGAGATGACACTGTGAGCTTATAGTGGGTGGCGTGGGCAGCACCAGCACTTCCTTCTCACAAGAACACAGACAGGTCAGCCTTCTCATGACTGAATTACAACCCCAGTGATGGAAACCTACAATCACTCCTGCAACAACTGTTCATCTGCTTATAAAATGGTGGAGTTGGAGTGTATGTGAGAAACATTGAGGGTGCCTAAAAGAAATCCCTTTTGCTTCAAGCTAAGGTCTCTGTTTCCTGACCATGCCAACAGCAAAGAGAGTGAACAAAACATTTCCTTGCTCTTGACAAGAGTTTTTTACAAGTTTGCAAGTTGTCTGGACACCTCTCTATTAAGAAGCTTGCAAGCTGTTAACAGATGCTTGTTACTTCAAATGAGATGTCTGTGATCAATCTTTTTCTCATAGGTTGTATTTCTAGATATTTCTTTTGCTTTCTTCTGAATCCCCTCCAGCTGATCCACTCGCCTCTGGAAACACAGTGTGCAAGACTGAGGCCAAGCCAGTGCTGAAGCGGGGGCAGAAGAATTTCTTCACACGTCCTACATGTGACATTCCTGTTCATACACCCTAGAAATGTTAGTTTTTTCGCAACAGGATGACATTGTGGACTTGAGTTCAGTTTGTCATTCACAGTAACCTCTAGTTCTTTTCTACAGTACTGCTCTATCGTCATCATGCTGCACTCATTGTCCCTGTGATTATTTATTTATGTGGGACAGTCAATAAATCTGGTTGTGGTGTTCAGCAGTGATTGTGCTGCAGCTCCCAGCTGCCTCAAACTGGAGACATACGAGGCAGCTCATGACTTGCTCCTACCACTTTACCCTCCAAGTTCCCAGGGAGGGCACTGAACCAGGTCAGAGCTCTTGGTCCATGGCAAGCCAAACCAGATCCTTTCCTCCCTAAGCACAGCAATGATATCAGAAGTAGCCAGAAACAAAGAAGCCAAAAATAATAATAATAAATAATTACAAAGAGAAGTCAAAACAGTGGTGAAGATTAATATTGGTATCCTCAACTTCCTATTGCTCTGTTCTGCTGACTGGTATTTGTTGCAGTGAGAACAGGAACCCAGAAGATGATGCTGACCAAGTTCAGCTACAGTACTTTGAGCAGGAGTGAAGTGACACAAAGCATGTTTTTAAGATTTCTCATTATAGCAACAGAAATGAAATAAGACTGACTCACTCCTACAGTATCTTGAAGCTCGTACCTCACTTTTTAGCAGCAAACACTCTAGTAAAACACTGAACACATCTCCAACAGAACAATACTTCCTGTCTGTCTTTGGACAAGTAAATCACACACAAACCCAAAGAAAGCTTTATCTCAGTTTGTTGGATGACCAGCAGCAACACTCTGCATAAGAAACACTTATTTCATCCCTTCTTGTGACTCATGATTATTCAACTTAGTTCTTCATGTCCCTTTCATGTCAGTTAAAAGCTCTACTAAGAAAAATGGTACTGTGCATGACCCTAAAAGTTCACAAAGGGTTGCTAAAACTTTTAAACCCATCCAGCAAGGAGGCCTGCTGCTTTCTGGCAAATCAACATGCATGATTCAACATATGCTGATGAAAAGGTATGTGCAACAGCCTCACTGCTGAGCACCTGCACTATCTCCAGACTCCTTGTAGTAAGCTCCCTATGGATTCTCCATTTTCTAACTTAGCACACAATTTCTGTCCCCTCTATCTGAACTGGGCATTGAAACAATGGTTCTTTTGTTCTTCTTCTCTCTTACCTCAACCTAAGTAAATTTTAAGATGCATTTTCAGATCTCCAGTCCTTTGTGGAATCAGGTGAAGTGTTGAGGAGAGTGTTTTCCCACAGTGCTGAGGTGCAGTTTTTAGGCTTTTCACCATATAAATCTATAGGGTTATTGCTGTTGCTCCTGTAGAGACAGAAGGGTGAAACAGTCTTACAGTTGCCACCAGTCTTGCAGATGGAGGAAATGTATTTCTGCATCTTAGAGACAAATTTGGAACGTGTGTCTCTCAGGGCACATATTCAGGTACTGTGTCTGAGACCTTACAGTGTAACTGTTTTCCCAAAAATGTGTTTTCTTAAATGTAATGAAAATATTTCTTTGCTTTTTTTTTGCTGTAAAAGCAAAGAGCTTTTACGGGCAGTGTTTGGTCAAACTCTTGAATAAAAGAATTTGCTCTGAATGTGGAGTTTTCTATATTTCCAAATTGTCCTGCTGTTTACTTTTCTCCCTTTCCTGAATCAGCTCTGCCCTTACCAGCCCTGAGAAATGCTGACACTTGTACATGGGTGAGATCCTGGACACTTGCCTTCACTCCAGCCACCACCAATAACCACAGGAGTAATTCATCACCTCCTCTGCTGGCAGGTGATGGCGGCTGTGCTAAGGGGTCTGCCAGGATGGGAGGACAGACTGGCAGCAGGACATTATTGTCAGTAAAAAGGTCCCATCATATAGTCTGTAAGTGGCCTCCAGCAAAAAGACAGAACAGGGGTCTATTTGGTTCTGTATGGCTAAATATAAGGTAAGGTATCTAAAGAAAATTACCTGAACATGGTCTGCCAAGGGCTGAACTGGAACCTGACAGCTGCGCTGCAGGACAGATCCCAAGGTGTTAGTGACTGTATCTGGAGACACAGCCTGTGCTGGGGCAGCTGGAGAAGCAACAAAATGCTGTGCATTGCCAGGACAAGACAGAGACAGTTGTTTTGCTGATGTAAACTGCTGGTGCATTTGTGTCTTGAGTGTGCAGTCACTGCACCACAGGATGGGTTTGGGGGAGTTAGGGCAGGCCCAGAGAGGCTGGGAGTGGAGTTGCATAAGGGAACAGAGAGGCACAGATGAAGTTTCCAGAGGCATGAGGTGGCAGAAAAGCTGAATTAAGAACACTCACCAAAACTCACAGCACAGGAAAAGGTAGAACTTGTACAATTGTGAAAACTTAATTAGTTAAATTTAGTCAGTTTCCAATGGGTTCTAACAAGCATGTTCTGTGGCAGGTGAGAAACCTCGAGACGTTATCGCCACAAGGGGCTGCGGGGACAGTGTCCGTGGAAGCGAAGGGGAGCGGGCACACACGCCAGCAGCTGGTGAATCGTGCGCAAGTGCCGGAAGACCGCGCACCTGCGCCGGGAAGCTGAGCACCTTCAGACGGGGCAGGGCCTAGCCCGGTCGGAGCCTCCACCACTTCAGAGAAGCGCCGGCGGGGCGGAGGCGAGCGGACGAGACGGAGTTCACCGCGCCGGCAGTACCCCGCGGCGGCCCGGCCCGGCCCCCCGTTC
>VXBC01009663.1:1261-12676 GCA_013399945.1 Ploceus nigricollis
CTGTGTGGGTGCAGAGACCCCTGCCAAGCCCATCACCGTCACCGTGGAGGAGAAGCGGGTGCAGCGAGTGCAGCCTGGCGCCGATGTCACCTTCGTCTGCACCGCCAAGAGCAAGGTGAGGGGAAGGGGGCACAGCATGGCAGGGGTGCTGCAGGGCACCTCTGGGTGTGTGCAGGGACATTCAGGGTGTGGAGATGCCCCCGGGTGCCCACCTGGTCCTACAGAGCAAAGGAACACCCAAGGATGTACTCATGGGGACATCCAGAGCACAGGAACAGCTGTGCCCATATGGACCCCCCAAGCCCCCTTGGGTCCCTACATAGCTCTGTGGGACATCCCTGGGTGCCACCTCTCCCCCATGGGTGCACAGCTGGACATGTGCCCCGCCATGGGCCCATCCCAGTGGCCTCAGGCCTCCCCACCTCTGTCCCCCCAGTCTCCCGCCTACACCCTGGTGTGGACACGGCAGAACCACGGGACGCTGCCGGCAGGCGCCGTGGACTTCAACGGGATCCTGACGCTGCGCGGCGTGCGGCCCCAGGACGCCGGAGTCTACGTCTGCACCGGCTCCAACATGCTGGACATGGACCAGGGCACCGCCACACTCTACGTCCAGGGTGAGCCCCCACACTGTGGCTCACCCCGTGGTGATGGGGTGATGGGCAGCACCAGGGTGATGGGCATATTGACTGGCCAGACACCAGGCTGATGGGCACACACCGTGCCAAGGCACGGTGTGGTGGTTGCACTTGGCTCCCCGATGCTGGGTTTGGATGGGCACGCTTTCTATTTGGAGATCGATGCCCAGATGCCAGGGTGATGGACACATTCAATGCCCGGATACCAGGGTGATAGGTTTGCTTGGTGCCCAGTCCTTCAGGTGATGGGCACACTCACCACCCTGGCTCTGCGGTGACGATGCCCAGATGCTGGGGTGATGGGGACACTGAATGCCCAGACACTGGAGTGGTGGGCACACTTGGTGCCCGGACACTGGGGCAGTGAGCAGGTTTGGTGCCTAGATGCCAAGGTGAGGGGTAGGTTTGATGCCTGCACATCAGGGTGGTGGGCAGGTTTGTTGCCTGGACTCCAGGGTGATGGATGGGCACACTCCCCTGAGACCCACCCCCTCCTGCAGCTGCCTCAAAGACTCAGATGTTCTATGGACCCGTTGAGTTCATGGAGGGGCACAGACCGGGTAAGTCACCAGGGGAGGGTTCCTGGGGGTCCGCATGCTCCCCCCACCCGCTGCATGCCGGGACTCCACATGCACCCCGCTGGTGGCTGTGCCACGTCACCCCGCTTCCCACCGCCACCCCGCTTCCCACCGCCTGGGGACAGCACGGGGGGGGGCCTGGCAAGCCCTAAGCCCCGCCGGGTCTCACTGCAGCTGGCACCGCCAGCGCCCCCACCGCCACCGTGGAGCCGGCGCAGCTGAGCGTGGCACCAGGGCAGCCGGCCGAGTTCCGCTGCGTGGTCACCGGCAGCCCCCAGCCCACACTTGAGTGGCTCGGTAGGTGCCCACTGGGGACGGGGGGACACCGGGAGCGGGTGGGGGGACACAGCGAGCAGGGGTGATGGCAGGCCGTGTCCCTGCAGGTGCGCTGCCGCCGCAAGCTGTGGTTCAGGGCGGGACACTGCGTTTCGCCGCGGTCGAGCCCGCTGATGCCGGGCACTACGAGTGCCGGGCACGGAGCAGCGCCGGGCAGCACACAGCACGCGCCTTCCTCCACGTGCAAGGTGAGCGGCGTCACCATCGTCCCTTTCATCCCCATTATCTTCATCATCAGTCACCCCATTGTCCCCATCATCCCCATCATCTCTATTGTCCCTGTCACCCCATTGTCCCCATCACCCCCATCCCCATCATTTCCATCATCCCTGTTACCCCAGTCATTCCCATCGCTGCTGTCATATACATCACCCCTATTGTCCCCATTGGCCCTGTCATCCCTCTTGCTCCCATCAACACCCGTCATCTGTGTCACTCCCCATCATCCCCATTGTCCATCTCCATTGTCTCCATGGTCTGCATCATCCCTGTCATCCTCATCATCCCCGTAACCCTCATCATCCCTGTCACCTCCCATTGTCCATCCCCCTCATCCCCACCATCCCATCATCTCATCATCCCCTTTGTCCCCATCATCACCACCATTGTCTCTGTCACCTCCCATTCACACCCTTCTTTTTCCCAACCATCCCTGTCCCTCTCATTGTCCCCACTGTTCTCTTCTTCCCCTTCATCCCTGGTTGTCCCCTCAGCTCCATCATCCCGTCATCCCTCATCATTCCACTGTTCCCATCATCCTTATCATCTCCATCATCTGCATCTCCATCATCTCTCTCTACCCCATTGTTCCCATTGCTCCCATTGTCCCCATTGCCCCCAACACCCCCATCACCCCCATGGTCTCTGTCGTCCCCATCATTCCATTGTTCCCATCACCCTTATCATCCTCATCATCTCCATCACTTTCATTGTCCCTCGTCAACCCCATCACCTCTGTCATCCCGCAGTGCCCTTCACCCTCATCATCTGCATCACTCATGTCACCCCCATTGTCCCCATCCTGCCATTGCCTCCAGCACTGCCCTGATCCCCCTCCCCACAGGCGCAGGCACCCCACAGGTGCAGGTGAGCCCGGAGCGGACGGAGGTGCAGGAGGGCTCCACGGTGCGGCTCTACTGCCGGGTCTCGGGGTCCCCCACTGCCACCATCACCTGGGAGAAGCAGGGGGGCACTCTGCCACCACAGGTGAGCGGGGTGCTGGCACTCGTGGGTGCTCCAGGGATGTGGGTGCACCACAGGTGCCACTGACACCCACCCTTGTGCCACAGTCCCGCGCTGAGCATGGTGACATTGCCACACTTGTCATCCCTGCTGTGACGGCGGCTGATGGTGGCATCTACCTCTGCGTGGGCACCAGCGCCGCTGGCACGGCCCGTGCTGCTATTGAGGTGGCCGTGGTGCCAGGTAAGGAGGGTGGGGGACACCAATGGTGTTTGGGGATGGTTTTTGAGGGGCTACAATCCACCCACGTCACCCCTTTTGCTCCCCACAGGGGTGGCACCACCTGTCCGCATCGAGTCCTCGTCCCCATCTGTCACTGAGGGACAGACCCTGGACCTGGACTGTGTGGTGGCAGGACCTAGCTCTGCCACCGTGACGTGGTACAAGCGTGGGGGCTCCCTGCCTGCTGGCCACCAGGTAGGGCACAGTAGGGTGGGCAGGACCCCAAATGCTGCCCTCTCCCCTGCTGTGTGACACCAAAGCATGTCCCCAATTGCAGGTTTCAGGGTCCCGGCTCCGTGTCCCCCACGTCACAGCAGCTGATTCAGGGGAGTACGTGTGCCGGGCAAGTTTGGGGACCACTGTCCGGGAAGCATCTGTCATTGTCACTGTTGTGGCCGCATCAGGCTCATCCTATGGTGAGACTGGGCTCAGCAGCACTGGAAGGAGCAGCTGGTTCCCAACAGACAGTTACAGCTGCTCTGTCCTCCCCTGCAGGACCACCAGCTTCAGGTGTCCCTGTCCGGATCGAGGCATCCTCGTCCACCGTGGCCGAGGGACAGACCCTGGACCTCAACTGCATCGTGGCCGGGCAGGGACAGGCCACTGTCACCTGGTACAAGCGCGGGGGGTCCCTCCCAGCCAAGCACCAGGTAGGGGATGCAGAGGGGGATGATGCAAAGGGTGGCTGGGGATGATGCACAGCCCTGTGCAAGTCCAGGTGGTTCTGGTGGCCCTTGTGTCCCCTCCCCACAGGTGTCCGGCTCCCGGCTGCGGCTGCTGCAGGTGACAGCGGCCGACTCAGGCGAGTACGTGTGCCGGGTGACCAGTGGGGCCACCACCAAGGAGAGCGCGGTCATGGTGACCATCCAGCCCAGCAGCGCCGGTGCCTACTGTGAGTGGGGACAGGGGGTGGGTGGCAGTGCCAGCAGGGGGTCCTCATGTGTCACAGCACTGAGCCATGGCTCAGGTGCCCGTACTGGTGAGGTCCTGCTGTGCTCACTGGTGTCACCCTCCTGTCTCGGTCCCCAGCCCCAGGCAACATGACTCCCCTGCGCATCGACTCCCCGTCCTCTGCCGTGGTTGAGGGACAGACCCTGGACCTCAACTGTGTCATCACCAGCCCCGCACAGGCCACTGTCACCTGGTACAAGCGCGGGGGAACCCTCCCAGCCAAGCACCAGGTAGGGGACACAGAGAGAGGATGTCACCAAAGGGTGACACAGTTGACCAACAGCTCTGGGGAAGCCTAGGTGGTCCATCCAAATCCTGTTGGCCCATGCAAGGCCAGCTGGCCCTGGGCAAGACTAGGTGACCTGTGCGAATGCAGATGGTCTCCTGGAAGCCCAGGTGGCCCCTATAAGGCCAAGTGACCCCATACAAGACCAGGAAACCCCATGCAAGCCCTGGTGGTCCATGAAAAGTTAGGTGACCTGTGGAAGCCCATGTAGCTCATATAAGTCCAAGTAGCCCATGAAAGGTTAGGTGTCCCCATTCAAGCCCTGATGGTCCCATTCAAGTCCACGTGGCCCCATGGAAGCCCAAGTGTCCCCAGTAACCTTCATGTCCCCTCTCCACAGGTGTCTGGCTCCCGGCTGCGTCTGCTGCAAGTGACAGCAGCTGACTCAGGAGAGTACGTGTGCCGGGTGACCAGTGGGGCCACCACCAAGGAAACCTCCATCATGGTGACCATCCAGCCCAGCAGTGCCAGTGCCTACTGTGAGTGGGGACAGGGAACACAAGAGGTTTCCCATGGGGGGGTGACACTGCTCCCAGTGTCCCTGAGAAGGTCACACACACGGTGGTGGTCACAGTCTCTAACCCATCTTGGTCCCCAGCCCCAGGCAGCACAACCCCACTGCGCATCGAGTCCTCATCCCTGTCATCCCCCGTGACTGAGGGACAGACCCTGGACCTGAACTGTGTCATTGCCAGCCCTACACAGGCCACTGTCACCTGGTACAAGCGCGGGGGGACCCTCCCAGCCAAGCACCAGGTAGGGGACATGGAGTGGGGATGTCACCAAGCAGGGAAGATAGGGATGACATCCAGCTCTGGGCAAGACCAGGTGGCCAGTCCAAGTCCTGATGACCCCATGCAAGGTTGGCTGGTCCTGGGCAGGCCCAGATAGCCTCATGACTGTGGAAGCCTAAATGACCCCATGGAACACCAAATGACCACAAGGAAGCCCAAATGACCCAGTATAAGCCCAGGTGGCCCATGCGAGCCCAAAGTGGCCCTGTGCAAGCTCAAGTGGCCTTGTGCAATCCTAGATGACCCCTTGCCAGAGCTGATGGCCCCTGTGACCCTCCCCACAGGTGTCCGGCTCCCGGCTGCGGCTGCTGCAGGTGACAGCGGCTGACTCGGGCGAGTACGTGTGCCGGGTGACCAGTGGGGCCACCACCAAGGAGATCTCCATCATGGTGACCATCCAGCCCAGCAGTGCCAGCACCTACCGTGAGTGGGGATAGGAGGAGGTGACTGAGGACTGGGGGACAGTGCCACGGTCCTTGGGGTGACCCTCCTATCTCTGTCTCCAGCCGTTGGTGTCACCCCTCCGGTGCGCATCGAGTCCTCGTCCTCCTCTGTGGCTGAGGGACAGACCCTGGACCTCAACTGCATCGTGGCCGGGCAGGGACAGGCCACTGTCACCTGGTACAAGCGCGGGGGGTCCCTCCCAGCCAAGCACCAGGTGGGGGACACTGAGGAGCGTTTTGGGGTGGAAAAGGGATTTTTGGTGGTGTTGAGGGGTTTATGTCCCCATTCTCACATGTGTCACCCCTCCAGGTGTCGGGCACCCGCCTGCGCATCCCCCAGGTGACAGCAGCCGATTCAGGGGAGTACGTGTGCCGGGTGACATCAGGCAGTGTCACGCATGAGACATCCCTCATCGTCACCATCCAGACTGGTGCTGGCTCCTCTTACGGTACTGAGATGGGTGAGAGGTGACATGGGGACATGGTGAGGACACAGTAGTGACCCTATGGACCCTACTGCCACCCCCAGCTGTTGGTGTCACGCCACCAGTGAGGATTGAGACCTCCTCTGCTGCTGTTACCGAGGGACAGACGCTGGACCTCAACTGCATGGTGGCAGGACAGGGTCATCCCCATGTCACCTGGTACCGGCGCGGGGGGGCTCTGCCACCAAACAGCCAGGTGGGACATGGGGGAGGTGGCTTTGCCCTGCAGGCCACAACCCACATCAGGTACTGATGTGTCCCCAACTTGTCATGTCCCCAGGTGTCAGGGACCCGCCTGCGCCTTGCCCAGGTGGCAGTGGCCGATTCAGGGGAGTATGTGTGCCGGGTGACTCTGGGGACCGTCACCCAGGAGGCATCTGTCATTGTCACCGTGCCCAGCAGTGCCAACAGCTATTACAGTGAGTGTGAGAGAGGGCAGCGCTTGGGGACAGTCGGGTGTCACCTTGGTGATAAATGTTCCCTTTCCCTGTCCTCCCTCAGCCTCTGGCATCTCCCAGCCCCTCCGCATCGAGTCCTTGTCCTCGGCCATCGCCGAGGGACAGACCCTGGACCTCAACTGCGTGGTGCCAGGGTCCGGCCCCACCACTGTGACGTGGTACAAGCGTGGTGGCTCCCTGCCTGTTGGCCACCAGGTAGGGGGCAGGGGAGGGTCACTCTGAATTTGTCCCTTCCCCTGCTCTATGGTCCCCTGCTGACTTGTCCCCTAACTGTTCCCTCCAGGTGTCAGGCACTCGCCTGCGCATCCCCCGGGTGACAGCAGCCGATTCAGGGGAGTACGTGTGCCGGGTGACATCAGGCAGCATCACGCAGGAGACGTCCCTCATCGTCACCATTGATGACGGAGACAGCCCATCCCACTGTGAGTGCCACCCTCCAGGGGACAGGTTCTCACTGGTGTCAGGGACCACTGGGGCCATTCACCCTCAACCCTGCCCATGCAGCCACCAGCGTCACGCCACCCATCCACATTGAGTCCTCCGCGTCCTCTGTCACCGAGGGACAGACTCTGGACCTGGACTGCGTGGTGGCCGGCCAGGGACAGGCCACCATCACCTGGTACAAGCGCGGTGGGGCCCTCCCAGCCAAGCACCAGGTAGGTGGGGACACCGGTGGGGTGGGGGATGGTGGTTGCTGTGCATGGCTGAGTGATGCCACCACCTTCTGTTATGATGTCCCCAGATTTCGGGGTCCCGGCTGCGGCTGTCACAGCTCTCGGTGGCCGATTCGGGAGAGTACGTGTGCCGGGCTGACACGGGCAGCGCTTCCCGTGAAGCCATTGTCTCTGTCACTGTCACCTCCCGTGACAGCTCCAGCTACCGTGAGTGCGGCCACAGGGTGAGGGAGGATGCTGAGGGGAGATGGGGAGATGGGTGATGTGCGTGACCTCGTGGCCTCGCTGTGTCTTTGTCCCCACAGGTTTGCAGAGCCCCATCATCTCCATCGACCCACACAGCATGGCAGTGGCACCAGGTGAAGATGCCACCTTCAAGTGCCGTGTCCACGATGGCGCCCGGCCTGTCAACATCACTTGGCGTATGGGGCCTGGCCAGCACCTCCAAGGTATGGCGGTCCCCAGGGTGGCCCTGGCATGGTCCCCAGGGTGACCCTGGTGCTGATGGCTCCTCCTTGCCCAGACAATGTGAAGATCAGTGCCAACGGCTCAGTCATCTCCATCACTCGTGCCCACGTGGGCAACCAGGGCGCCTACCACTGCGTGGCCTCCAACCACTTCGGCGTCGCCAGCAGTGTCGTCAACCTTGTGGTGCAAGGTATGAGGTGGCCATGGTGACCCTGTCCCTGTCTCCATGTGCTGCAGGTGTCCTCAGGGCACGTGTGTCCCCATCCCCATGTCCTACATGTGCTCCAGGTGCCCTCAGGGTGGTCTCCCTGTTACCATGCTGGTGTCCTCCATGTCATCCAGATACCACTGGGGTGATGGTGTCCCTATCCCCATCTCCTTTCCATGCTTCAGGTGCTCCTGGAGTGATGGTGCCCATGTCCCCATGCTGGTGTCTTTCCAGGGGCCCCAGGAGTTGTGATGTCCCCATCCCCATGCAGATGTCTTCCATGGGCTTCAGAAGCTCCTGAGATGTTGTGTCCCCATCCCCACACTTGTGCTCATTTCGTCCCATACTCCCAGTGCTCCCAGGGTGATGGGTGCCCCTATGGCCAGGCTCCTTCCAGCTGCCCTTCATGGTGGTGTCCTAATCCCCACCCCAATGCCCTCCTCCTTCTCCAGGTGCTCCCACGGTGTCAGTGATGCCACCAGGCCCCGTGACAGTGAAGGAGGGCAAATCCCTGAGCCTGGAGTGCCTGGGCCGGGGCGAGCCGCGGCCGCTGGTGCGTTGGAGCCGGCTGGGCTCTCGGCAGAAGGTGGAGCACCAGACGCTGCTGCACATGGACAGCCAGGCCATCCTGCAGGTGAGGGGGCACCCAGGAGCACCATGGGGCACCCAGGAGTGCCTGGTGCTCATCCCCACCCTGTCCCCCCCAGCTCTCACCAGCCAAGCCGGAGCACGCCGGGACCTACGTGTGCACAGCGCACAGTGCCCTGGGCTCAGCGCAGGCACGGGTGGACGTCAGCGTGGAGTCAGCACAGCGGCACCCCGGGGCCCCCGAGGTCACCGCACCGTCCACCGTCACCGTGGTGGCCGGGGACACCGCCACACTGCACTGCATGGCCAGAGGTATGGGGAGCCTGGAGGACAGCGGTGGAGAAGGGATGTACTGAGCAGCACCTGACACCGTGGTGATGGGCACGGTGTGGTCGTAGGTGACCCAGTGCCCCGGATCGAGTGGTCGAAGCTGCGGGCACCCCTGCCCTGGCAGCATCGCGTGGTGAACGGCAGCCTGGTCATCCCTCGTGCCGCGCAGCAGGACTCGGGCCAGTACATCTGCAATGCCAGCAGCCCCGTCGGTTCCACTGAAGTCTTCGTCACCCTCGATGTAGAGAGTAAGGAGGGGACAGCAGGGGATTGGGGTGCCCCTGGGTTCCTGCTGCCACCTCTGCTGTGGCCATCACCCGTCCTTCCTCCACATGTGGCCACCTCCACCCTTACATCCAGCCCTTCCTCGCCGGACCATCCTCGCTCCATCACAGCACTCATCCTCCTCCTCTCAAGCTCCTCTCGAGCTCCGTCACCAACCCTTCCCGTGGGTGTGTCCACCTGCTTGTCCTGTCCCTGTGCATGTCCCTCTCCACTTCTGCTCTCTCATCCATCCATCTAACCATTCATCATGGATCCATCCATGGCTCATCCATCCCAGCTCAAACCCATCTCTCTATCTCTGTTCATATCTCTCCTTCCATCTTTTCCTCATGGATCCATCCATCTCATTCATCCCCAGCACACACCCATCTCTCTATTTCCTTACTCTAACATCCCTTCCTTCCTTGTGGATTCACCCATCACTCATCCATCACATGTCGATCTCTCCATCTCTGCTCACACCTCTCCATTTGTGTTTTCCTTGTGGATTCATCGATTCCAACACACACCTATTTCCCCATCTCCTTACTCTTCCATCCATTTTGTCCTTGTGAATTCACCCATCCCTCATCCATCATAGCTCACGTCCATCTCTCCACCTCCTCTCATGCCCCTCCATCCATCCCTTCCTGATGGACTCATCCATTGCTCACCCACTCCAGCTGACATTCCTCTCTCTGTTTCCTCTCACACCCTTCCATGCATCTCATCCTTGTGCATCCACCCATCTCTTGTTCATCTTAGCACATGCTTTTTCTCCATCTCCTCTCACACCCTTCCATCCCTCCCTTCCTAGTGCATCATCCATCTCATCATCCCAGCACATGCCCAACTCACCATCTGCTCTCAAACTCTGCCAGTCATTGATCCATCCACCCACATACCTACCTCTTCCTCGTAGAAGGGTTCATCCATCACTCAACCATCCCAGCTCACATCCATCTCCTAACTCTTCTATCCATCTCTTCTTTGTCCATCCATCCGTGTGATCCATGCCAGCATACACTAATTTCTCAATCTCCCCTCAGATTTATCCATCCACACCTTCCTGGTACATTCATCCATCATTCAATCCTTCCAGCTCACATCCAACTCTACATTTCCTGACTCCTGCATCCATCTTTTCCTTGTGCATCATCCATCTCATCCATCCCATCCATCCCAGCACACACCCAATTTGCCATCTCCTCTCAAACTCTCCATCCATCCATCCATCCATCCATCCATCCCTTCCTTCCTTCCTGGTGGATTCATCCATCACTCCTGGCCATCCTAGCTACTCACGTCTCCATCTCCTCTCACTCCTCTATCCACCTCTTCCTCATGGATCCATCCAACTCTTATCCATCCCAACACACACCTATCTCCATCACCCCCGACACCCCTCACGGACACCCTCCCTGCCCCACTGACCCATTCCTGGCCCCATCACGGCTGACGGCTCCCCCATCCCGCAGCACCTCCATATGCCACCATCCTCCCGGAGGACGCGGCGGTGCGGGCAGGTGACGCGTTGCAGGTGCAGTGCCTGGCCCACGGCACCCCCCCGCTGCACTACGCCTGGGACAAGGTGAACGGCAGCCTCTCGGCGCGCGTGGCCCACCGCGCCGGCCTCCTCCGCCTCAGCCCCGCGGCCCCTGCAGACACCGGCACCTACCGCTGCCTCGTCACCAACCGCGTCGGCACCGCCGAGGCCTTCGCCCGTGTGACCGTTCATGGTGAGCTCATCCCCAGCCCGGGTACCGTTGGTGCTCCGCGTTGGGTGCTGGCAGTGCTGCTGGGTGCCCTCTGAGCTCTGCATCCTGCCCAGGCCATCCTGGTGCTGACGGGTACCACTGGGGCTCCACATCCCCCTGGGTGGTGCCACTGGGTACCACTGGGTGTCTGCATCCCACCCCGGTTATCCTGGTGTTCCTGGGTACCACTGGGGCTCTGCATCCCACAGGCATGATGCAAGTGCCACTGGGTACCACTGGGGCTCTGCATCCCTTCCAGGTGATGCTGGTGAAGGTGGGGACATCGCTGGTGGTCCCTTGGTGGTGCGGGTGACGCCAGGGAGCCTCGTCAAGGGGGTGGGTGGCACTGCCGAATTTGCCTGCTCTGTCTCCGGGGACCCCCGTGCCCATGTGGAGTGGCTGAAGGAAGGTGGGGAGCTGCCCCCCACCCACAGCGTGCGGGACGGGGTGCTGAGGTAAGGAATATGGGACAGGGACCCCCACAGGAGGTGGGACCCCTGCACTGGTCTGCCATGGGGTCCCTCACCCTGGCTGTGTCCCCGCAGGATGCCGGAGCTGGCGTCAGGGGCGCAGGGCGTGTATGTGTGCCGGGCCAGTGCCCCAGGCGGACAGGCGGAGGACAGGGCCACCCTCACTGTCCAGGGTAGGAGCATCACCCCGGTACCAGGGACATGTCCACCACTTGACCTGTCC
>VXBC01009676.1:6751-16966 GCA_013399945.1 Ploceus nigricollis
ATAGTCTAGAAGGGTGCTTATGGATGAAAAAGTGGGAATTAATGTTTCATATCCTGGCTTTAGGATATAAAATGCATCTGATTTTATATCAGATTCTGATATAAAATCAGATCTGTCACAAATGATGATCTCTCAAGCAAGGAATGGAAATGAGATTGTGCTGAAATGTCCTATTGCTGAGAACAGAATTGATAGAGGGTGACCCAAAACTGTTTCAAAATTAGTATTAGAAGTTTACACAAGTTTCTCTATATTTGAAAATATCAGGAGAAATAAGGAGATGAAGTGAACAATTCTGAAAATGAAATAAGGGTTTTAAAGTAGATACATAAATTAAAAATACTATATATAAAATATGNAAAAAACAAAAGCTGACATTGAAAGAAAAGAACTGAGACATTACCACGTATCAGGTGAGCCCTGAAGCCAAACAAGAGTTGCTCTTGGTCCCTTCCCTCCTGAAGGCTTTGGCTCTGGGACTGGGATGCTCTTTTATAAGGTGAGACTGACAAAAGAGACTGACAAGTACTTTCTCTTCTCAGCCATTCATTGAAGCAATCCAAAAATTGCTCTTTTTATTTTTTTTTCTGGTGGCATCTAATCCAACCAGAAACCAGCAGCTTTTCATTTCCCAATGATAAAACAGGGTTTCTCTCCCAACCTGTTTAAGCTTTTTTCTGGAAAATCCCATGTTTTTCGTGCAATACCTCTTGTGACACTCCAGTTTGTGTAAGATACGTTAACCCACCATGGTATGTGTCAAACATCTTGGGACATAGGTTGAACTGTCCCTGCCCAGAGCAACTTAAAACCTTGCAAGACAAAGCATCTGCGTGTTCCCTGCAATCCCAGTTAATTTTCTGTTCCATAAATACAGAATATAAGAACACAGAATGGATATATGGAACTAAAACAAATGTCCATTGGCTTCCTGGCCAGTGACACTGAAGATGCCAGGGTGAAGTAAGATGTACCCAAATAAAGTGAATACATCATAGTTATGTCCCTGGACACCCTTCCAACTGATGGGAAATATGTAAATTTAGGCAAATCCAGTGCCAGAGGATGTCTTTGGGCCCTCAGGCCCCAGAGCTCCTGCTTGAGTTTTTTTCCCAGGACTCTGGTTGATTTTTTGATACTTTCTGTCTTCCACAGAGCCTTCAGTTGATCATTCCAAAACCAGATTATGCCTTAGATGAGCACTCAGTTTTTGGTTATCTGCTCTCAGTCTGACAGCTGTTGACCTCTGCTTCTTCTGCCATGGGAAGTAGCACCCAGTAGCTTCTGCATGGATGGAGCACCTCTCCTGTAAAGAGATGGAGAGAGCTGGGGGTGTTCAGCCTGGAAAAGAGAAGGCTCCAGAGAGACCTTAGACTCCATCTTAGTATCTAAAGGGGTATTATGAAAAAGGGGGAGATGGACTTTTCATATGGGCAGATAGTGACAAGACATGGGGAAATGGTTTTATACTGACAAAAGGCAGGTTTGCATTAGATGTTAAGAAGAAATTCTTCCCTGCGAGGGTGCTGAGGCCCTGGCACAGGTTTCCCAGAGAGGCTGTGGCTTCCCCATCCCTGGAAGTGTTCAAAACCAGGTTGGATGGAGCTGGAGCAGCCTGGGATAGTGGAAGGTGTCTCTGTCTGCATTGGGGAGGTTGGAATGAAATGGTCTTTACGTTCCCTTAGAATCCAAACCATGCTATTTTTCTATTATTCTAAGATATGAAATGCTTTCTCAGATCATATTTTACTTTAAACTTCCCTTCAGTCAACAAAAAAATATTGTTCATGCAGTATTTTAACATGATATATGAATTACATTGTAATAGGTAATGATACATTTGCTAATTTGAATGATTGGTGTTTCTAATTGACCAAGACCTCTGCAAATGACACCATATCTTACAGACACTACTGTACTGTAGTGCCTAAAGGTAATACCAAAATTAAACTATTTCTATTGCTGACTGGCAGTTTACCTCCTAGTCATGTAATTTTTTTTTCATTACTTTGATATTAAGTTCTTAAGTAGAACCATAGAATAGTCTGAATTGGAAGGGGCTTTTGAAAGGTGAAAGTCCAAACCCTCTGCGATGAGCAGGGACATCTTCAACTAGATCAGGTCAGTCCAGACCTAGCTCAGAGCCCTGTCCAAGTAAACAGGTGCACAGGAGTGTACAGAAATTACCTATATACATGTGAAAACATGACTACAAACCATTTCCCTTACAAGCATACCCTGACACAGCTTTTTATTCTCTAGATAATTTTGTATGTGAACTGTTTCTGCAATAGGAAAAAAATGGTAATTGGATTTCTGGTGTATCTGCCAACGCCTGGCCATAAAACTGAAAAATGGGGGAATAAAATTGCAGAAGTTGCAGTTGCTTCACCTCTTGCCAAGTGTTGGTGGTTAACTTGCCAACTGTTACTCTTACCCAACACAATCCCTCAAGGAAACAAAGGTGCATCGTTAATTTTTATTGTCTGTAAGATCTTATGTGCAAGTACTATCAAGGGCTTAGCTTTACCACTGGGCATCCTTGGCCCTGTTTAATATAAATTTCACGTGGTCACAGTCCCATCCAGGCCATCAGAAAACCTCTGCCTGGACAAGGGGAAGGGAAAAGCAGAGGAGGAGTGGAGCACCTTTGGCAGAACTCAGCAAGATTTTTGGGTTGTGGCTCTTAGGGTGAACAATCTTTTCATCCCCATCTGCAGCTCCTGTTCTTCTGAGTAAGACACAATCAAACACTTTCAATTATTTTGGTGGGATCAGCATTTTGTGCAATAATACAGTGCTGAGGAGCTGCTGTGCCTGATGCAGGTGGGATATACTCCGAAGGGAAATGTCCTCAAAGGAGGCTGCAAAGTGTCTGGAGCAGAAATGTCTTTCACCCTTTTAAAATCACGATATTTGAGTAATTTTACCAAGATCACCTTCCAGAGAAGAAGGAGGATCTTATCTCCACCTTAGGAGTTTGTATCTAGCACAGAAGATGAGGCAATTAGGAGCAAAAAGGAGAACCTCAAACTCTGCTCCTAGTAGTTTTCTCTTGAAAATAAAAAAGGAAATATTACGGATGTCTTTCACTAGTGTTACCCCTAATTAAAGTGCTTCAAAATGTCCACAAAATGTATTTAATCAAGCTCAATACTTTATTGATTATGCAGTTATCTTGAGTAAATTATGAGATTAACATCTGCATGAACATTTCTGGCTCCATCTTTTGACCTGACAGCTAATTAAAGGTACTGGGGTACAAGGGCAGAGTCTCCTTTCTTTTTTGAGAGCCACAATGTGACTGGCAGTGATGTGTATGATCAAAACTCCTTGGCACAGGCCATGTACCCCAAGTTTCTAAAATTCAAGGAAACTTTGTAAACTGAATCAAATTTTCTAGAGAAAACTGGCGGGAGTGATCGCACCAAATTTCAGAAATCCTAAAAGGAAATATCGAAGTACAAACTATTTTCACTGCTCTTCTTTTATGGATAATGGAGAGAGATTGTTCTACAGACTTTTAATAGACTTTTGCAGTAAGATTGTTAGAAATAAAACATAGAAGTAACAGTAGGGATAGAAGAAACCCAGACACGTCGCAGGAGGAGATGTTTTGCAATAAGAGCCACAAGCACTAATTCTGCAGAACAACACAAGTGGCAGCTGTGTCTCTCACAGAGCCAGAATTTGCTCTTCAGAGGGTTTTTAAAAATATGTTGTCACCTCTCCAAACCCACCCAGAAAGTCATTAGGAGTCCAAACCATCTGAGTTTAGTAACATATTTCACTGGGCACTGTTGTGACTGTTCAGCAGCTGCTTTTGAAGAGGTAACAACCAAATCACTATGTTGAACACTCATAACTCTTGGGAATATATTTTTTTACTCTTTCCCTTTTTTACATTTTTTTTCCTGTTTTGTGTTGCTGATATGATTCAAAATGTTCCCGGTTTTCCTTTGCATAAGGTCTATTCAGAAAATTTCTCAGATGCTTCCAGGCCCTCTGAAGGAAACATCTGGAGGAATCTTGGCTTTATCTACACTGCTAGGCCATGAGGCCAAGGAAAAGAGACAGAAGCACACATTCCAGCCCATATTTTCTTTCTTGCAATGAGAAAGGAAAGTCCACTTTGCAACTGCAATGACCACTCCTTTTGGTACTGAGGGCTCCTTATTTGTTTAATTGCAGAATGGTTTGGGTTGGAAGGGACCTTAAAAATCATTTCAACCCAAGAGCAAGGACACCTTCCACTATCCCAGGTTGCTCCAAGCCCGGTCCAACCTGGCCTTGGACACTCTCAGGGATGGGACAGCCACAGCTTCTCTGGGCAACCTGTGCCAGGGCCTCACCACCCTCACAGGGAAAATGTTTCCCTCTTTCCCTACAAAGAATCACCAGAGGTTCAACCACACGAATGCCACCATAACTGATTTTATTAAAGGAGAGGAAAGAAATAGTTTCCACAGTGTTGCCTGGTTCATGTTTGTGGTGTTTGCTTCACTGCAAAGGAAGATTGTGACAGCTTTTCATTGCAGCAGGAACTGGTGCCACCAGGAGCGACGGGATCAGGGTGATTCCCAGAAGCCATTCAGTAGAAGCAGGAAGGATTTCCAAGGTGAATCCAGGGACTCCTCAGCTACTCCACCCCCTGCATGAAGAAGAGAGAGTCTCAGGCTACCCACCTGTAGGTTTTCCGCAGAGATGTTCTCATTATCTCATGACATCAGAGCAGAGGCTGCCATGGGATCTGAATTCCCCCTCTATGCCAGAAGGTTTGGCACCAGAGAAGTGAGACAGGTGGCAGGAGCTGTGCCTCTAAGATGTTGGTCTGGAGAAAAGATAATGAGGATATGAGCCATTGCCATAGAGATCCCTGCATTTCTACTCACCTTCTGCAGCAAGAATATCCATTGCTACACGTTCCAATCCAGTAAAACGGGCGACGACAAATCCCTGGGAAGCAGCGTCCGTTTTGGATCAAACAAGAATTGTCTAGCCTAGGAAACCCTTGTCCTGCACAGCACAAAGAGAAGAGTCATTTACCATGAAAGTGATCAAAAGAAAATACAATCTTCTTCATTACTCCCCTCACTCCTTACCTGCAGCTCCTTGGAGCATCAGGAAGAGGACAACCAGGAGCATGTGAAGGATCCTCATGGCCACAGCTGGGATGTGGATTCTTTACCTGCACTGAGCAGAGAGCACAAGGTTGAACAACACTGGACGGAGGATTCCCTCCTGACCAGGAGATGATGATTAAAAAATGTGCCCAGAGACACCAAAGCCAAAATCTTTGTCCAGTGGTTTTGGACAAAGAACGGAGTCAAAACCTCATCCTTGGAGATATTAGCAATTTCAAGGAATGCATCTCTAATCTGACCTAGTCGTCTCTAATCTCTAATTAGTACCACTTCAAGCACAGATTCAGACTAGCAACTCCTGGATTAGCTCAAAACCTAAATTATTCTGGGATTCTATGCTGTTTTGGTGCTGGTTTTCCTTTTTTTTCTTCTTTTACTTTTGGCTTTACTGTGGTGAAAAAAAGATATGCCAGATCTCTTCAGCCCCAGGCAGGTTACTCTGGTACCAGCATAGGCCCACAAATTATCCCCCTTCCACATATTGAAGTACACAAAGAGTTCAGATAATCAGCCAGTCTTAATCCTTAGGAAAGTCTAAAAAAAGACATCTCTATCTTTTCAATATTAAGTAAGGTAGCAACTAATTCAAAATGTTACTGCATTCAGGCAAGACGTGGCTCAAAATGCAAAGCTCAGCTGCTGTGCTGGCTGGGTGTCTGTTTCTGGAGTAAAACAGACATTTCTGTCTCTGATATCTCAAGGGAAGGTTCCCAAATCTCTGTTCCTCTTGGAGATCAGCAAACCCAGCGCCCTCCTGGTAGCCCTTCAAGCAGCCAATCCGTGGTTCTAAGGAACACATATACACAGGAGGCACTTGCTGGAGTAAAGAGAGGGAAGGGGTTAATCAAAGCAGAAATTGAGACTGATGAAAGGAAAGGAGGTTTGTAAAGATGGAGAGGTGAGGGTGGCTCTCCAGAACCAGGCAGAGTTACCCGAGGAGAAGGTGGAGGATCGCTGCTGCTTCTGTTCTCCCGTGGATGCACCAGTCCCAAACACGCCTAAAAAGGGTTGGGGATGAGCCAATGCAGTCATTGGCCAATGAAAAAAAAGCCTTTTCCAGCCTGTATTTTGTTTCTTCCAATGAGAAACGAAAGTCCACTTTGAAACTGCTTTCACCACAGAGCCCCTGATCTTTGTGCAACCCATCCAAGTTTGTGTAAGGCACGTTAGACCACAGGGTGATGTAAAATACCTGGGACATGCAGTGAGTGCTCCTGATCCTGAGGGCTCCGTAGCTGTAGAATCCCAGAATGGGAAGGACCATTAAATCTCATCCAGTTCCACCTCCTGCCACGGGCAGGGACACCTTCCACTATCCCAGGTTGCTCAGAGCCCTTTCCATCCCAGCCTTGAACACCTTCAGGGATGGGGCAGCCACAGCTTCTGTGGGCAACCTGTGCCAGGGCCTCACTGCCCTCACAGGGAAAAATTTCCTCTCCTTCCCTGGAAAATAATCACTGGTAATGTCACAAGCTTCCCCTGGTGACTGCTGTGGTGCTTTACAGATCTCCTGGACCAAGGAGCCAGGACAACCAGAAACCTTGATGTCTAGGTGTTGCGGGGAAGGAAGCCGGTGAACCCGAGATGGGAAGAGATGATGCTGAGTCCAATCCAGAAGGCTGAATAGTTTTTCTTTATTATAACTATATTTCAATATATTAATATATATTTAAAGAGGAGCTCCTAAAACTACATCCTAACTTCTAGCTATCATATCTAACTACTGTCACTGTAACTTAACTCGTGACTCCCTCTCAGGAGGGAGCCCAGACAAAGGTGGATTCCGTTGGCCCTCAGGGCCAAACAATGTCCAGCAGTGTCCAATCAACCAATCACTTCAGGTAAACAATTTCCCAATGCATTCCACATGGAAAAACAAGGGACAGGAATAGAAATTGTTTTCTTTTCCTTCCTCTCTCTGCTCCTCTACGAAACTTTCCTCAGGGAGCAGAGATGTGGGCACTACACCTAGGAGAGATCTCAAAATTGCATAAAGAAGAGGACAAGAGTGGGCTGTGGAAAACTATGTGGATTTTAAGAAATCTCAGTGCTGGGAATATCTTCCTCAAGGTATAATTGCTTTACAGCTGCTTGAGTGTCCTGAATGAAAAGGCAGCTCAGATGTTTACCTTCAGGTTAGCAAAATCTAGGGTTTGTTCCCAGATGGGCCAGCTCCACATGGGATAAATCACGGCTTTACAATGCAGTCAGGGAAGCACAGATAAATATTACTGATGCTTTAGAGATGGAAAACTCAGTTTCTGCTCTCTGGATCTCCAAGCAGCACTTTTATCCTCATATTTCCAGGGTTTTGGAAGCAGCTGGCAAACCCTGTTTGCCTGTGCCTTCCCTGAGCTGGGGGGTCGTTGTTGTGGGAGAGGTTCAATTCCCAAAGGGAGCAGGGGCAGCTCACTCCACATCACTGCTCAAAACACCCAACAGCAGATGGGATTTCCAGGCAGGGTTTGGCCAAGTCAGGTCTGGGCAGTTTTCCACAGGGCTGTCCAAGGTCAGTGGATGGACAGCAGGGCTGTTCCCACATTGATTTCATGCCATTTTTTGCCAGGTGTGGAGGTGCCGTGAGGACAAACGTTGGGCAATCGTACCAAAGGTCTGTCATCCTTCCTGTCATTTGCACAGAGGACGCTGGAGGAAGAGGATGGCAGAGAGAAGGTGAAGGATCCTCATTGCTTCAAGTGCCTGGGGACATCACTTTGTCACAGGTAAGCTGAGGTGACATATGGACACACAGGGTTTAACCCAGCGGCCTTCATGCCAGCTCCTAGAGTGATTTAGGGTGCTCTGGGCTGGCTGAGATCTCCTCCTGGGATTCATGGAAAAGGGTCAGGAGAGAGGAGAGCAAGCCAGGGAGGAGGGATGGGACACAGGGACATCTCAGGCTGCACTGGTCTAAGTGTGGGCAAAGGAACTGAGACCTGGATGTTTACTGGGAACAAAGTCTGTGGTGTGTTGAGAGATAAAAAATCAGCCGGGATTTAGAGGAGTCCTTCCATATATTCATTTTAACAATATTTTAGATATAAATATATCTACCTTAGTGTGGATTTGCTATGAGAGGGCTGTAGAGAAACAGGAGACTAAGAAATATCATTATAGAATTTGTCTATGTTTAAATAAACGATTACTGAAATTAATATCCTGACTATTCCTGAGTAAATCACAGGTTAGAATATCTGGATTATTCTTTTCTATTTGCATGTTCTTCAGCAAAGGTAAAATATAAAACAGTTTGGTAAATTCAACCTTTGTTTCTCTTGGAATATTTATAGATTATATGCACAGGCATACAAATCTATGTTTATGCTTGGAGAACATAATTTTTGGGGCTCCACACAATGTCCTTTGCAGTACCCCTGGAAAAGGGAACTGAGTAAGACATTTAGCAGTCAAAATGCTTTCAGGATGCAATATTAATTGATTTCCAATATTCATTCTTTAATTGCGTGTGTTTAACTGCCAAGAAACATGTGAAATGTATCACTTTCATAACCATGAGTGGCCAAAACCATGCTTAGAGTCAATAACAGTATGTTGGAATTAAAATAAGAGTTAAATTATAGTATTTAAGATATTTAAAGGAAGTTTTCCATCAATCATAAGAACAAATAAAATTAATTAGTTAAAGATCTTATCCAACCCTGATATTTGAGCTTGGATCTGTTTTGTTCCACTTTGGGCAGGTGGCACATGCACAGAGTGGAAAAGCAGGAAGAAAGAATAATTTTATCCTATTTAAACTTCCTTTTCAGGAGGTTACCCCAAAATCTCAGTTCAGAGCTCTGTGCGTCTCCAAACTAATTTATAGATTTAATATTCACAGTGTCTAATTCTGCTTCTTTACATTTCATCACTTAAGTTATTTAAGTTTTTGTGTTTTTTTTTCTTTAAAGAACAAAGCCAAAATCCAAATAACAGAAACAAATGTTCTTCCATATTGTAAAGAGCAAATATACACATTCTTCCAATTAAATTATACAGGAATGGGATTTTAAATAGCTGTATTTTTCTGGGGAGCCTGTTTGGGTGAAGAACTTTTCCTGATATCCAACCTAAACCTCCCCCAACTCAGCTTCATTCCATTTCCTTGAGTCCTGTCAGTTTGATTTTTGAGAGCAGTGACTGGTTTCTTGTCCATCACAGGAGTCCACAGCAGATTGCAGAGCAGGGAGGGCTTTGAGTCTGGCCTGTCAGCAAACATCATTCACTCACATATCAGCACTAGGAATCAAAAGACATCAGTATAATTAAGGAGAAAAATCCATAAACCCTCCTGTCAGAATAATTTCTGTACTCTTCACTGAAGAAGGTTGCTGGAGGGGAATTTCAGCATTAGCTCTTCATTGCCATCTTCTGGGAGAGACCCGAGTAGGTGAATGCTCTTTGAAGTACAGGAATGTTGGGTTTTTATCCTGGTGTCTTGCTGGCATGACAATGAAATCACAGCATCTGGGCTCACAGGTGCCTTCAGGGCTCAGGTTAAACCACTGCTGCCTCAGTTTCTATAGTCCAGATCCTCTGAGGGCACATATTTGACCAAAATATTTTTGTGAAAGTTGTTTCCTTCGGCCACCTGGAATCAGAAAGGCTGTGTGGAAGTGGATGCTTCCTTGGAATTAATTATCCAAACATAATTATTTTCTGTGGGACGAGCAGAACACAGATGTGGCAAATACATGAGAATGACAGAGTGACCAGCAGGTCAAGGGAGGGCAATCTGCTCTTGTGACATCCTACCTGGGGTCCCCAACATAAGGACATGGACCTGCTGGAAAGAGTCCACAGGAGGCCAAGGAGATGCTTCAAGGGCTGGAGGACCTCTGCACTGGAGCCAGGCTGGGAGAGCTGGGGGTGTTCACCTTGAGAGGAGAAAGATCCAGAGACACCTCAGAGCCCCTTCCAGAGCCTAAAGGGGCTCCAGGAGAGCTGGAGAGGGACTTGGGACAAGGGATGGAGGGACAGGATACAGGGAATGGCTTCCCAAAGCCAGAGGGCAGAGTCAGATGAGATTTTGGAATCCTTCCCCGTGTGGGTGCTGAAGCCCTGGCACAGG
>VXBC01009711.1:0-12575 GCA_013399945.1 Ploceus nigricollis
GATACCTTTTAAAAATATAGAATGATTACATAGTCCTTAATATTTCTTAATATATACTTAATAGATTAATAAATAATTTGTGCTGCATTTGAAAACCCCCACTAAATCCAGTACAAATACTATTTCAGTAGCTATCCTATCCTAAATTCTTACTAAACAGAAGCTCTACTTTGTTTTTAGAAAATGACTAAAATGCATTAATGTAAAACAAGACTAAAATAAATTATTTAAGTGCAAACATCTTTATTGCTGATTTAAATAATAATTAAATTTTATGATAAACTTGTGGAGTACAAAACACACAATGATATCAGTAGTGACATCTTGAACTAAAATTTGAAAATGCGGTAGCATTCTGAGATCACAGTGTGACACAGGAGAGGAAGGTTAACTAGCAGATTAGCTGGTACATGGAGTTTAATGAGAATAACTGAAAGAATTGTGCAAGATAACATTAATCTCAAATAAGTTCATATTTCAATGACTTTAAAAACAATTATAAAAATTTAGTAGATGTTACTTGATTTCATGATTATGTTACTAGATTTCATTTCCTTCTGTTAAACTACATTTTCCACATTTATAGGAGGAATAATAGGATACTTTAAAAAATATACTGAAATATACTATTTACATTTAAACAAAACCCAAATATCAATAATTTGTTCAAAAGAGCCAGATATTATCAACGATTATTAAAAGGAAACATAAGCTAGAGTTACATAATAACAGCTTAACTTATATCAAGCCATATTAATTTTTCCAGGTATTAATCTAATTTCATAGAGTCAGTTTCACTCCACTGCCAGCTATGTCAGTCGATACATATCTTGTCCCAGTTTTCCTGGTTACTGACGGTTACCAAAAGACATTTTTTCCTTATGGACCACAGCATTATCATTTTCCAAGTTACTCCATCAAATTAAGCGGAAAGAAAGTTTATTTTGCTGTGGATGTGCTGTGAAATGCACAGTGGGGGTGAAATAGGTCATGCTATAGGTATCCTCAGGAGAGGTTTCTGAGGAGAGCTGTCTAAAGATAACACTGAAAAGTCAGACAGTTCCTTGAAACCACTCTTCCCACAGACTAGTTTAGACTAAGATTTACAAAAAAGTAAATATTTATGAACAAAATGCAAAATATTCACAGATAAATTACACCAATCATTTTGCATTGGCACAAAAGATAATAAAAGAGAAAAAGAATAATCGTAATTCATTTCCTCTCCTCCTTATTAAGTTAAAAGGGCAGACTGTCAGCCCTTTTAAATGCAGAGGACTGAACACTCTGCTATAATGGTAACTAGCAACAAAGTCAGGAGGATTTCCAGTAGTAATGCCAGCTGTTGATCTACTCTGTTATTTACAGTGGCTATATACACACAGTTTAAAATACAGTATATTGCAGGGACTTAATTTCTTAATTTACTAAATAAAGTTCATTAGTGACATTGATATTACAGCATTGAAAGAGTTTACTTCAATTTTGTAAAATTTACATCTCAGCTGAACATGAACAAAGTATTTCCATGTTATAAATAAGATGCATATGTAGCAGTCAACTAGGCTTGGGTTTACACAAGAAAAAATCTAAGTGTAATCAAGCTGTAAAATTGAGTCAATATTTTTAAGAATAAATAGAATCTATAAAAGTACATAAAACAGTCAAACTACAAAAATATTTGTCTTAGTAACTGCTGGATGACTTTGCTGTTTCTCACCCATCAAATGCAGTGAAAGAAGCAGTGAATGTTTTAACATTAAAGCTTAAAGAGCTGCCTGGTGGAATAAAGTCTTGGCTATTTAAATTAAAAAGCACATCAAGTAACCTCCAGACTTTTTATGAGACCATGTCCTGATGAAAAAGCTGTACTCAAAATAACAAATATGTACAATACTTTAGACCAATATTTAGCGACACTTCTGTACATTACGAAAATAAACTTCTGAATATAAAAGCAAAATTCAAAAAGAACATTGAAAGAACTCTAGAAAGTAGCTGTTACAGGAGACATTAAGAGATCTAAATCCTTTTCAAAGTATACCATAAGCATTCAATAAATATCCCCATTATTTTGTACAACTTTTTTCTTTCCAAGTCCCATGACTTCCATTGTGCAGACCTGAAAAATATTTGTCCTACTTTACAGACATGTTGCTTTTGTAGGGAAGGCTGTTCCTCATGGTGTCCTCTATCTCATAGTATTCTGTGCAGGAAATTGAGGAATGTCTGACAACTGTGATAAGGACTATCTTTTTTGAACTTGAAAAGTGAAATATTACCATTTCAACCCTGCCTTCAATGAAGCAGGATAAGTATTTAACTCATTTTGCATGTAAGAACATCTAAAAAAAGTAATTATTCTCTCTCAGGTTTTGTTTATTACCTAATATAACTTTTTAATGGATATATAGGATTTTTGTTGAAAAAGTCACATAGCACTACAGGTGGCACAGAAGTGATCTATTTTAGTCTAGCTGGTGCTGCTTCACACATTATGGTTTTTTAATAGTTAAGGAACTGCTACAGTAATATTTTTTGGACTTCATTTCTACTGCATATGTTAACTGTCTCATCTCCTTTTAACTGAAAACTGAAAACTACACAATAAAAATTTTATTCAAATTATCTTTACCAAGATACTGCTTTACAGCTATGTAATGGTAAACCTTATCTTAGCCTAAAGACCCAGTTTAGTATAATTAACCTTAAAAAATGTGACCTTCTGAACAAAGAAGACTTAACTTGCTCTAAGGAGGAGGAAAGAGGAGCTGGCAGTGTAAAACAAAGCGATAAAATGTTTTATTCGTTAGCTTTCTACTAGGCATGGCTACCAATGATACTTCTGTTCAGACGTATATGATGTTACATTTACATAATTTTGCCAGGACAAAAACATTTTTTATCCTGGTTAAACTCAATTGCCTACTTTTAATGTAATTACAAAAAATATTTTTTCTGTTTAACAAGTGTCAGTGCAGAATGACTCTGCAGAGACAGTCTACATAATTTTAATTCTTGGAGTTCAATTGTACCAAATTCATAGACAAATTCCCACATTTTATTCACTTCCCACTAAATGTTGTTTTTAGGACTTATTCTGAATCCATTTTTTTCTAATGTATGCCACCTGTGACACCTAAACATTATGATTTTCAAGTTTTCTGTAATAATTGTTTTCTTCAAAGTGCTAGTAGAAATGCGTTCCCTTCATTGCATGCTTACAGGGAAGCATTATCTTATCCCTCACATTGTTGAATCTCTGCTGTGTGTAAACCATGCATATGTGGCAACTTAAGAAATAGTACTTCAGTGCTAGAAAAATGCTGATTTACTGGCAACAAAATGAAATTTACAAAAATACCACATTCTCAAAGACATTAACTAATGTTCCTTCTTTTCCTTCTGTTCCTATACACAGTCTACATGAAGGGTAGGCACTATGCAGCAAGAAGCAGCATAAGTGTAACTATGAGGTTATTAAAAGGTTTAAAAAAATGCAGTTAATTTGAAAATGGAAAACAATAAAACAAACAAAGCAAAATAAGAACAAATAACCAATTCATTAATTTGAATCAGATTATTCTGTTAATGTACCACTTATTGAGTGATCAGTTATGTTTGTATTTTTTTTATATATGCTGCCTAATTTAACAATGGTTTCCACTTTAACAGTCATAACCATTTGGTAGAAGGTGGACTTACACAGAAGTATAATAATTTTCAGCTAACCAAGAATTGTGATAATGTACTTTATAATGTTTCAAATTATTTTATAGGATCATAAAGTCACAGAATATCCTGAATTTAAAGGAACACCAAAGGATTATAGAGATCAACTCTTGGCACTGTTCAGGACAACCCCAAAAATCACACTGTATTCCTGATAGCCTAATCCAAACACCTCTTGAAGTCTAGTAGGCTTGGTGTATTTTAAAATGCCATAATTTAGAAAACAGGACTAACCTATTTCTATGTGTTTTCACTGCAATCTGATACAATTAACAAATTGCATCATTTCTCATCTAGGAAAAAATCTCTCTGCAGCATTAGCAATATCTCAGTTCAAAAAAGTTCAGCCTGAGAAGAAATACCTGAATTTGCAACCATTTTGTACACTTTTTGTAAAAATTAAGTATATATGTTGTACATAATTCTCCCTTTTGTTTTTTTGTTTTGTTTTGTTTTGTTTTTCCAAGAAGAAGCTACTTCTTAAATAAATGCAAAAACACCCTGCCGTCCACTCTGCAGCCACAGTTAAGTATTTGTCTTAGGGATTCTACATTGTGAAGGAAGATGATGCAAATAAAGTTAATTCCATCTAGTCCTGGTTCACAAATTATGAATTAATTTCTCTTCCTAAATTTGCTCTTTTCAGTGTCACTGTTCTGCTGTTTGTTCACTGTCAGGCTGCATGTGGTGCCTTACTCTGGGGTCTTTGCAATTTCACATCCTGTGAAATCTATTGAACTTAGTCTAATTACTCCTATGGCAGAAGAAGCCCTACTAAAGGCTAGAGTTGGATTCATCCCAAATTACAGTTTACAGAATCTTAAACTTATGACTGACATAGATACCAAATTTTCTGAAATATAAGCCTCTATTTAGAAGAAAAATAAGAAAATTCTCTTTTTCCTGATTAGGACTTTTACTTAAGTAGCTTATCCAGTATTATCATATTTTATTACGCAATGGTTTCCTGGAACATTAAACTATGCTATTATCTCAAAACTGAAGTATTTTTTTCTTTCTACCAAACATGCATACTAAACTGTCATTTGTTCCCAAAATAGAGAGCAATTCTTTAATAATAGAAAACTGAAGGTATTAGTCAAGCACTTTACCTCTTTAGCAATAGAGTAAATCTACCAGCATCTAAGCTTTGTTGTACATTATAGCACACAATTTACAGTAGTGATACATTTCTAATGCCTATACTGTGCACTGGAGCACATTAGAAATTCATTGTCCATAACACTATGGTAAGTTTCCATGCTGTACTTAAGTATTAATCAATCTGACTCAAGAGCCATTTCAGCCAAATCTTATATTTTTACAAACACTTTTGTAAATTTTTATTAAATGGCCAGGACAGAGTAGGTAGCTAGAATTCATTATTTGTACAAAGAGTGTATTCATTATTATTTGTACAAAGAATGAAATTACTCCAAAGTAAAATATGTCTGCAATTCTTCGTTTTAAGACTGTTACTGAGAGTGACAGAAAACCTGGCAAGTGAAGAAATATTTCTATATTTATTAATTTCTTAACATTTCTTTGGAGTGTGTTGTAGAACCTTTGCTTAATGTTCAGTTACACGATTCATTGGCAGCTGTATCTATTTGTAGCTGTGCTAAAACCAACCATCATCTTATATAGAACTTGTATAGATTTTTTCCATTGCTGCTGTCTATGCCCTGATATATCCATAGTTCAGCCGTCTCATCAGTTCTTGACCTTTATGTTGTCAAGCAGTGGTAAACTCATCTAAACACTGGAAACTATTTAACTGAAAGAACCAGAAACATAAAGTCTGTCTCAGTCTCTATAAGCTTGAGAGAGTTCCTATAAATGGGGACTGTAGCATCCCATGAACTCTCTGCTCTCAGTCAATTCCCAAGTCTTCTGCCCTGGCGACGGCTGTGACTAACTACCATAGAGTAGTCCTCCTGGGGGGAAAAGACAGACTCCGCCATGGACTTCCCCTGGTTTCTCCTTTCCCCATTCCCTCATTGGATGGATACCCCTGGTGGCTGCGCCCTTTCCCCTGGAGACNGTGGCTGCGCCCTTTCCCCTGGAGACCAGGCCCCTCTGCCCAGCCCTTAGTTCTGCCCCCCACCCCTTCCCCTTCTTGAGCTGCCTGCGCCACGTGGTGGTCCCCTTTCTCGCTGGGTTCCCTTCAGTTTCATGTGATTCATCTCGCTGGAATAAAACCTTTCTGCAAGGTTTTATTCCAGCCTTTCTTGCCTCTCTCGCTGAGCCAGCTGTGGTGAGTGTTGTGTGTGGATCTGACTGCATTGCCTGAATGTTTACCCGACCTGCTTGTCTACAGGAGAGGTTTGTTGGGAACAGATATTAGGCAGCAGCACCCACCATCCATATCTCAGATTTTCAATAGGCGCCCATCGTGAAGAGAGTTCCTATAAATGGGGATAACCAAGAAGAACATTCTCATCATTATTCATACTTTTGAAATTAGGTTATCAGTTTCAGTTAATTGTTGTTGTTGAGTTAAGTTTAGGTAGTTAACTGAAGAGTCACAAAGGCCTAGTATTTAAAAGACAAACTATAAGACATAGCTATCCTAACAATAAGACACAGGAAATTCTTTTCTGGAGCAGCACTGTAATGTGCTATTGTGTTAAACACCATTTAAATGCCAGCAGCTTCCTTTCTGTCACTTAGTAACTGTTCTTAATATGCAGAGAATAATCTTGGGTGATTGTAGGCAGCTGTATCTAAAAGAAAACGCAAAATTACAAATTAAGAAATGTTTTGATATTTTGATTGCTACAAATCTTAGTTGGAAGCAAAAAAAGAAAAACCTGGAGAAAAAAAGAGCCATGAAAGGTAATTTACTTTATGTAAAATCACTTTTGTTGAAAATTTGATGTATTTTCAAGGTAATTTCAGTAATTCCTTCTGTATCTCTAGCTTTCAGGAGCTCCTTCACATTGCATCTTTCACTTTGTGTATATGTGTATATATCTATATATATACACACACACATATACACATATACATATATATATGTATATATATAAATTAAGCTGTCAGTTGGATAGATACAAAACATAGTCTCAATTACTGTTTTTGAGTTTTATAGGCTAGAAAATAATTAATTTGTAATCTGTATACATATTTGAGATGTAACAAATTTATTTATAAATTTTACAGTTTTATTTACTTCCTGAAACTTTTGCTTACACCCCATACCTACTCACTTAAGGGGTGGAAAAAAAAATATAATCCAAACATCTGACTGATCTATGTATCTTAAACAAACAACAGCATTACATGTCTTAATATTTTAGCAGTTAAGGGGTTAGGAAAAAGTGTCCAAGAAAGTAACAAAAAATCTTTCTATTTTTATTGGTTCTCCTGGCCCCACGTTGGGCTTTTCGCCCTGGGATCTCCCCTGTCCGTGGGAGACNGTGCTCCCGTGGGTGTCAGGGCCCCCCCAGGGCAGACAAACATTCCCCTTGCTCTGGGTTCCACCATGTTTCCTCACTCAGTTTTGAAGTACCTAAGTGTAAAATACATAAAATGAAAGCTGTGGCTCTCTGAGAAAATGAAAATTATCACCTCCCCCTCACCAGAAGGAATAAAAAATATTTCTGAAAGAGAGGTATTAGGTTAGATATTTCTCCCATCTTTAAGCATTTCCTGCTTCTCCTCCAGTCTTTCTTAAGAGTTCTTAAAAATTAAGATTCGCATGAACATCATGGGTAACAGAAGATTCATTATCTTAGCAAGAGAAGCAGTGCCAAAATTCTTCATAGTCAAGATTTAGTTATTATTTGATATTTGTATGTTTTGGACAAAGATATTAATTAATATCTGGTCTGGCAGATGTTCTTCTGCAGTAATGTGCCACTTAACAAATAACTATGGCTAGATTCAGCCTGGCACTCTTAAGTTTTGAAGCTCTATGGAAAACGTTGCATGCACAACACTTCCATTTTTTGACAAGGGCAGAATACATAGATAAAGATTTCTTCAGGCCATTCAGTGAGAACAACCCCCAACAAGAAATTTTTCATATATACTTAGTTTCATTTTGCTTCATGGAAGGGGAAATATCCTGGGGTGAAAGAGTAGAACGGGAATAATTTTCTTGGCACCCCCCCTGCCATAAATCTCTGTAAGGTGATGCCTCTCTTGTAGGGATAATGAGGGTGCAATAGAAAGAAAAAGCAATTACTTAGTTCGACATAAATCAACAATACGGAATATGAATACTGCTTTTAAGTTGTCTTATTTCAGAAGAGAAGGAGTTCGCTTTTGTTACTCTAATTCAAAGTGATAAAACTACTACAGATTTCTTGTTTCCAGTTTACATTATAATAGTATTTCTGACAAATACATAACAGTGTTTGCACTTAATTCCAACAGGCTCAGATGTTCACAGCTGTATTAATTGGATCACAGGTTTCTTTCCCTGCTAGTACCTTGATAACATTCACCCCTTCAAAGGAATCAGACTCAGGGAAGGCTCTGCATTAGAGACTGCAGTCATCTCTATGTAACACTTTAGTCTGACTTTCTGCTTAGATTGGTATACACAGTATTTACATTTTTTTTCTTCCACTTTTCATTTGCTATTCATATTCATCGTATGTTTATACCCGTGTTTGGAAGAGTAGGAATTTCTCTTACAAGTTTAATTTTCCCTCTAGGCTACTGATTTGTTTTTCATTACTGGAGACTTGCTGATGCAACTTATCTCAGCTGCAACTGCAGCCTGTCTTTCCTCCAAAGACACTGCACCTTGCAGTTCATCAGCTTTCAGCAGCATCTTAGCATCTGTTTTGCATCAGAATCTGCTGGTTTGTTACGATTTCAGTAAGAAAGGCACTCAGACTCTGCAAAGTATCAATTCAAATACCATTTGTTAAAGATAACACCACACAGAAAGAGTAATCTTAAGTCTCTCAGATCCTGGGAATCTCAAGCTGTGCAACATCAAATGTGTCTTTGATCTTTGATCAGGACACAGGACACAATGCAGCTTCTGTCTGTGGAAGAATACCCCACTTTAATCATTCACAAAAAACGAATTTTTTCCACTGCCAAACACTAATAATTTGCACACAAATCTTCTTTCTGAATGTTTAGATGATGTAAAGAAACAGATCACACAGGTGTCATAATTGCTGGTATCAAGTGGGCACTACAGTTCAGTGTCTTTTCACAGGCTGCAGCCTTGACCTGTGCTGCCCCAGTCATGTGGAGAGACCTATCACTGGGGAATCCAGCTGTCAGTGGAGATCCTCATCATTAGCCTGTGCTGGTGACACAGAGCACTGGAGCTGCACTAGACCTGGTGCCATGAAGGGCTCCAACATCGCTGCCATGGCTGATTGCATTCCTGGTGCACATGCTGGAGATCCACTGGCTCAATGCACAGTTGCAGGCCAAGTGGTGGCATAGGTCAGTGGCCACTGCATGGCACCACGGCATGGGGTTGGGCGGTTTGGGCTCGCAAGGAATGGTATTGCATTATGTGATGTGGAGAGGCGGGAGAGGCTCCAGGGCGGGCCCAGAAGCTGCTCCACTCTTACTCATGTGGGTTTTGCAGAGCACTGGAAGTGCTGCAGAAGCACAGCAAAAGCCCATAAACAGGAGCAGAGTTGGGAGTGGCCCTGGCACCCAGCACCCCACAAATGGCCAACACCTCATGGCATGAATAACTCAGGACTGTGCCAGGGGCTCTCTTCTCTTGACAGCGTCTCTACAGGCAGGTGCAGAAGTGCAGGAGCCACATGGACCTTGGAGAGGCATTGAATGCTGAGGGAGAGCTCCAGACCCAACCCCAGTCTCTCACCCTGTGCCCTGCCTCTGCCCATACAGGGCAGTGCTGTCCAATAGCCGAGGAGACCTGCTGTCCACAGGTCCTACCACAGGGGCCAGGGTCTCTTCACTCTTCTCTGGACGGTGAATATGGAGGCTTCAAGTAAGGAGTGCCTGTCCCCACTGGCCTGCCTGCCCATCCCTTGGAGCCTTGAGGACCAATGTGTCATGATGCAGCTCCATCTCCACAGACTCCTTCTTCTGGCCCCATGCCATCATTGACCTGACCATTCTCAACTACATGGAACAATGCCAGTTCTGCAAGGTTGGCCTGAGGACAGTAATGAAGCTAGGGATGGTCTTTCACCAGGATCCCCACTGGAGCTGCTGTCAGGAACAGACCCAATGCATGGAAACATCAAGGACAGGGCACAGAGCCCTATGATGTGGAGGTGCACCCCAGCAGCCTCCCCAGACATGGCTGTAGACAATGATGTGCTGCTCTTGGAGATCATCCACACCCTCCCATAGAGGCAGGTGCTGTCTGAGTGGAACTGCAGGAGGAGCTGGTCCAGTGGAGAGAGGTACTGGGGGCCTGTGGAGGTGTCTGTGCAGTTGAGCTGGGGTTCCTGAGGGACAGTGTCCCCTCAGAGCTGCTGCAGGTGGATGTGGACTAGGCTGCAGATAGGGGCATGACCCCACCACGTATGCCCTTTTGTAAACCCCGTGCTGACAGAGCTGGACCCAGAAGATGATTAAGAGAATCTGATTTTCATTAATCCTGAACATCCAGTGAATGTGGGGTCAGGAACCCCTGCGTTACCCCAATCCTATTCAAAATATGAAAATATATTTATTTTCTTTAGCCCTGGTGTTATGATTCTTCCATCCATCCTACAGATTGGGGTGGAACACCCTCAGTGCCTGACCCCAGTGGGGACTGAGCACTGCTGAAATCCACCAAACGGGGGGGGTTGGGGTATCTGCTACTCCAGTGAGTGTGCTGGCATCTGGAGAGTGAGATGGGCTGGAGAACTGGGGGTGGGTACCACCATGAGCATTGACATCAGTTCAGGGCAGTGCTGGTTTCATGGCTGGATTTGGAAGGGCATGAGTCTCCTTGACGTCATAATTCCAATTATAAGTGCTCGGTAGTGGTAACTGGAGCTGAGAACATGGGAGTGTGAGTGCGTGAGAAGCTCAACATGACTCAAAAACGTGCACTTGCAGCCCAGAAAGCCAATGACATCCTGGGCTGCATCCAAAGCAGCATGAGCAGCAGGTCAGAGGAGGTGGTTCTTGCCCTCTGCACTTCTCTCCTGAGACTCCCACTGGAGTACTGCATTCAGACTGGATTGTTAGAAACAAGAATCATGAATTCACAAAATACTATCCAGTGCAGATGCTTAGAATTCTGTTCCTTTACTTTGTGAGTTTAGCTAATCTCAGGTACAGTGAAAGTCAATAGCATTTTTTCATTTGTCTTCACCAACCACTGAGCTTGCCTTTGCAATTATATGTAAATGCAACAGGACCACTACATATTTGGGAGATGAAAAATCATCATGGCATGAGTATTTAGAAGGGTCTGCTTTGGAAGAATTAAGGAAACTCAGAATGTATGAGTGAGAGAGAGGAGAAATCATTGACTAAAGCGATGAGTTCATCTCCATTGTTACTGATGAAAACCTAGCAGAGAGTGACTAATTCTGGTTTTTACTAAAATGATTCATAACTCCTTTTATCATTTGCATAGAAATAAGTGGTAATTAGGATCTTGTTCAAGATCTATATTAGGAAATTAACAGTTTTGGCAATTATCCTGCTACAAATTTCTTACTTTTCTATAAGCACTCTCATGAGATGGCAACAGCTTCCTTTCAATATGAGAGTCTTTACCAATGACATGTCAGTCTGGAAGCATTAGTAATGTCTTCTCTTGTTTAATGGTGTATCAATGTTTCCTTCCTAAAGAATAGTATTGTAGCAGTCAAAGAAGAGTTATGCTACTTAGCTGCTAAGGCAATTTTCTTACATGACACCTGTTAAAATCACCCTCTAAATGTTCCCTTCTGATAAATGTATACAAAGAAATAGTTCAATTCCCTGTCCATACAAAGCCTCTTATGTTGAAAGAAGGCTAGGTAAGATATGAGTAATGATCTCTGAAGATCCCTCAGGTTGGTAGCACAATTTTCTGCCCTACCATCCAGATCATTCATCATAGAATCATAGAATGGCTTGGGCTAGAAGGGACCTTCAAGACCATCTAGTTCCAACCCCCTGCCATGGACAGGGATGTCACCCACTAGACTAGGTTGTTCAGAGCCCCATCCAACCTGGCCTTCTTGGGATGCAGCAGCTACTTCTCTGGGAAACCCATTTCAGTGCCTCTCCACCCACTGAGTACAGAATTTCTTCCTAACAACTAGCCTAATCTGTCCTCTTCTAGTTTAAAATAGTTAGTTAAATCTGTCTCCCCTTTTCTTGTCAGTACCTGTCAATGTAAAAAGCTACTGTTCCTCTTTTTTACAAGCCCCATTACTGGAAAGTTTCAATAAAGTCACCCCACAGCCTTCTCTTTTCCAGGCTGAACTACCCCAACTCTCTCATCCTGTCTTCATAGGAGAGATCCATCTCACTGTCTGCTTATCCAGCCCATACTTCAACAACATATCTATGAAGACTGGAGACTGAGGTTTTGTTTTTAAAATTAGGCTAATACATCATTTTGCTTGTAGCTCATTAGTGGCCTTGAACATTTAAAGGGACAGAGGCAATTAACTGGCACTGACTTTACCCTGTGTTGTTGTTAATATATTAATATATTGTATGCTATGTAGATCATCTCCTGTACTGCAAAGGGTTTAGCAGTTTGTATTTACCATAATCATTCTTGTATTTTTTGACTGCTGTAGTACACCAGACAGTCACAGGCCAGAAAGTGAATCATGATACAATGGGATGCCAACTGTGAGTAATCTATTGCTGTACACGCTTTTCAATAAAACAGATGCATTTGTTTGTACTTTTTAACTTCTAGGAGCAAAAACAGACACTGA
>VXBC01009712.1:0-45998 GCA_013399945.1 Ploceus nigricollis
ATTAGCCCTGTTCATTTCACTCTCTGTGATGGTTTAAATTTCTCATGTTTTTTATATATGCAAACATTTATACACTTTCTATGCTGACATGGAAAAAGCATTCATTGCTGTCTGCTGGAAGAAAAAAGAAACAAAGAGGAAGGAGGAATTCCCTCACCTCCCTCACATGACAAGAGAAAGCTGGACACAAAAATGGTTTGATTTCAGTGGATCCCCAAGAATTTGCTATTCCAAACAATCAGAGGGAGTTCCAAGGGCAGCTGTAATTACATCTAAATCCCCACACAGGCAGGACTCTTTTACATGTGGCTGGAGAAAGGACCATCTGTTTTACGAAGGCACTATTAGGCTCTTTTTCATTTTCTTTTTAATCCCAATTATATTCTTTTCCTCCCCTTCCTCCCTAAATGGAAGCATTGCATTGGTAATATCCAGAGTCTTAAAATAAGATTATGTTTTCAAATGAGAGAGTCTTTAAAGTCTTTGAATACCTTAAAACAGTGAACTAGTCTTTCAATCAATTCCAGAGGATACACTTACAACTTCATTACTCTGGAAGAGCCCACATTTACCGGGCAACAAATGAGAAGCATTTAGGGGAAGTGCCTCCAGCCTCTCCTTTGATGAGCACCCCAGAACCTCACTCTGGTGCTCCTCTGGAGATTCAGACCTACCAGAGGAGGAGGAAGGGTGTGGTCCTGGTTTCAGAGGTGCCACCAGCCAGCAGGAAGCTGAGGATGGACAGGCCATCTGGCAGGAAGGGAACCATGACACAGCAATCTGTGGGGGCTTTTAAACTACTTCTCCTCTTGCAACCCTCCTAGCTCTGTTTTCTACAGCAAAATCCTGTGTCATCGAAAGGTCAGCTTGTCAGGGTGGTGCTGGCATTGCTGATGTCACAGCTACAGCTGGAGACAGAAAAAGAGCACCCCAGAGATGTTCTCCCATCAGTGCCTGACTTAATACCTTCCACTTTTACATCAAATATCATCCACCTCATCACCCTGTTCCCCCTCCTGCTGCCCTGCCTTCCAAGATGGAAAAACAAGAAGGCAGCATCCCTATCCTCAAGGAAAGTCTCTTTGTGTGAAGGGCTGATACTCGAGGAAGCCAGACACGACACACATTTTGCACAGCCTCCACCTACTCTTGGCAGGGCTGGAGCGGCAGAAGGGTCACATCATGGACAAGAATCCCCCATTGCATGTTGCTTCTCACTGAGCAAATTCCAGAGATTGACAAAGAAGCACATGCATACACCAGGGCCATGAGCTCACATCCTTCTTTCTCTGACAGCTCTGGATGCACTCCTGGGATGAGGGACCCACCTGCACCCCACTGGGTCCAGGACAGGCTCCCACACAAGGGCACTGACCACCTCCAGCTGCTGGGCCCACATATTTCCTGTGTGCTGCTGTCTGTGCCCAGACTTAAACGAAATCCATCAATCCCACCTCATCCCAACACATAGCTTACGAGGGCAGTTCATTAAAACTGGGGCCATCCCTTGTTGCCTGCTGCACAAACACCTGGGGAGGACAGTGCTGATTCCTACGATCCGCTATGGAAACTTGCTCCTCAGCTAAGACTAGGACCTTCCTGAGCAACGGGGAAAATGCAAATGCTTAAACTTCAGCCATTTCATATTGTAAATTCACAGTCCAACTCCACTTCCTAACAATGCACATACATGCTGCAGTAAGAAGTGGCCCAGAGCCTCTGAAAGCATTAATATAGGGAAAATCCACTTGCACAACATGTGGCTTTTAGTTTTAATGGCTGCAAGGAGACAAAATACATTTAAAGCAAAGCTAGAGAAGATGGAAAGCATCTCCTTGCATTTCATCAGGCTACAGGAAAGCACTGTACCACTGAAGATGCAGAGCCAGAGACCTGGCAAAGGCACAGGCAGCAGGAACAACCAGGCAGCCCAGTGAAGGACACAAACCAGCTCAGGAGATGAGCAGGGACACAGAGGGGACACTCCAGGACCAGCCAGGCTCTGAGCAGGGACACAGAGGGGACAGTCCAGAACTAACTGCAGAGAGCCAGCCAGGCTGTGAGCTGCTCCCGGTGATTCATCCTGCCAGGAGGAGGCTTCCCTCAGCCACACAATGATCCAGGCCAATTTCCTCTGCTGACCTATACACTGCTGTGTCACACTCGGGGAACACATGCCAGACACTTTCAAAGAGCTTTGGGGAGGTTTAGCCAGAAGGGCAATGGATTTCAGTGGCAATTACACAGCTAAATACGATGTTTCCCTTGGTGGCATAACCTTTGCATAATGTTACATTTCCCTGCTGTCAATGATCTGCAAACAGTCTTAAAAAGGCCTCTCATCATCCTTGCACAAACCATTTCAGGGGCACGCCTGCTAAGGGACCCTGTGCACCCCAATGCAGTCTCTGAGGATGTTATTTCCAGATGTCATTCCAGCCATGCAGAGGCCCAAAGCACAGCACCTCTCTCTGCCTGCTTACTGGTCAGAACCAGGGTGAGGATCCAGTGGAGATCCAGAGACATGTGTGCACAGCAGCTGGAAGTCCTTTCAGCAGGGAAAATCTGGGTGTTTGCAGAAGACCGAGGGCACAACACAACACCATGCGCTGCCAAGCTTTGGGGCACACAGCTGTGGCACTTTGCTGCTGCGCAGACCTTGGGTAAGCGGGCATGAAACAGTGAATCCTGTGGCTGCAGTGGTCTGGGAAAAGGGGATTGCTGAGAGCCAGGCAAGGCATGCCTGTGCATGCTAACAACCTGCTGGATGGCAGGGCCCTCCAGAGCGCCCCGGCGCCGTCTGAGGAGAAGCACTACTGGCACAGCAGCCAGCAGCTCTTCCGTGCCCTGCCCTGCCCAGCCACATGTGCATCACTGGACTCTCCACAGCAGCACCTTTCTACCCACAGTTTCATACTCAAGGCTCTTCCTTGGGCCGTATACCCCTCTCAGCCCCATCAAGGGAAGTGCAGGACAAACCACAGCAAGCACAGCCATGATATCCCACACAGAACAGAGCAGTAAACAAACAGGTCCTGACTCAGACAGGTTTTGTTGGTGAAAGAAGGAAAAGCTCTACAACATTTTATCTATACACTGCTGCTGGCATCTCTGTGGCTAAACTGGATTTCCTAAAGCACAGGGGGCAGCAGCAGACTTCATTGTCATACAGGTGAGATGCAGAGGCATCTCACAGAAAACAAGATGACAACACCACGGTGCTTGGCAATCTCCTGCTCTATTCTCCAAAACAGCCTGAGTTTTTAGACGCTTTAAAAGCCAACAAGCTGGGACCACTGTACATCCAATGCATTTGGCTTGCGAGGAAGCAGAGTAGATGCAGAGGGAAGGCAGAGGCAAGGAATCATGAGCAACAAGGCAGTTGTGACTCTCTGTAAGCAGACTGAGGTGCCAGGGCACAAATCAGGCATGGCAGAAAACAGTGCATGCACCAGCACCTTCCAGTGCTGCCTCCTGTCAGCTCTGAGCCACTGCTAATTCCATCAGATGTCCCCCGGATCAACCCATCAGATGGGTTGATAGGCATCCCTTTTACTCTACAGCTAAGACACAAAACCTGGACAAAGGATACATTCAAAATGCAGCTCGTTTCCTTCCCCCCAGTTATCATCCCACATCAATCAGACAGAAAAGATTATTACAGGGTAACAGGGTTGAGAAGAGAGTTGCTGAGAAGGGGTATGGCAAACCAATCCCATTGTTCTGCAGGAAGGGGCAGCACAGTTTGCTCCTGCTCCTGTATGCAGGTTAAAGCACAGCAGCCTGGGACAGGGGGTCAGCTCATGTCTGGGGGGGCTCTGCTCAAGTCCAGGCAGCCTCTGTAACCCCTGTGCAGAGCCACAGCCCTGCTGCCCTCAGCACAGCCCAAGTCTTGCTCTTCCTGCAACCCAGGCAGCAAACAAAACAAACAAACAAAAAAATATCTCTTTTTCCCTTTTGCCTCCTGACACTCTCTTTCCTCTTTCTCATAACTCCAGGATATCAATTCCACCACCAAGGTGCCTCTACTGATGCCTGGGCAAGGAGAGTGTCCCCTCCACCTCCCTCCTGCCCAGTGGTGCACAGCTGTCACTGCTCACAGCGTGGCAGGCTGAGAAAGGAAAAAGCCCCAGATAACAGAGGCAATGGCCACAACTCCTGACCCCCTCTCCTGTGCTCAGGGCTGCCCTTAGAAAGTTCATGTGGTGAGGAACACTTCTCATCCCAAACACACTACAAGTTGGGTTTGCAGTGAAAGGCTTTGATAAAACTGGCATCTCCTGCTGCCAGCAGCCCCTGCCTTTCCAGCAGACAGGCCGTATGGCAAACACAATATGGAAAACCCCACAAGTGGAATTGGATCCGTGCTGCTGTAATCCAGGATGAGTGCAGAACTACTCACACAGGGCCTTAGTAAAGAAATAATTACTGGAATTAGTTGGGGGCAAGATCTGCAGGAAAGCTTTTCTCTAGTGACCCAAGGCTACATCTTTTCGGGGCACATGGAAAGCCCTTGCACGTTCTCTCTAGATTCCTTCAGTATCCACTTTTGGAGATAACCACGAGCACCTCCAAACCAGGAACACCAGGAGCAGTATCACCCTTACCAAGGTGCAAACATCAACAACAACAACAAACTGTAAGAAGGCTGTTGAAGTCAGCCCTAAATGACAGCAAAACCCCAGAGACCCTTGAAACAACCTCAGCACCACTGCTGGCCATCCCCGGGCTCTGCTGGAACCACGGCACGGTTGAACAGGAGGAGATTCATTACAGGAATGACAGCTGTCCTATGGGGTGGCACAGCCCTATATCTGGCACCAACGCTCAATAACCAGCCACGTGAAAGTTCTTCTTATGGCCTGGTCAAAAAGTGAAATATTGCACAGATATTGCCAGGCACTAGGGATTGACAGTACCTCTGCTACAGGCCCTGACAGAACAACCATAGCCACATTTCTAAGGAAGGTTTAGCAAAGCAAAATATCACCAAAGAGCAGCTGAATATTAATTAATGAGACTGGAAGCCACAGATCTTCACCCAGGAAAATCCTCCGAGCTAATTTGTGGAACATGACAAGCACGGCCAGATACAGTATCTGCTTTATTTCCCTGCACTGTTAATTCCCAGCAGCAAAGAGGGGAGGAAAGCACTCCTGAGTAGAGGAGCCTGCCAGCTCTGACCCTCTGGCCTTTTCCTGAAGGAGGCACAGAGACTCCTGAGCTGGAAAACAGGAATGTTTCTGGGTCATGGACCCAAACATCCCCTTCCAACAGACAGCTCAGCCGGAGGAAGCCACATCTCCCTGCCCTAGCTCTGGGTAACTGAGGCCACCTCTTCTCAGCCCCAGGCACCCTCCAGGTCCCACTGTTCAAGCCCCAGAGAAACACTACATAATTGGGGTCAGACTAGGTGACCTTCAAAGCTCTCCTCCAACCCAAACGATGTAATGATTCTATGATAATTAACATAACAGAAACCTGCCATGTAACAGCAGTGACCAGAGTGACCTAGCCCAGCTCTGCTGACCACCTGGACACAGAGCCCAGCAAGGAGACTGGGGTCACCAAACCAGGAGGGTAACAGCCTGCTGCTGGCCAGGATTAGTGCATCCCTGCATTCCTCCACAAAACCAGCTCCAAAATGATGGATGGCTGTGCCCTGCACGAGGGCATGCAGCAGTTGCTGGCAGCTGCAAATTTGGAATTGGGCAAGAAGCGACAAAGTATTTGGATCACAAATACCCATTTGTTCCACTTCTAAGGCTCCTTTCCATGAGATTTCCCAAAACTGTTGCGAAGAGCTGACTAATCCTCTCAGGGCACAGGCATCACCCCTGTCACTCCACTGAGCAGCACGGAGGTGCAGGGGGGTGAAGTGACTTGTTGCGGCTGGAATTGCTGCTAGTAAAGTCCAGGGTAAAGAAGCAAAAAGGGCCTTTGCATGGTATCCACAGATGTTTAATTCAGCCGCGCGGTGAGATGTTCAGAGACCCCAGGCACACACATGTGGAGAGTTCAGCTTTTTCTCCCTCCCAAGTGGCTGGGGGTGACCCTGGTCTCAGGGCAGTATAAAGATAAGGGCCAATCAGGGAATAGGGAGGGAGTGGCTCAGGGACATAGGAACAGACATAGGAATAGGGGAAGGAGCCAATGGGGTCTTAACAGCTTTTTGAGGGAAGCTTCTTGTGTCTCCCCAACTCAGGGGATGCTGCCCAGGGTCTCCACAGTGACTCATGAGATAGCAAGGCAGTGCCAAACTGAGGGACTGCCTTGCACACTCACAGACTGAAATACTTCCTCTCATTTCCACCAGGCTAAGCATCACACCAGAAACAACCCCACCCCTTCCAAACCCCAATGAAAACCCTTCAAGTGTGATTTTATGGGACTCAAACCACAAAGCTTTTATGGACAACTAAATTACTTTTGTTAAATGCCTCCCTCTTGCCTCCAAAAGCCCAGCTTTAATTCAGGTCTCTGCTGAGAATTTCCCTATCGTAATTTGCCTCAGTCAGAGCAAACCAAAACCAAGGGAAGTTTTTCTGCTGACTGCTTTAATCCACCTGAAGCCCTAAACATACAGGGTTGGCTGATTTCTAGGGCAATGGTGCAAGATGGGAATAAGACAGCTTCAGAGGTCTGGACCCCTTGGAGGGGACGTGGACATGGAATACAGCTCAGGCATTGAAGGACAGAGGATCTGACTCATCCCAGTGCTCGGTTATTCTGATGGAAACCCGGGATGTACACTTCAGCTTGCTGTCAATGCCATAATTTAGTGTTGAGACTGAGAGCAGCATCTGATCCCCCAGAACTACCCAAAGTCATCTCCATTTGTACAGAGTGACTGGATGGAAGGAAGTCCCCTGCCCAGTGTTATCTAAACCAGAGCAGGAACATCCTGGTGCAAAGAGTTAGCCCCTGCCAGCGCTCTGGCATGTGCCAGGGAGGGAAGCACATTTCCCTCTTCCTTTTCCACACCTGACTTTTCCCTGGCCCACTGTGCAGGTGCCTGCAGGTGTCTGGGACAGAGCCCCAGGTCCCACACAGCAAACACTCTTCCTAAAGCACATGCTGACACTGTGCCACAGCCATGAAAACAGGACACACTTTGTGCTTTTCCCACAGCAAGGCTCCATTGATCAGCGAAGCAGAATATTTTTGCCCCAGCTATGGGGAAAGAATTAATCTGTAAAGCAGCACACCCTTGGATGATGCCTGGGGAAGGCCTTACATCCCCACCTACTGCATTTTCTGATGAGTTTCCTGAAAGGCTTCCCGGCTCGTGACAGGTCAGCCCTGAGCAGGGTAGCTTTTCCTGCACAGGACGAGGCTCTCTGGCACTCCAACACAGCCGCCTGCTCTTCATCCAAGCACTGCAGAGGCCAAGTTTTCCTTTTTCAACTGTATGATATATGCAGCTGGAGGTCTAATATGTGGATAGGATCCCCCGGGAGGGTTTGTGGTTGGCTGGGAACATCTCCTAAGGAGTTTTTGAAATCTCTTCTAACTCTGAGATTTTTCCCTCTTCCCCGTTGTTCCTCTTATTGCTGCCAAGCTGAAACATAATGAGTTCATTTAAACTGGAAGTGGAAAGGTTTGCAAGGGATCTGTGAAGATTTAGCCATTCCCATGTCAGGGACAGTGGTGAGCAGGTCTGGCTGAAACGTCTCTAGCAACAGCTGTATTTCAAAACAGAAGAAAGAACCAACCAAACTCCCTAACACTGAAATTTCCATTTAAACAGTATTTCAGTGCTTGTCAAGCTCCTTAATGAGGCTTCACCCGAGTTGACCTTCCATGATCTCCCTGGCACCAGGCCACAGAGGGAAGCCCCAGATTCTTTGCTAGGGTCCCATCACTCAAAGCAAAAAAATCAACAGTTCATAAACACTGGAGAAACACCAGGAATACAAAATACTCCCAAATCACACCTCTTTCTTGTCCTTTCCTACCTACTGTGCAATTTACAGTTCTACTTTTAATGCCTGGCCACCCTCAACTGCCACAGGAGCACACAGTCAGCAACAGCAATCTGCCTTTTGCTGTCACGTCACAGACATGACAGGGATTTGCTAATCAGCCACTCCTGCTCACTGCATTTTCCAGGTTAGACCTTTCCCCACCCAGAACAGGACATGAGGACAGAAAAAACACATGGTTAACATCCTCACTGTTCAGGAAAGAGTCAGGAGCCTTCACCCGAGAACCAGCCACACTCTGCTGGGCCCGGCATGGAGAGCAGGATCAACTTGCACCTTTTATTAGTGAACAAAACAGACATGCAAAAGGGTTCTCCCAGTCTCACCCAGCTGGCTGGTGGCAGATCTAGGATGATAAGCTTCAAAATTCCTGCTCTGCTCATTTGTTTTGGCTGCCAGTCCTACATCTGATGAGCCCTGTGTGACACAAAAAGCTGCCCCAGCTCCCTGTGATTTTAGAGATGGCCAACACTCAGTATGTCAGTGTTGCATTTCAGTGCACTGCAGAGACCAAAAGGTTTAGATTCGTTTAAACCAAAAAGTTTAGATTAATTTTAAAAGCACATTAGACTAACTCATGGGAGACAGGTCCTGTCAGTGCCTATCAGACTCCTCAATTTGGATGCAACTGCTGAAGATCAACTAGTTCTGCTGGAGCTGGGATAGTAAAACCAACCTCTGGCCTAGCCCACTGCAGAAACTCTCTATACCTCCTAAATATACCAAGCCACATACCTGCAGCACTTTCTCTGTGGGGCAAGATCCAAAAATAGCCAGATTCTGCATACAATGCCTTCTGAGCTGGCATCCAGTGGTGGCAAAGGTCAAGTGTGCTTTGTTTTGGCACTGCTCAAGCAAGCTTGCCCCTTTCCAGAGAGGGCAGCCAGACCAAAGATCCTCTTTCCAACACCAGCCACAAAGTTTATGTTTCACCTCCATCCTTGGCAGCTGTTTGCAATTTTTACTGTTTACCCTCATATTTATTCCAAAAACAATACAACATGCTCAACAAAGATATGTCAGGAGAACGCAGCACACAAAATAATATCAGCAGGCAGGTCACTGCAACTTTAGTGGCTGGATGCCAATCAGATAATGATTTGCAAGCTGTTTCTCAACACGTGGGGGAGCACATGGGACCCTGGCCTGCAAGCAAAAGGCATGTTTTTTCTAGGAGATGAAGCGCTCTCAGCACACAAAGGTATCAGCTCACAGAGTGATGGAGTTACTTGGAGCTGTGCTCACCTTTTTGTCTCATGGCAGCTCATTAAACAGAAGAGAAACACGTTCCCACCTGAATACTGAGCTTCCAGTGCTGTCTCCTGGTACCCCAGGAATGCCACTCCGCTTAGGAATGAAACACAGCAGAGCATCCACAGGGTCCTTGAGACCCTCAGCTCCCGAGGCAGGGATTCGTCCACCCGAGGAAGCTGCTCCACTGGGGCTCCAGTCTGGCACCTTCATGAACACCTCCCTGTAGTCCTGTAAAGCCTTTCTGCACAACACCGGATTTGAGCTGGCACCTCACTGGTCCCAGTTTGAGGCTGGGCTGGTTTTCCCTCAAAACCCTTTCTAGGAAGCTCTTCCATACTGCCCATCTTGTGGCTAGAAAGTTCTTGTTTCCAGCCTGTGTTTATCCATTGCCCATTCCTATCCCCTGCTGTTGTGCCAATCCTACCCACAAGTTTAGTGCTAACCCCTGGGTATGCACAGATAGCACTTTAATTTTTTTACTTACTACACCAAATAAGACCAAGATGTTGTTTTCTTGTTTTGAGCCTTCACAATCCCCTGATTATCCCAGTACTTAACATTTACCTGCTCCAGCCTGAGTTCCTTCCTCAGTGTGCTGACACTGTTGCAGCAAGCAGTCCTAATAAGCTCTTGGTAGAACTATGGGCTGTGAACATTTTCTGATCCCTGCTGGAAATGCTTCATGTGCCAGAGCTCAGGAACTGGCTGCCCTCTGTGCAGGAGCTGTGCTGTGAGCTCCTCTCACAGCTACAGCTGTGGTGCTCATCCTCATGGCAACCCGGTTCTCCTCCATCCCGACTCACAGCTGCTTGCCTCCCAACCTCTGTACACAAACCACCACCAAATACACAGAAAACAACCAATCCCAAAATCTGGATTAACTCATCTACTAAATTGTTTCCAAGCTGCCTGCTCCTGCAGGAGCATAAAACTTTAGGGCCACGCAGTTGGGCAGTGAAGATCCTACCTGAGGGATTGATTTACTCCCTTGGTGGTTTCCCAGAGAGCTTGGAAAAGGCATGGACTCACCCTGTGCATCCCTTCCCTACTTCACACGTCCATAAGACCTCAGAGTGCATTTCATCCAACAAATTCCACTTCACAGTGACCCTCTCCATGTGCTGTGGAAAGAGGCCAGGGGAGTGGGATCATTCTCCAGAACCACCCAAGCTCAGTGACAGTGACACAGGCCCAATAGTCAACACTGGAGTGGGCATTCATTCCTTTTGGCCGTCTGCCGTGGCCGATGTCTGTCTGAAGAACTGGCTCAGACCACGCCTCACAGTCGAGCTGTGCCCTCTCTGATCCATGACCAACACAATGGTGAGGGCTGAGGAAGCAGCAGAGACCAGACAACATTACTGAGGATGCCCAGGCTGCAATAAAATCCACCTGTCTCCTCACCAAATTACTCCTTCTCGTGCTCCTGTCAGGAGTGAAGAACTGTTTCTGACAGAAGCAAAGGAGAATGGACAGACCACACAAGCACAGGAGGACACCAGATAAGAGCTGGCACAGGATGACAAGGTAAAGTGGCTTCTAAAGGGCTGGCAACTGACCCCTGTCTTACTGAACATAACTATTCTCCTGTTCAACAAGGTAGATGCAATTATTTCTGGCTACAATTATTGAATTGCAACATTTTTGACTCCTTAAAAAAAGCAGCCTGATTTTTCCTAACCATAATTTTTTGCAGAAAAGAAAGGCTGCAGCCTTCTTGCTACCTGCACAGATAATTCTCTCACTGGAGGCAGTTGCAGGAATTTCTTATTAGCAAAACAAAATTTTGTATGTGCAGTCTAATGATATTAGTTAAGTGAAAAGAGGGGGGTTTGATAATTTTTCCTTAAAATAACCGTCTGCAATACACAATTGCAGGTAAAAGAGAAACAGATTAGGAGATTAACTCTCCAGAGGCAGACAAATGCCATCTGGCTTATGAATCATATTCTAGGTATGACACTCTTCTGGCAGATGATACATCTTTTGACATACACAAATGTGTTTTGCTAAAATAAATAAATAAATAAAAAAAAATAATGCTTAAAAGCTGCCTTCCCTCAGGTAACATTCCATAAACCCCCAAAGCTGCAACAGAACCCTTCATTCCTTAATCAGGGCTAAGGAGTGATGGTTTTAAGCTGAAGGAGGGTGAGTTTACATCAGATATTAAAAAAACGTTTTTTACTATGAGGATGCTGAGACCCTGGCACAGGTTTCCCAGAGAAGCTATGGCTGCCCCTGGATCCCTGGAAGGGTCCAAGGCCAGGCTGGATGGGGCTTGGGGGAACCTGGGGCAGTGGAAGGTGTCCCTGTCTGTGGCAGGGAAATGAGATGAGTTTTAAGGTTCCTTCCCACCCAAAGCAGTCTGGGATTCTATTCTAAACCCTGCCCGGCACTTGTTCTTGTGGCTCAGAGGCACATCTGGCCCTGAGACCCTGGCAAGCAGAAGAGCTTTGGGCCCTTCAGCTGGAAGAAAAACATCAGGAGGGGTTTTCATAGCGTTTACTGTGGATTTCAGTCTTTCCCCTCCTTTTCATGCTGCACCTCCTCTCAGTAAGACAAGTCATTCCTTTCTAACCCAGGCAATCTTTTTGTTCCAGGGAATCCTAGAACTAACTCGCCTTTCATTGCTGTAAATTGTTCCCATCAGGAATGCTGAGTCAGGAACCCCAAGTCTGGAGCAGTTATGCTGTGGTTAAAAACAAATCCATCATCTTTCAAGACTTTCCCTGTGTTATCTGCAGGGTTTACTGCCTCACTAGATGCTATTACATTATTTCCAAATTTCCCGCAAAGCGCTTCGGTCTTGAATGTCTCAAAAAACCACTAAGTTACATTTAACAGAAAACCACAGAGTATTTCCCCCAAGTTCACACATAAGAAAAGTTATTGGGCACAATGATGAACACAAACAGCTACTAGGAAATGATTACAGACACCTAGAAGCAAGATAAAGATTCTCCTTTTGCTCCAAGCAAAAAAACCTTGACTCAGCTACACAAACATTTATAAAGGTGGGTGTGAGTGTGAGTGGCTGTGCCCCAGCCCAGCATAGCAGCTCCTGCTTCCTCAGCCCCTAAAGCTCCAGGGTTTGCAGAGCCTGCCCAAGATGACTAGAAAACCACTGCTGCTGCTGCCACCGCTGCCGGCCACTTTTGGATTGGGGTGTTTGGATTTTCTAAAAATTTAATTCAACTAAGACCCTGAATACTGATTAGATCTAAGCCCCAGCCTAACCCCTCCAATGTTATGTAATCCCTAAAATCCAAAAAGCCTTGAAAAGCTTAAATGTGACAGTGCCAGTGATGTCATGCTGCTGAAAGGTTTCCATGGAAACCCCTCCTACCACTGCCATATGCCTGTGGCTCTCAGTGCCCGAGCCCAGCATCCTCTGAACAATGCCCGCAACACCACAGCTGGGGAGAACTAGGAGGAAATTACTACAGCACGCCAGGTGCACCTCAGCTCCCCATGCTCCCCATCCAGCCATGCAGCAGCAACAGCTCTGTCGCCTGCGCGGGATAAAAGCCATCAGCACTCAAGAGACCTCCCCACCAGACAGAACCCCTTAAAGGACCAGGCAATGCTTCTGAAAAGGGGACACTCAGTCCTGGCTCCCTTTGAGGCATATCCTCGTCCCCATTCCCAGCTCCCATCCCAGGCAGCAGCAGGGCCACATGCCAGCTGCCCTGCAGGACAGCCTGGCAGCCTTCACTCAGTGCCGCCTCACAGAGTCAGAGGGTCAAACCCATTTTCATCACAAGCAAGTCAAAAACACAAAACCAGAAAAAAACAACTGAATGTCAAAAAGTGTTCCTGAATCCTCATGTTTGCAGAAAAGAGCTTAAAAAGGTTTCTCAAACCTGAAAGCAACTAAAATAAGAAATCTACTGGCTTTAAAAATCTCCTTTTCCCCCCTCACTCCTCTTCACCAACCTTGCTATTCCTGCAAAAATGCAGCTGTAAGGCTTTGTGTTTTTTTCTAAGGAGTAAAGCATAATTTTCTGATGTATCTCTGCCTGAGCTCACCCTTGCCCAGCTGACAAACTAAAACAAATGCAACAAATTAAACTCTGGGTTAATTTAAGATGCAAGCAAAGGGACAGCCCTTATAACTTTATTTCTCCTCAAAGAAATTGAAAAACTCCCCCTGTTAAAGGTTCTGCATGTTTAATCATTCCTCTCCATCCAGGGCACTTCTGAAACACCCTTATGTAAGGGTTCTAAAACAATTCCGTGTGCTCAGAGACATGCAGTGGCTCTGCCTGGGGTTTGGTGCCCACATGCAGAGGTAAGAAAACGCTGGGAGAGTTTAGCTCAGCCCCGACACCAAAGACCACCCCACCTAACTACAACTTTACTGCAGATCACACAAATTATGTCCAATGGAGCACAGCCAGCCAGAACTTCTCCTGCCTCCCTGAACACCAGGTCCAGCTGAGCAGAAGAGCCAGACCCTTTCTTACTGGGCTTACATGCAGCCCCTCATCCCGGTTTTCAAAGACAAAGCCCTGGCAGGGGAGCAGGGGCATCCAAGATCTGCTTTGTCCCACATTTACCCTCCAGAGCTGTTTCCAGCAGGAGGCCAAGGAACCCAAGATGGATTTTTTAAGAATGCATCACATACACTTTGGCAAAACAGAGAATAGTCTCAAAAAAGCTTGAGGGAAGCATCAAGCTGCTGTTTCCTCATCTCCCATGAAATCCCTGCCAAAAAGCCTATAGCATAATACAACAAAACCAAACTACAATTGTAACTTTTTTTTTAAATTAAATGATGAGTCCAGATTTTTGAGTTTAACATGGATTCCCTTTTTTTGCCATTCACAACTTTAACAGTTATACACATGTTCTAGCTTAGTTACCCCCAAAACATTATCCAAACATTACTATTTCAGGACATGCTGTGGGGCAAATGAACTCTTCTGGATTCGGGGCTGGCTGCTTTGGACCACATGCTTCCTGCCAACCAGACATGGTTTACTCGTGTCCCCCTCAAAGAACTGAACAACACCCTATCTTTTCCCCTCGGACACAAAGCCCAGGGGGGTTTTGCTTTGCTTTCTCCCCCATGTTCTCTGCCAGGCTCAGTGCACCTCCACAGGTACCTTTATCATTATTCAGTGCAAGCAGAGGACAAGTGAAGCCACAGTCAGAGTCAGACACAGAACAGCCACAGCAGCTGCCTCACACAGCCTGCCTGGAAAAGCAATGAAATGGCCAAGCACTAGCGACAAGCACAACGGGGAGATTTTGGGCAGCCTCCTAAGTGTGCCAGGCAGCCCATGGGAATCTGCCCTGTGCAACTGCTCTGCCGAGAGCCACACGTGGCTCCTCCGCTGCCACCTCCTCCCCTCCCACTGACCACACCAACCAGCACCCAGTGCGCCTCAGAGAGCTGCAAAACCTCCCTCTCTGTGAGCTCTTATTTATGGCTGCTTGCTGTGTGTTCCTGCAGCATTTACAGGGAACAGGACAGTGTGACTGCTACAGGTCAGTCCTCATTCCAACAGCAATGATGTTCAGGAAGGTTTGCAACTCCTGTTTAATACCGTCATGCTGAAGCAATGCTCACAGGTCTCACAGCTCAGTTTGCTTGTTGGTAGCTGCATTTCGTTCGAATTCACGTTACAATTTCCTGCTGAGTCCTGAGGTAGCCAAGGACCTGCTCCCGGGAAGTCACTTCCTGACACCCCTTGTTCTAAAACTGATATTCTGAACTATAAGGATGTATTTTCCCCCCATATTGTTTGTTTTCTTCAAAGCTCCAACTCACTTACTCTATTTGTTCCTAAGACAGCCCAGCTCTCATAAACTATCATTTGGTGGCAAGTTTTTGCAGTCAGCAAGCAATAAAATTACCTCTGAGCCTCCTTCTATAGTAGCATGATTCCTATGGCACGCCTCATCCCACACAAGGGCATGCTGCTTGGCCCAAGCTCTAATCAACATTCTTTCATTCACAAGCAAAAAGAAAAGACAACAGCATAAAGAACCATGTATTTCTCAGAATGGTGTCTTATAAAAGAACTCCCTCAAAAATACCATTTAGCAAACCTAAACAAAGAAAACCCATTCCTCCTCAGTTCTTCCCAAACACAGTCAGCCCAGTCAGGAACCATTCCACGTGTCCCTTCTTTCTATGGCCTCCATGAAGCCAGTATCTCCAACAACAGAGAAGTCCCCACCTGCTATCAGTTCTCACAATCCAGCAGAGAGAGGGGTTTCTGTAGTCTGTGCATCAGCCATGGAGCCCAGCAATGAGCACAAGGCCTTGCAGGCAGAGGGGTCACCCACACACAGGCAGAGGAAAGTCCATTTATTGTCAGGCTCTTCCCTTACAAGTTAATTGTGCCATTTCTAACATCCAGAAAGTTCTTCTGAATCTCTGGCTAAGCTATCCATACAGGCTTTTCACTGACTCCCACTTATTCTTCCTCTAAATATTCAGGCTGGTAAATAAATGTTTTGCCTTCCCGAGCTGATGCATAATGTATAAATCAGCCCCAAACACAAAGAAACCTAAAAACAGTTCTCATAAAAAAGATTGAGATTTTTTCCATAAACAACAGCTGGCAAAGTATCTCACAAAAGGAAAAAAAAAAATCTTTGCTGATACACTTAATTGCTTCAGAATTTAATGCTTCTCCAGACTTGTTTGCTGCAGCCGATGTTAGAAACGAAGTGTTTCAATCCAAAAACTCCATCTCCCACTTCAGGACACACTGCCCGAGGAGAGCTGGAACAGCACAGGTTTCTCCTCAGCTGTTCCAGCCTTCCGCAGGATCCTGGAGCTTGCTCCCAGCCTCCTGAGGGGATAATCTGGGCTGGGAAGAGGATGTATCACCTGTGGCACCATCACACAGACACCTTCATGCTGAAACGTGAAGATGAGGGTCTCAAGTATTTTCACCCAAAAATTTAAAAGCAGGTAAAACTGTTCTGTTTAAATTCTGAGTGAACAAAACAGTATTACACAGAAGAGCCATTAAATGTTTAAAAAAAGGAGAACAATAAAGGCAACAGAGGAAAGTATTTATTCTGACTTTCCTGTAAATATTTTCACCCCCACAGAAACAGTGCATAGCCACACCAGAGTGTGTGTTTGCCTGTGTCAGCACTCTGAGGGCCATCCCACTGTGCCTGCTGTTAAGCATGTCAATAAATAAAGATGGATTTGCCCTGACAGCCACACCTGAGGCTCTGTACAGAACCTCCCCAACAGTTTCTGTTTACTCCAAAAATCAGACGACCTCATTTTTACAGGCCTGAGTGCCGCAGCCCTTGCTGCTGTGTCACGCAGCTTGTCAGATGGGCAACACCACCCCAAACCATTCCTGAGCTTCCCACAGCCCATCCTGCCCTGCAAGGGAATCTCTGCACACCACAGAACCTCCCTTCTCTGCAATTTCCAGCACCTACAGAGCCATGGACACAGAGCACAAACCTGGCATGGCACACAGCCTATCACCTTCCCAGCACCAAGCACAAGCCTCCAGCTTGTTTCAGTTTTCCATACACTAATCACTCACAGCAATATCCTTTGAGCAGTTCACTTAGTTCTTTGAGTTTTACAGATAAACTACAAAGTATGTGTTTCTTCTACTGGTCTTGTGAGAGTAGAAAAATAAGGCATTAAATTAAACCTGGTCGGCTTGCAAACCTCCTCCCTCTGAAATTGGGCAACAGGCTCTGCTTTAACCCCACCAATCCTCTGCTTGCCCAAGCTCCAGCAGGACTGGCAGCACCCCATTTGTGGGAGATGGGCATGGTGCCAGCCCTGTCCCCCAGAGTGACATCCCAGCTTCACCTGAAGAAGCAGTGTCACCTGGGGAGGCTCTGTGGGACCACCATCCATGGGGCTGGGAAAAGGAGCGAAAGCAACAGGACTTTCTCTAGTTCCGCTGGTTGCAGGCAAGTCTGCACCTCGACTGGGAATGTGTCATGGATCTGCAAAATCAAAATAGGATGGGAAACTGACTGATAGCACACATCATTAAAAGGCCATCTGATCCTAATTTATAGGCTCGAAGCAGCAGGGAATTTCCTACATGGAAAAATCTGCCAGGGGAAACATCAATCCTGTCTTCAGCTCCACTGTCCCTGGCTGGGCAGAGCACTCCATGTGCTCTGCAGAGCAAACAAGACCGAGGCGCTCACATGCGTGCTCAAACACGGATGCACACATGCCTGCACACCAAGGTCTCCTCCAGCAGCCACCAAACACCACCAAGAGCTCCAAGGAAACTTGGCCATGCAGGTTATGGGTAATGACATATCACATAACTCAGCTGTGGGCTGCTGGGTCCTCTTGGCTTCTTGCATGCTCACCTACTTACTGATTCTGTTCTGAAGGTGGGTTAAATATCCCTGCAAGTCTTTCCCAGGAGACAGAGATTCAATCCAAATCATTCAGCACAGACACAGTGGAGGTAAGGCAGAAGACTTACTGACTTTCAACAAAACCTTCACTTGGAATTTATGGTGTTTTTTTTAAGAAAAAGTGAGTTTGGAAAGACATGTCAAAAGGAGGAACCCAGTGCAAGAAGAACATAAAATTAATTCAAGCACTGAGGCTGCATGAACAGCTCAATTCCCCCACTGCCAGCTTCCCCCCAAGCACACGAGCAGTGGTGGCTCAGTGGAACTTTCCATCTCCCAGTCCAAGTATTTGTCAGCTCCTGCATCCTGATTAAATCTGTAATCCTGGTAACTGGGGATGGGGGAGAGGGCGAGGTTCAGCACTACCCACAGAAGCCTCACTCCATAGGGATCAGCAATCTCGCTCCAAGACATGGTTCATGGGATGGGATTCATCTGCACTCCCCCATCCACTGCTCTCTGACCTGTCCTGGCCGGTCCCTTGCCCACCCCTCTGCTTTGGGGGCTGCCAGGGGTGGGGGCACAGTGCAGTGACCAGAAAGGCAGCACAGATCCTGCTGGACAGTCTCACCATGCCTGCCCTGCTCATCTGAATGGCTGTGGGTCACTTCACTGCCTGGCCTCAGCCACACCTCTCTTGCAGGCCCATCAGTCCAGGGATGCCGGGAGTCGCCACCAAAACTCCAGCTGTTGCTATGGCTACAGGAAAGTTGCTGCATCCTTGCATGAAGCATCCTGCCTCACTGAGGGTCCTTGCAGCAACCAACTGCCCTGGAGGACATCCTTGAGATCCTGCTGCTTCAAGAGTGGCTCTGATGTCCTCTCACAGAAAATCCATGCCCCCTCCTACCATTTTTCTCAGCACACTGGCCTCCTCTCAAGACACAGCTTGAGAGGAGCACAAAGCTCAGCAACTCTTACTGCACAGCACAAAGGCTTGCACAGGGTACAGGAAATACTCAAATTCTCAGGGAAAATGAAACACAAGGAGCAATTTCATACAGAGATACCAGTTACTGACTTGTTAACTGGGAGATGCAAGAGTGCACCGGGGAAGTGTCACTCAGTCCACTGGTCCAATCCCAGTGGCAAACACATCTCACACTTTGCTTGCACTTTTCCCAGTGCACATGGCACTAGGGGTACATGGAGCCGGAAGGCAGTGTCAGACACACCCCTCCAGCCTGAGCAGCCACCTCTCCCACTGCCAGGGCCCTTCTCCAGGCACGCTGACCTGCCCGTGGCACATTGACATGGCTGCATCTGCCACAAGCACAGGCAGGGATCCCATCAGGTGTTGCGAAGTCCCGGGGAGCCTCTGTGCCCCAGGTTGCAGCAGGTAATGTGGCATGGAGTGGAAAGCAACATGCCCCCTTTACGAGCTCTGCGGGTCCCAGCTATCGATGCATAGGCGCAGGGACAAATAGAACTGCAGCCCGGGTCTTGGGAGTTGAACATAAATGTTTTATTCAGCCCATGGTGGATCCAAGACAATCTCTCCCACGTGGAGAGATCTTTTTATGCACACAGAAAACGGAAGGGGTTGGGGTCAGGGTCACTGTCCAATGATGGCAAAGCATGAAAGGAGAGTTAGGGGAAGTGACATATGACTTGAGCAAGGGAGATTGCCACATCTGGGTTGTACCAAGAACTGGGGAAAAGGCAGGGGTGTGCTGGGCTAAACCTTAACCTGAAAATCACCCCGCAGCAATCAGGCACTCGGCTTGCAGCCAGGTTTTATGGAGTAACAGACATAGCTCCTGTGGACAGCAGCCCCAAGAGACTCCAAAGCAGCCTCCTCCCGAGGGAGCCATCTGTTTAGTAACAAGGCACAGGGCTCCCTGTGCCTCAGCCCACAGGACATGTGAACCCTGACTCTGCTGAGCTGTGCTGGAGTTCTGATGATGAATAATTAATTGCCGCTTTGTTTTCTGTTGAAATTCTATAACAGTAATTATCTCTGTTTTAACATAAAATAATGATCACCTTCTCCTTTCCTCCTCTTCTACTGCCAATTAAGAGATGGAAAGACAGCACCTCTGGCTCAGCCCTTCAGGACTGGAGTTGCAGTGGTTGGGAATCACTGGGATGCTCTCCTGGGCCGGACAGCTTGCCAAGCTGCAGAAGGACAGAGCACTGCAGTGCTTGGGTCACGGGGGACTCATACTCATGGGGGCAGGAGCTGATTCTCCAGTCAGTTTCTTCTGAAACTTTTAATGAGTGCTAATTAGAAGTGGCCATTCAGGCTGTCAGCAGCTGCCCATCCATTACCAGGTGTCTGGGCTGACACTGCTCCTGTGTTTGTGTTCATCAGACTGCAGCCTCAGGACTGGCCTTGGTTACAAACACTCTGCTCAGGACTGCTCACTTCCTTTCATTCCACCTCTCTTTTTTCTATGCATATACATATAAAACCAAGGAAAGGGTTTATTCCTAAGTATTTCCCCCTCCAGCAGAGAGGAACAACCACAACTGTGCAAACAACAAGTTTCTGGCAGATACTTGTCCAAGCTCATGCCTATGGGGGACACTGCCAAGACCAGTGGTGAGGACAGAAAGCTGTAGCACTGCCTGGATACTACTTTTGGTCACTGGCAAAGGCACACGACGAGCTGGGGGGCAGCAGTTCCACTGAGAGAGAAGCTGCCAGACACCTCACGAAGCACTGGGGTAGCTGCTGCCCCACAATTGGTACTTTTTTCTCCAAAGCACCAGCATAAGCCTTTTAAAAGATATTTGAACCTATCCTGAAATTTTAGGGTATCTGACCATATCCTAAAATCCTGACATTCAGGATGGAAATGAAACCAAATCTGAAAACCACCCAGTATCTCTGGATGAGCATACACAGAGTGCCAAGCAGCTCTTCATGCTGGTGACCATGGGGTGTCTGCCTGGTTTGAACACTCCAAGCATCCTGTTCTGTTACTCCGCCCATCTGCCTTGAGCGTGCCCTGCTGTCATGGAGGAGGGTGATCCCTCTTTTCTGTGTGGTTTCATCACACCCAGCACTGTAGTGCCCACATCTCTGCTCTTCTATGAAACTATCTTCAGAGAGCAGAGATGTGGGCACTACACAGCACAGAAGACTTTGATCTTAATGGGAGAGCCCCGGAAGAACCTGGGCTGAAGCGGGAGCTCTCCACCCCTATGCCAGCACTAGGCATCTTGGGATCTTTGGGAAAGAAAAATCACCCACCTCTCAATTTTCTTAACAGGAGCAGCAGGGAAATGACAAAGGACCTGCACATATGGGCAACCAGTATCTAATCTGGGAATTCTTTTTAATGCAGTCCACAAAAAAAGGGCATTTTAATTAAATATTTTTATTTTACCACTGCTGCACATCAAATCAAACTGCTTCAACATTAATATATGAAACCATTATTCTGTGCATGCATAAGTGAATTTATGCACGTGTCTGTATATAAAACTATACAATTAAGCACTGCTTAAAATGCAGATTGCAGATGATAAAAACTCCATCCTGACTGTATTAAAACCTGACTTGGGGTGTTTTACTTGATTCTTAGTCATTTAAATCTAGTATAAATGCAATGAAGTCAATGAAGCCAGTAATAATTTACACTCGTGGAAAATCTGGACCTTTGATTTTTAACTACTAACTACTGGCAAGAACCGAAAAACAAGCAACAAAAATCCAGTTTGCAACATGGGGCCAGATGTTATTTTTCTTCCTTTGCAGTAATAGCTCAAAAATACCAAATTTAAAACAGAAGTCTAAGAAAGGTTTGTCCTGGATCTTAAAGCTACATCAGCTTTCAACCCTGAAACTTAACTTAATGCTTGAGGCCCCTGCTTACACATTAATGTTTGATCTGTGAAATACTATAGATACACCAATATGTAAAGCATGTGCTGATAACTACTTGCTCTGATTTCCTGCATTATCAAGCTTACTCTCTCGACCCTTCTAGCATCATAGAAAAACTTTAAAATAGCTTAGGAAAGACACTGTCATTCACATGATCTGATCAGGAACCTCATACTCTGTCCCAACAAAAACAAGTCACACATTTTACATGGCCTAGGGTCAACAGGCACCAAGGCAAATTACTTAATTCCCAAATTTCTTGGTACTGCAAGTCTAAAATTTTTAACAACCAAAAATTTACAGCAGCACAGATTTTCCCAGGGAGAATTAGGACATTTTACAAAAATGCAGCAATATATTTTTAAATGCTAAGTGGACAATTTGCGTTTATCACGCCAGGCAAATTATTCAGGTGTGAAAAAAAAAAGAAACTATTCTGATATCTGGCCAGTCTAGAACATCTTGTACACAATAACTGCAATGTTATTGCAGCTGTGAGCAGCCATCTGCACCTCAGCAATGACCCAAGGCAGCCAGAGCCACTAAACAAGGGGACCACACTGACTCTTCCCAGTTGCCAGCCCAAAACCCTCCACTGGTGCTGCTTTCCATGCTCAGCATGTGAAAATCCAAGTGCGTTTTCTTCCCAGAGAAAGGAGCAAGTCTGACTTGAATTTTTTTTTTTTTTCACTGCCTCCTTAGAAATTCAGGTCACAGGCTTCATGGAAGACTTCTCAGATTACCAGAGTGATGCACAGCAGCAGCCTGGCATCCTCAAGTGTCAGAGAAGTAAAACCCAATTCAGGGAGGTACAATGTGATTTTCATTCACGTCTGAAGTCGTGCTTTGTTGCTTAACACCTTTTAAATGCAAAGGCATTTAAAGATTTGGAAGCAAGGGTCCCCTTTCAGTATTTCAAGCCTCTCTGTTGCATTTTCCACAACACACAATAACCAAAGGAGTAATCCAAGCTTGCTAAAAGGTCAAGGAAGCAAGCCTCATTCCCCTAGATACAAAGAACAAACAAAAAAGTAATGGAGGAAAAAAGCCAAAATAAATCCAAAAACCAAGAAAATTTCTGGGCGTTTTAAAGTTATTCCAGAGGGGAAAACATAATCATAAAAAAGGACACAGGGCTTCCCCACACCACCATTGGAGAGCTACCATGCAAATGGGGCTGCACTTCTGACAGACTCAAATATCCTCCTCCTGTGCCTTTGGCAGCAACAAGTATACAGGTTCTGTTCCTTTTTACCTACAAGGATTATTCCTTTCTTCCTCCCCACTTGCCATTATTTCTCAAGACTATAAACATGATTCTTGGGTAGCAACAGGCAATTAACCTTTGGTGTTCCTCACTCCCTGTGCAGCGTGACACACTGATCTTCCCCCAGGGGTCTGTGAGCTCTCCTTGCACAGCCAGCCCATGACAACACAGCATTTTCCACCAGAAACAACAATTAAAACGGGAAAAGGCTCATCATGAGCATCACCAATCGAGCAAACAAGTCTCAGTCTGAGAGATCTGCCCACACTACAGGTGCACATCCCGGCTGTGCTGCGGCACTGAAGGCTGAGCTAAGGCTCTTTTCCGTCAGAACAAGCAGTTTAATTACAGCTGTTTGATACATGTGTAGTTATATATTCTGGAAAAACGGACAGCAGCTTTTTGGGGAAGACACTTTGGAGCTCACCACCTCTCCTCAGTCTGCATGCTGTAGGGACAAAGCTGGCTTTGGAATCTGGAGTTTGCTTTCTCCTTCTTTTGTTTCACTGATGCAATAGAATACACCGAGGATGAACTGGGTAATACCACTGCCACCTCTTGATTTTAATCTCACAAGCTTTGTGTTATTTTCCTCCCTGAAGCTCTGGCTCTTGGAGTTGCACACATAATCACATGGGAACACTGGCAAAATTTTAGCAAAAAGAACATCACTGGCCTCCTGTGTATGCCCAGAGGGCCCTGTTTTACAGGGAACTGCATGGTTTTGGTGATCAATTCAGAGTTTTCAAGTACCCAGCCAAAAGCAGTTGCTCTGAGCTTCCCCTTTGGCACACTGTCCGGGTACAGCCCTGCTGTAAAACCAGGTCTTGCCTCAGAGCAATGGTGCTCAGCTACTTGCTCCCCTCCACAGCAGCACAACTCAGCCACACTTGGGCTGTTGCCCCCACAGATGGCTGAAAAATCCTAGAGAAAATACTTGTGACCACCTCTTATTGCTAAGAGATCCTACAATCCAGCAGTCCCACAAAAAAGCCCAGCCCAGAAGGCGAACCCCAAGCTCTGAGCAAGTACAGAGTGCAGCACAGAGAAGGAAAAATATCCGCTGCGGTTTCTAACAAAGGAAGCCACGGACTCTGCAAGGAGCACTCCAAAGCCCTCAGCTGCCTTGCACATTCCCCTCAGCCAGAGGTGCAGCTGTTGGGACACAGCCAAATCCAGTGTCTGGACACAACTCGGGCACCAGCGCCAGGCTCCCCAAGCTTCAGCTCCTTGGGGCCACATGTCAGCACCAAACCTCAGCCCCTGGTCCCCACCACAAGAACATCTCTCCTTCCTGGCTGCAGCAAGGGAGAACTCAGCTCCCTGCCAGGACAAGAACGCAGAAGAAATAAGCATGTTTTTGTTTCTGAGGTTTTAACCCCAGCATTCTGGTTTTTTGACCGTTTAGGTCTGAAGTTGACACACAGAAGCAAAGTGTGGAAACAGAAGTTCAAGCAAATTTCTGTCAAATTCACCAAAGTTATAGCTCAGTGAGAGAAGAACATCTTTTTTGCTATCCCTCAAGGATATTTTGTTACTAAACTTACTGCAATTTATTTTTCTAATGTTCTCCCAAGTGAAAGCAAGGTTTGGCAACTTGCAAGGCAGGAACAAATTTTAACTTTTCATTTTGCTAGGATAAAATTAATTTTGCTTGAGGGAAGGCAATTTTCAATTGGATTGAGACTCAAAGAGAAAAAGGAAAAGAAGGAAAACAAAACACAAAATCACTCTTCACATATGATGCTGTATTTGCTTGGGAAGAAGGCCTTTCTAAACTCTGCCGTTCTCTCGACTTCATTCTGAGCATGGCAGCCCAGCAGAACTCACACCACATAAAGCCCACCACGTGCATAAACAAAAGAGAGGAAAGAGATCAGAATGCTCAGCTCCACTCGAGGGGGTCTGGGTTTGTGGCCTTGGGTTTGTGGTTCACTGCCAAAGGGGCTCCGAAGACATGGCCACAAGTAAGTAGTCAGCAAGGGTTACCTGCTCCACAGCCAAGCACTACAAATTACACTACCATGAGCTATAATTCACCGGAGAAATATTGATAAAGGAGAAAGTTGCTTTTGAAATAAGATGAGGAAATGTAAAAAATAATTTCACAAAAACTTCTTTGGCTGTTTAATTTAAGCACTTTTATGCCTGAGGGTCTAAATGGATACATGGAGATCTCTTTGTTCCTGCAGCAATCAAGTATTTCCTGCTATTACTGATAATGACTTTAAAACAGCACACTTAAGCAGGGCTGTTACTTTATTTTCAGCCTTTCTGAGGCAGGAATGGAAGCGCTAAAGTGGGGGAGGAAGGGAGGCGATGACAGCTTGTCAGAGGCAGCATATGTCAGTCTGATGAGGAGCTAACACCGGGACCCCGGCCATCCCCTCCAACCTGAACCTCTAGACATCTGACATCTCATCCTGACACAGCCCCAGAGCCTGTCACCTTCTGACAGATAATAAACCCTGTCTGAAACAAGAACAAGCTTTGGAGCAAGCTCCAGTGCAATTTGAGTTCTGAATCTGGTAGCACAGGGACCTGACCCAACATTAAACCCACTTAATGCTTTTTCTTGGCTTCCAGTGGGTGAATCACATTTCTGAACAGGACTGGGTGAGTAAATGATACTTTGCCTGAACTGACACAAGTAATTCTCACTCTTTCCTCGTCAGCTTTTGCATGAGCTAAAACTGTCAAACATGGCCCAGAATCACAGGTATTTCATTTAAACAGTATTGATGCTGTTGAGTCAGGGACGGGACGAAATGACTCCAAGTCACAGAAGGCAAAAAAGAGAGCTTATTATTAAGAAGTAGGTCCTTTTATAATCAGGATTGCTAAGGTGAGACCTCATTGGTCTTAAAGTAAAAACCTTTCACACTACTGGTGAATTATGAATAGCACACTGTGGTAGAACATATCTATAAACAACATGAACAGAAAGAGAGATAATAATTGTTTAAATTCTTTCTCTCTAAGTTTCCCAGGCCTGAAGCCTGGGAGAATCCTCTGTTCTCTCTTCAGCTGAACTGAGAGCCTCCACACAGCATCACTACTTCAGTGAATAAACTATCCAATTTTTTTTTGTCCATCTCTAGTTCCACACACCTTCATGTGGATACCACGAGGACAAGGGAATGGGTAGGAGAGGCCAGAAGATCATCTGCTGTCTGACAGCAGACACTGCCATGAGAAGCCACCAATATCCAAGAGGGAGGGGACAAGCAGCTCTGCAGGGACAGACACTCAGAGGACAGGCAGCAAGAGACAAGAGGCTCATTAGAAAAGACAGAAAAGAAAAGACAGCAGGCTGCTCTGTTGTTCTGCTTCCACAGGCACTCAACACAACCACAATCAGCCACAGGACCAGACCAGAGCCCATGATGGGCATTTCTCAGAAAAAGGTAAAAAAAACAAACAAAAAAAAATCCTAAAAATGGTCTTTAGGCTGGAATCAGTCCATTTCACCACTTTAGTGTTTCTACAGTTTTTGTTGCAAAGGGAGCAAAACCCCCACTATCTGGAGCAGTTCTGATGATGAAATGATACTAGATAGGCCATTGGATAAACCATTAGGAAATGAAAGCAGCAGTTGGCAAATGTCATGGCAGGCATTCAAATGAGCCTGCAATCACCTGAGTAGCTAAAAAACACAAGCATGCCAAGGTGTGTTTATTGCCAACATAGCACAGAAGCCAAGCACTGCAAAAAAACACAGCACATTTTAACAGGAGGCATTCCACTTCCCTCCACCAGCAGATGAAGTAAAATTGCTTTCTTAAACAACCCACTTCTGCTGAGCTGCAAGGTGTTTATACAGGTTCACTTGGGAAATAAGCAAGAAAAAAACCCTTTTCAGGCAGCCTTTCCCTCCTGACACCTGCTCAAGGGAAGGAGAAGCACCTGAAGGCCAACACACGTGGTGCTGTGGGGATGCTAGGGAGGTTTGAGCTCTGCTGATTCCCAGTCACAACGGGCCCCCAGGCTTTGGTTATACAGCACTCATGCATTATGCTCAGCAGCACCACAAACTGCCCCAGTTTCCCTGAGCAGCCCTTGGAAAAGGCAAAGGCAGCTGTGCTTGGTGAAACCCCAACTGCTGTGCCACCATCTGGAGCCTGATCCAGCACCAGCACAGCCAAAGGAAGGACTGTGCTGCCCTGGGGCCGTGGGATCGAGCTTTCCATCAGCTCTGCCTGACAACCACAGTTCCTGCTGTCAGGGCTGTGCCAGGATTTGAGCCACCCTACTCCTGGCCACACTTTCAAACATGAAAGCACAGCTAACACCACTTTGCTCTCTCATGCTGTAGAATCACAGGCAGCACCACTGTCATTCACAAAACGCTGATGTGCCCATGCCCTTCTGCCAGCTCTTTTACTCACTTGTTTGCTGAGTAGCAGAACTGATGCATCCTGCAGGTCATCCTCAGCCCACTGAGCTCAACAGGTAACTTACAGACACTGCATTTTGGGAGTGTCCCACTCCTAAATGCTTCTGACTGCTACCTGGCCTAACACCAACACAGTACTTAACACTACTTAACGTTATTTGCATTTGCACTATGACAAATCCAAACAAAATCGACAAAACCACAGGCAGGACCTTAACTCTGTTACTTTCACTTCCTTTCTGCAGTACTTTGTATCAGTTTCTACTACGGAATGTCACATCATGACAATTTCAAGAAGAAACAGTAATTTCACATATCTAGGTATTTCTGCTTTCTCCTGAGAAAACACAGGGTACTCAGTAGTTATTGTTCTACTTTCTGAAAAACAGGGGAGGAAAAACCCACACACCACAAATAAAATATCCCATGCTTTCTACAGACCACTCTATTTGGTGAGGGCAGCAGGAACAGCTGCAATGGTGAGACAGAAGGTGCTGAGGTACTGAGCACAGTGGGGGAAAATATTACTGCCAGTGCTGATGTGAGGCTGCAAGACTGGGTCTGCACTGTGCCAGAGTTATGCAAACAAGCAAAAATTGAGTAAGAAGAATTTTTGTACCAGTTTTTGCTGTCTAAAAAAGACCATAATCATCCCTCTGTCCAGAAATGTTATTAAGGATTATGGCAGAGGAAGAAGTATAGGCAGAAAAGTGCAGCCAGAACTGGATTTGTTAGAATTTCTCCTGGGGCATGTAACCTATGTTAGTCCTGAAGAACAGAGAAAAACCCTTCCCCTCCTCTCCCCAAAACTTGAGGAAATGATACCCAAGCTCTGCTGCAAAGAGCAGCATTTATGGACTTAAAAATAAGTAAGTCTTGGCAGTACAGACGTGAGGAAGCCATCTGCCGGACTGAGGAGCTAGAGGCAACTTTCATTCCTACCTGGTTCAGTGCAGTTTCTGATGTAGAGCTGCCCCCCATCCTCTGGAAAGTCAGTCACGTTCTGCTCACGTGCTTGCAGGAGCTGTCGCCCACTCCACTTGTCACTATTTTCCACAGAATAGCTCAGGGCATCGTAACCTGAAGGAAAAGAGCAGTAATATATGAGGAAAGGCAACTCCTGATTCTACTCCTGAACATCTTGAAGCAGCTAAAACATTTGCATTTTAAAAATACCACGGCCCCTTGGGTTTAAAAGGGCATTGTTTCTAAGCCCACTGGAATGGGACACTGCCAGCAGCTCCCCATCCCACAGAAGCCATGTGCATTCTTCCATAGTTTCTGAAGTTCATCCTAGGAGAGCATCTCTGTTTTCCCACACAGCACCATCTGACTGAAGCCAGAGCACACCTCTGACTCATTTCCACACCTCCACGCTTCCAGTAACAAGAAATATCCATGAACACGAGGGACAGTACTTTGTCTCACTACCTTTGACTCAATCCTTGCACTGCTTCCCCTTCAGCTTTTCCTTGGTGCTGCTAATGAAGCTCTGTTTTAGCAATGTCAACGAAGACAGCTGGCTGATTTCTACAATATTCCTGGCACCAGGCTGGTCAGCCCTGGACATGCCATGTCTGCCTAATCAGCTGGACAAACATGCTCATGTGTCAGTTCCACACCTCCTATGCTGGTTCAGATTCAAGGGAGGAAGAAAAAACTCTATTTTTTTTTAAAGCCAGAAGTTATCCACACACTAAATCAGCCCTCTTGCAATTGAGACCTTGCAGCCCTCCACTAACAAACAGCATCTGAGAGGGATTTCCTCCCACCCATTCATCCCCTTCTCAACAAGCAGAACATGGGCTCTCTCACAAGGACTTCTGAATTATTCCCAGTTTTGTCCACTACTTTGGAAACAGAGCACAGGCAAAAAAGCAGTGGCATAAAGATTCAAATCTTGGGCCAATGCCTCAGAGGGTGATTAAGGACAAAGGAAAAGGTTCTCTGCAGGTCCCAACCCTTGTGTTAGGTTCCCTGGCACATAGTTGAGAAGGTTGCCCAACCTGAGACTTGTTTGCCTTGCCCAGATCATGCTCTGCTCAGGCCACTCCATGTCACGCTAGGAGGGAATGTTTGGGAAAGGGCTGCCTGGGAATCTGCATCCCAGGCCACCAGCAGTAACTGGGACCAATGCTCTCAGGATACACAGGAGTCATCTGGGTGCATGTTTGGGGGAAGAGCTGCAGCTGCACGGGCAGCCTGAAGCACCCCTGTTTTCTAAGCAAAAAAAACCCCATTTACCTTGGTAAACCAAATGCCATCATTTAAAGCTTCAAGCATTTTGTCCTTTCAATGCTTTACAAATGTTAGAGAACAGAATGCGCTGTCAGTTTAGTCTGTGAGCACCAGTAAGATTAAGCTGATGGAAGCGGGCTGCATTTCCAAGAAGGAGCACAAGCTGTAATGCAGCATCAGGGATCTCCTCTAACAACAAACACTCTGATAGCCTGAGCAAACCAGTTTCAGTTCCACATACAAGCTGCTTTCAAAGCAGAGGAAATGTTTTCCAAGCCGGCAAGGCTTCTCTGTGTCACTTCATGGAGCAATGGTATGAGGTACAGAGGACACAGGGACTGCCACGGCCCCAGACCTCCGGCAGAACCTCTGCCTTTCTTGGATGGCAAACTCTTCCAAGCGAGGGGTAAAGAAGAAGAATGTCATTTCAGGTGACTTTGGAAGGGGAAAAGCTTAATTTGGCAATAGAACTGTTTATAAAGGCTACATCCAGCACTGACAAAAATCAGAGTAAATAGTGGTGGACCTGGTCCACGGCCGAGCTCGATGTGGTGACTGACACCAGGAAAAGCTCTCCCCTGGCACCTCCAGGTTTGAGCAGGGCCAGCTGTCCCACAGCAGAATTTGCAGCCCACCACCCCCAAAATCCTGCCTAGGGCATCTCCATTCTAAAACACATTTCACTCAACAGAGCAATAGAAAATAGAAGTTAGAGATTAACCTTTTTCAAAGTTTTGGCCTTCCAAGGATTTTCCTGTGAAAACAGGGACACGTGGAGATTTTAACCTTGCTAACAAGGACACTCAGTGACACATAAGAGGGTCCCTGTGGTTTCCCCATGTGCTGGCACCAGTCGCCTTGTGGTGTGGTGGAGGCTGCTCAAGGCCTGCCCTGCTTTAGGTGCTGGCACAAGGCACAAGCACCAGGGATATCACCTCGGCCACAGAATTCCACAGCAGGGCTGCCAGGCCACCACCACCATGGCCAAACTCTTTTTCCCAAGGAAAAGCAGGAAAACTTATAAAAAAGAAAGCTAACAGTTTTTTTTCTCAACTGTAGTTATTCAGGATTGGATGATTTTTAATGGGAACCACCACAAAGAGTTTTTTTCATTTTCTCAGTAGAGGTGAAGACTGCTAAACATCCTGCCTCAGCTACAGTGCCATTTTGGGCAAGCAAGATGGAACGCTTTTATTAATGTTCTAGCTGCTGGCTTTATACTAAAGTAACACTGTGACATCCTCTAAAGCTCTGGTACAATGAAGAGTTTTTCCAAAGTTCTGTACCACAGCGTATTTCAAAGTGAGAGAATTATTTTTTCAAGCACTGAACATTGCAACAAGGTATTTTCCACAACTACAATTACCCAGCACCAGTTTTACATTACACACTCAGAACCCAGGTTCTGGAGAGCTTTACTTGCACTTCCTCCCAGAGATATTCCCATGGACAATAAGCACATGAGTCATTTTTCCCTGTCTTTGTGCCTGCTCTGCATTTCATAACAGAACTAAGACAATGCAGACGGTGCATTTCGAGTAGCTGCGTCTCTTTCCATAAGACTGGGAGTACACAAGTGTGTGCTTGCTGGGAGTTCCTGTCCCTGCTAGGCTGGGGTGGCAGCCTGCTGGGCACAGCCTCTCCAGCAACACTGCTCACCTGTTCCACTTACAAGCATGGAAATGAGGTGGAGTGGAAAAAAGAACTGATCAGACAGCTCAAAACTCCTGGAAAGACTCTGTGTGTGACCCAGATCTCCACATGGGAGCTCAGGAGCTCCTTACGCTATTCCAGATGGCTCTGGCTGGAGTTTACAACTTTCATGCTGCAGAAACACAGCCAAATTCATCCTGGCTGCACTTCCCAGCACGAAGGACACCACCTTACAATGCCGAACAACATTCCCATGTTCCCCTATTGCACTCTGATCTCACAGGCGCATTTATTTTCAGCAGCAAGCAAGGCACAGGAACCCCAACAAGATAGAACAGCAGCAAGATCTCGGAGCAGACACTCAGCTCCTACAGGGTACAAAGCAGGCTGGTGCGGAGATGGGGGTCCCACGGGACAGGGAGGCCTTTGCACAGCTGGTCCAAGCAACCAAATGAGACAAGAGCACTCAAATCCGGAGCTGGAAGAGGAGAAGAAAATCATCCACTGCAGTGGAGGGTTCGGCTGAACAATGCTGAGGTGAAGAAAGGCAACAAATATGGAAGGTACTCATGAGCAGCCAGCTGGAGCATGGAAGAGCTGACGGGCAGGGGGCTGGAGCAGGGAAGAGCTGATGGGCCAGGGGCTGGAGCAGGGAAGACCTGACAGACAGGGCCTTTCTCGGCACAAAGCACTGCTGTACAGGAGAGCTGGCAGGTATCCACAGCTCTCGCTGACAATAAACTACTTTCTATGCAAACTGCTGGCCAGAGCCAAAAACAGCACAGCCTTTCCGAAATATGCTTGCCCTTCCTCCTCTCTCATCTGTCCCTTTTATCTATTGTTTTCATGGTGGCAGCTTTGGGTTTTGGAGGGTTGGTTTCACAACCAGCTGAATTATCTCCATCTCCCTGAAACGTTCCTGCAGTTAATACAACAGAGAAATATTTTGGAGGAAGAAAAAAAGCTGGAAGAAGCACGAGCTTCCATGTAAGACAGCGCACAGGTGGAGAGCACTGGTGTGGCGGCCTCAGGACAGAACAGATGAACCCTGGTGGGAGATCAGCATGCAGCTGAATGAGCTGCAGCCCTGCTCCACAGCTGCCCTCCCACGGCCGTATCCCTGTGGCTGCTGGCCCCAGACCCTCAGGGACGTATCCAGTCAGCCCCTGCACCATTAGACCTACTGCAGACAGGCTATCACAGGATCTGAGCTTGTGATTGCATAAACACGTCATAAATGGATTAGCCCTTTGCCTAGGTTGATTTGGGAGATGCTTTTCTTCCAAAATCATCAGCAGCAAGGACCATAAATATAGCATCCTCAGGGGAAAAAAATCCCAAACAACAAAAGCCCCAGAAATCCTACACCTGGCTTTGACAAGCAGCCTGCTCTTTACACGTGATTTCAAGGCTGTATTTCCAAGCATCCTGACCTACATGGAAAGGTGCAGAAGGGCAGGGAAAGCACACTGCTGATAATATCTGTACCACACCAGTGAGGCACAGAGGCCAGAGCCAAGCTGCAGGCAGTACCCAAGCAGGGCAGGGTCCCTGCACCAACAGCCCCTCACCACACACCCTCCCACATATTTTCTATGTGACCACCAGCGGAAAAAAACCCACAGCCCCCCCAAAACCTCAAGCACACCGACAGCTCCCACACACCTCCAAGGAGGCTCCCCAGCTCCCTCCTAAGGAGCACAGAGCCTGCTGAAGGTCCCACAAAGCTTCTGTCCCTCCCAGCCCAGCACTGCTCTCAACAAAGCCCAGCTAGAGTAGGGAGGGCAGAGCACACTCCGAAGGTCCAACAACAGCTCCACGGTTCTCATGGCAACAGCAAAATGTGACTTTTGGTTTATTTTAACTCTGAAAAGCTGCCCAACCTCTGGAAGTGAAATTTCCACATGCATGCTGCTGGGGCCTGCCTCTGCTCCACCCTGAGAGCAAAGAAAATTCAAGGACAGGCAGCACTCAGCAGAAATGCACTCATTGCTCATCAACCTCCAGGTGAAGTGCCTGCACTGCCTCACACAGTGAAGCCCAGGGGATGGAAAAGTATCCCTGCAAGAGATGAACAGACTCCCCAAGAACTCCTTGGTTCCTACATCCCAAAGAGTTCTGGATTAAGCTTAGTTAAGCGAAGATAAAATTCTGTCTTATGTTCCCTACTGTGTTGTGCCAAAAACTGTTACTGGATATGTGATTATTCCAAGCTTCCATGATTGTTCATTACCAGTTTGTGCAGGAACTTATGTTTTCTTTAGTATTCATATCAGCTTGACCATTAAATTGACCATTCTGTTCTTCTTGATCTACGCCTAAGTGCAAAAGGAACAGTTCTGCAGCTGGTAAAAAATACCACTTTTTACTTCTCCCTATCACAGCCTCGTGTGACTCGGCTCCTCTCTCAAGTAAACAGGGTTTTACTTCTCCTGACAATGTTTTCATGCTTCCCAGTTTTACCACGGACATACCTCTGTGACCTCTCTAAAGCAAACAGGGTTTTACTTCTCCTGACAATGTTTTCATGCTTCCCAGTTTTACCATTCCTCAGTTTTACCACAGACATACCTCTGTGACCCTGCCCAAATTCAGATAATTCTCAAGGCAGCAGCTTCCCACTGGTCTGTACAACAGCACTAGGTACTGTGAGTCCGATCGCCTGCTCTAGTTTCTCAGGGATATCTCACTCCCTGCTGCCACTCTCATCTCATTAGCATTTCACCTGGCACAAGTGGAAAGTCTGGGCACTGTTGACACAATCTCTGTGCTTCATAGCTGTGGACTGCCCAGCGTGACTTCCAGAGCTCACTGGCACAGCACATCTCCCCTGACAGAGCTGCTGCCCATTCCTTCTGCTTTTTGTCCCAAGCATGGGACAGTCTCCTAACACTGGCCAGAAAACTGCTCTTGCCTCCTCCTGCTCTTATGGCTGTCATAGAGGAAAACTGCAGGAGTAGGTGAAGCAGCATCCTTCACATTACCCTGCTGCAGGCGCCAGCACTTTCCCCCCTGCCCCAAATAAACAGAAAGGAAATTTTCAGAGGCAGAAAGGGAGATGGAGAGCAAACTCCCCTTTCCAACACGTCCCTGAGGCAGCTCCTCTCCCTGACCAAACTCTTTCCCATTCATCTTGCCCTCATCCCTGCTCCCTGTGAGGGATGCCAGGGAATCCTAAAGCACACCCAGACCCCCTTCTCTCTCCCTTTCCCACATTTCACTAGAAAACCCTGCTCACAGAAGGCGGGAGTCGCAGCAGTAAGCGTGTATTACAGGTGGCTGCACATCTGGGTCATCCCTATCAAAACCATCCATCACAATTTCCCTTCTTCATGGCAGACAGCGAGGAAAAAAAGAGCAGCAATGAATTAATCTCCAGCTGACTTTCCATCACTAACAGAGCTACGTTTTGGACCATTTCAAGATCCTGTGGCTGCTTGAACCTGGCAATCATGACCTTACAAGGCTGGAAAAGCAGTACTTGAGAGCCTCGCTGTTACCAGACAGATCCTTGTTTCTCGGAAGGATTGGGTAACATGTTACAGAAAGAGCTAACTCTCTGGAGAAGGCATTTATCTTTTTAAAAGCAGTGAAAAAACAAACTGTATTTCAAGCCCCTGTGACAGGGGCGAATATCTGGGGTTTGACTGGGGGGTTTGTGCTCTGGAGCTGAACAGTCACTGCTCCTTCCCACACATTTATGTATTTCTCTCCTAATTTTGAGCTGACACAGTGGGAGGAAAGACAGTTTGGGGTCAGATGAAATGTTTTAGTGGAATAAAACATTTCATTTTGGTTTGCTCTCTTTTACACTTCTAGCTAGGTAGAATTCTGCAGAATTAAATTTAGTCCGAAAATACCATAAAAATGTGCTGGGAAAAGAAACATAGCAGCTCTTCCACAAAAAAAAAAAAAAAAACCAAAACCAAAAAAACACCAAAAAAAACCAAACCAAACAAAAAAAAAAAAAAAANAAAACAAAAAAAAAAAAAAAAAAAAAAAAAAAACAGGGGAAACTATGACTTTATCCCAGTTAAATTGAAAAGTGACACCCTTGTAGCTTTGCCTGAACAATTTCTGTCGGTGTCCAAGGCCAGGCTCGACATGGCTTGGAGCAACATGGTTTAGAGGAAGGAGCACTAAAAACAAGCCACCCCTCCCAGGAAAGAAAGGAAAGGAAAAAAAGACTGTCTAAGCCCTGGCTCCCACTCTGGTATCTCTGATGATAGGGGAAACATCACAAAAGAGAGATTTTTTTTCATGCTCTTCTCCACAAAAGATGATGAAAAACCTGGATCTTGCATAAAAGTAAACAAGCATGAGGGATAAAAAAGTCTATTTCTCCTGTCCTTTTGCCTTACATCTCCTTTCCCCTTGTGTTTCTCTGCAATACCACCACATGAATCTGTAATTGGTATTTGTTTAATTGCTGTTATTTACTGCTTCCACAGTGCTGGAAAGGCACTTGGGGAAAGGAGACAAGTCTCGGCCCCAGACAAGACACTGGCTCTGGTATTTAACCCCACTGTTTGGTACCAAGTCTGGGTTTGCTGCCTAAAAGCACTCCTAACGTGAGGTGACATTCAGGAAAATTCAATGACAGCCAGCCCTCACCAGGCAGTGCAGAGCTGCAGCAGACAGAGTGAAAAGACAGGGATAAAATATAGTGGGACAGGAGTGTGGAGGAGCTGGGAATTGTGAAACAGCAGCTGGGGACAGAGGTGTGAACCCAGGCCTGGCAGAGGGAGCGCTGGTAACTCCCCTTTTCCTGCATCTGCTCAGAAAACCCCTGAGATGACTCTTGTCAGTACTAAGAACATCCTGAAGAGCGGCAATTCTGAAGGCCTGTAACTGATGCCGTGCCTTCCTCCCCAGGAAACTGAGTTCCTGACAACAATGCAACTTGGTTCCCAGGAATTAACATGGGAGAGCTCCAGAAGTTGCAGGGTGTCTGTGGTCCTGTTCCCTGCCACTGGCCAGCAAATGGATCTGGTCTGGAGCTGCCACAAGTCAGCCACAGGCAAATGGGCTCTGAGAGCAGGAGGGAGCATCCACCGAGCATCCTTGTGGAAAGCCTGGTTCCACACCCCTCTGTTATCACAAACAGTGCCCCCCACTGCACAGGGGTTCCTGCCCTCCTTCAGACTGATCTGTGTGTCCCCAAGCCAAGCTGAAAATTACCTTAGTGACAGAGAGTGTTTTCCCTCAGTTAACCACTTCATTAAATATTGAAAGAATATTTCAGGGATGCCAGTACACCCGCTGTGTCCGTTATTTATAACATAATGTATTCATTATACATTTTATCCCATGCTCCTATCTGCTGATCTCATAACAGGCCCTTATACACAATTTTAAGCAATTAATCCTACCTTAATTACAGACAAATATATATATAAGCCTCAGGACATCTCTTTCTTGTATTTATTAGGAGTAAGCAAACATATCTAGAAATAAATCTGGTAGTCAGGGAAGAGAAGGACGTGGCCAAGCAGCCTGGGAATCACAGGACTGGAGCCAGGCACATTGCAGTTAAAATTGCCAGCTTGGGCTATCTGGAAAAAGTTAAGTCTTGTCCTGCCACAGATTCCTCCCATGACATCCATTTCCCTGCTGATGGATGTGGCTGTGAAGCCCAAGATCACTGAGCACACGGGTGCCACCCCAGCGCTGGCAGAGCCTCACGGGGCAGGGACATCCTGCTCACCCCACTCTGCTTTGTGTCTCCAGGTCCTTTTTCCCAGTCCCACAGGAGGAATCAGTCCTAGGATCCCTCCACCAAGAGGCAGCTGCTCAGCCTTGTGCTCCTCTCTTGCAGACCCTGAAATATAACTCCCGTCCTCTCTCCCATACCCAAACCAACACAATGGTGACTGAAAAAAACAGGGAAGGGAAAGGGAAAGGCTCTGTGGACACATCCAGGAAGCTCCTCATAAATCACCATAGATCAATACAGAGAACTATCAAAAACTATCCCTGGCTTCAGCAGATTTTGCACTGGTCCTTATCAGGGTGGCCCAGGAGCACAAAGCTGCTGAAGCATTTCAAGGGAGATCTGTGCTAAGGCTTGGCTGAAGCTTGTAGAGGCTTCTTAGCAGATCCCTGAAACGCCCCTAAAAGTAGGTAACATGGATGCAATCCCTGTCCAAACTGGTACCTACACTCTTACTTCTTCCACCTGGAGAATGTTCCCTACCCACTGGAAAAGACAGGCACAAAGGCAGCAGGTACCAGTCCCGAGCAGCACAGCAGCATCCCAGCCCTCCTCTGAGAAATGAAGCCAGCCTGGAATGCTACGAAGTGTTTTAAGGAAATAAATAACACTATAGAGGGGGAAAAAAACCTTTTTGCTTTTAACCAGAGGTCCTGGAACAAAAGGATAGTGCTCCACACCATACCAGAATCAAGTGTTTGAGGCTGTCCTTTCTTTATAAGGCTTTAAGACAGGCAGACCCTCCAAGAAGCTCTTTATTCTTTATTTACCCTGAAGTGAGACACTGCAGACCCAGGTTTAATTCACCACTCTACTATTAGCCCGTGAGGTGACCTTGGACAAGTTGTTCTGTCCAGATTCTCAGCTGGTGTCAGCTGGCACTGTGCCACCACAGCCAATTTAAACAATTTGAGATGCCAGCCCCAGAGCCCCGGGTCCTCGGCCTCCCCTCTTCCTGCCACCTGCACGCAGGCCCACGCCTGAGGGGCATTCGAGGGACACTGAGCGTGGGGAAGAGAACTCATGCTTCCCTTGGACAGTACACAGTTTTCACAAAATGAAACAAAAAGCCTGGTTTAGTTTTTGGGGATTTTTTTTAAATAGCCTCATGATCAAAGCTTTAAAAATATTGCTGTGCTCTAGTGAGGCCCCACTTGGAATTCAGCTCTGGGACCACCAACAGAAGGATGGAAGGACCTGGGAGCATGTCCAGAGAAGGCCACAAAGCTGCTCAGAGGGCTGGAGCCCTCCTGCTATGGAGACAGGCACCCCTGCAACCTCCCTTTGGATCATTTCTTCATTCAAGAGGCTTTTACATTACTCAGTTACTTTCTTGGACAACTCCTCCACTTCTGAAAAAGCTTGATTTGCTGCCTCCTCTGATTAAGTGCAAGAACAAATCCAAACAACATGAATCTCAATTTGTTTTACTCTGTCAACAGCCAGCAGCAAAGTTAACTAACTTGAGGGTGTTTTTAAGTGCTGCTTGCCTCTCCTGCCATGCCACTGCTGTCCCAGTTGGAGCACAGAGCCAGCAGCACCTTGCTGTGAGCACAGCTGATGGAACCTGCCGAACAAGCAAGCTGTGTATGGCAGCCGCTGGCTGGGACCAGTTTCCCCTGAAGTGAATTGCTGCACTGTTTCAGCACAGGCAACACTCATTTACAAGAGTTTCTTTCTTCCCCATCCTCTCAACAATATACAAATCAACTACCATGCAGAGGTGCACTGAGAATAGGAGGGTAGGTCTTGTCAGAGGAAAAAGGAATGTCCATGTAAGGCTCGTTTCTCCTCCTGCTTTATGTTACAGGATGTTCTGGCCATCTTAGGGAAAAAAAGCCAGTTGAGTCTATCACTGAATAAGGATGATTTTAATAGCAGACCCTTCAGTTGTTTGTAGCTCAGTTAGCATGTTTTTGGCTTGCATATCAAAAAGATTCTTTTCCTGGACTTCAGCAAGCTCTTTCCCAATCGAACCATTAAAATCTGTTTGCAGTTCTCATTGGATAGGTGATGCCTGCTGCTGTGCGCTGCAATCCCTCAGCCACCTCGGGGACAGGCACACTTCCCAGGGCTAATCCACAGGGACAGGGCAGAACACTTGGGGACCAGAGCTCCACCTGGGTACCTGTCATTCCCGAGCCTGGAGAACCCCACAAATTCTCTCATGCCTCAGTTTCCCTCCCTCACAGTCTGCAGACACGCTTGCTCACCCTATTTCCTCTGGCAGGATCGGGGCTGAGGAATGGCCAGAGTGAGGAAGGGCCGGGTAACCACCTGAACTGGATCCCAGCACTTCACACACTGCAAGTCAAGCCCTGATCCCTGGGCCTGACTGCCTGTGGACACAAACTCAGCCCTGAGCTGAAGCTCTGCGCACACAATTGGAGGAGCAGGGAGGTCAGGCCAGGCTATGCATCCCAGCCACTTTACACGGCTGCTTGGCTAGCAGCTCAGCACAGGAATGTCCCGGAACAACCAAATCCATGCCTTCAAACCCCATCTGACACTCCTTTGTGCCCAAGAGGGTTTTTTCCCCTACTAAAAGAAGGTATTTCCCCTTCCCAATACACACATCCACTGACACAGGACCCGTGCCCTGGCCTTGCAGAGCTGAGCAAGAGGACAATGTGGGGCACGAGATACAGCTGGAGACGCACCCTGCTCCCCTCTCCTCCAGGCTGTTCCGAGGTCCCAGCCAGGACTTGGGGACCATATGCTTCCCACAGGCAAGACTTATAGGCAGATGACATTCTATGTTAGCCAAAAGAGTCCATAAAAGGCAAATAAAGTCCCACCAAGTACTCTCTCACACAGCTTTCTCCCTGGACACCACATCTGGACTCCTCTTCAATGCCTCCCTTCTTCCAGAAGAACAACGCCCAGGACCTTTCCCTGGAGTCCTTGGTACAATGCTCCTAGTCCCAGGAATACAAAAAAACCCAACCCCACCCCACAAAAACAAAACATCAAACCTAAAAATAAAAACAAAACAAAAACCCACAAACAAACAAACAAACCAACAAGAAAGACAGCAAGAAAAACCCAGCTTAAACATCTCAGTTCACCTCAAGCTTCAGTCTTTAATCTGGCCTGGAGTCCAGCCCTTTCTGCTGGATGCAACACCCTAACATCCCGTCCCACTCCCTTCCCTTCTTTTCCCTCCAACAATCAAGCACATTGAGAAATCCTGTTATTTCCAGAGTCTTCTCAGCTTGCTTCTAAAGAAAAGCTTAGCATCTAGAGATCATACCCACTCTATTTTTAAATCTGAGCATTAAGCTGAAATCCAGCCATGCAATAGTACGGACACAGGGACTGCACCTATTTCCTGTCTCGCACAGGTAGAGCTGGTCCTCTGATTTAGCTGTCTCCTGGCCAAAGTTATGGAGACCTCAACACCCTCCCAAATTCCTGGGCACAGCAGGCTCATCCCATAGCCATCTCGCTGTCCCGGCAGCTCCACTGCTATGGATCCCAAGATGACAAAATTGGGCCTCAGTCTCACCTGAACATTCCTTTGCTGACTGCTGTGAAGACCTGACCTTCTGCAGGAGGTGATGCAAGAAAAGGGAACGTGAACCTTGCCATGAGACAAGACTGAGAGAACTGACCCCAAGGGATCTCCAGCTCACTGCAAACTCCCCATCCAGATGCCCTTGGCAGCAATAACAAGGACAGGCTGCTCAGGGCTGCAGGAGTCTGGCAGTCCAGCAAGGATCCCACAGGGAGGAGAGACAGAACACCTGCATCCCTGTAGGGTCAGCCAAGAACCCATTCACAAGCTGCAAATTACACACATTTACCACTTTGTTTCCACAAGCTTTCCCTTTGATGCTGTGAGTAATGCGGAGCAGCCACAAGGATTTACTCACCGTGCAGCCCTACTCTCCTAAGAGCATGTCTACAGGAAGGGATGATTACCATGGAAGGACGTTGAACACACTGCCTACACCTGGGCATGCCTGACCGCTCCTGCTCAGAAAGCCACAGCAGCGGAAAAAAAATTAGGATGAGGTTACCAGCGGCTTTTGGCATCAGTCTGACTTGGCTCCTGCTGATAAAACCTAGAGCAGAACAAAGCTTTTCAACATCCCCAGTGCTCTCCAAAGCCCCAAGCCTAAAGACTGCTCTAGAGAAGGGCAAGGAAGGCAAGGCTAGAAAAAGAGTAAAAACTTCAAACTCTCGAAATTTGTTTTAAAAAATGCACTGCTGTAGCTCAACTGCCTGGCTGTGGGCTGTGAAAGGCAGTTAGGAGAGAGAGCACAGCACAGTACAGCTCCCACCACCAAGCTGCTGCATCCTAAGGTGCATCCCTCAGACCCTGCACTCCTGTGAACCTTGTGGTTTTCATTCCAAAACACAAAATTCTGAAGTTTTCAGGCTCAGGTTTCATGAAACCTGGCTGTTTTCTTCAGCTATTATTATTAGGGAAGGCTTTATGAAAGCTAAATTTTGAAAACCAAATTTTCTATGCTCGTCAACAGGAAATCCAGAAGGGGTAACTTAAACCACTCCAAAGGAACAGAAACCAGAAAAAACCCAATGATCTTCCTAGCTACCAGAGAGTTGCCATCAACTTAAAGAACAGAGACAAAACAGAGTAAAGCACCCTGAGACAGGCTAACACCTAGAAGCAGGTCAGGTCCAGGGTGAGGGGAGTTTTCCAACTGCAGGGCTGGATGCTGATCTCCTAAATGACCATGTCCCATATCAGCACAGACTTTTTTTAATGTCTGTATCCTCCCAAGAGGATGCAGGCACAAATACCTGCCACATGAATATATGACAGGTTCAGCCGAGTCTTTTGAGCATCTCTGACCAAAAACGGACCAGCCTGCCCTTTCTAATTATGGACTACTGGAGATTAGCAGCAGGAAGGAAGTACTAGGAATGGGCTGGGACAGAACTAACCAAGCATGCCCACCTCCTCATGAGCTCTGCTGCTCTGACCACAGCCATCACCCAAGGGCTCTCTATTTGACCATGGCCTGTTAATGCCCTTCACCAAGTCATCTCAGTGTGTTGATTTGGCAATAAATCTCCTTTGTTTATCCTGGGCTAGTTTTCTGCTGGGTTAGCCTGCTGGAAAGGCTCAGCTAAGGGCCACCACCATGCCAGAGCCCAGGAAGGAGGCACCAATGATGGCAGGAGTGGCCAAAAGCCATGGATAGGGCAGGACTGAGCCTGCACAGCTCCATCAGCACAGGCAGGTGTGTAGCAAAAGCCTACCTCACTTTGACAGGTACCAAAGGAACATCAGCTGCTGAGTCCTTCTACAACTCACCCTCTCCCAGCCTGGCATTCTCTCTGCTGTTGAGCAGCTGGGGCAGCCAGCAACTCTCTGCCCACACACCCTGCTGGAGCCAGAGCTCCTGAGCATCTCACATGCTGAGCATCCCGCATCATCATCCTGAGCACCATGACCCTGTGGTCCCAGGTGCTGTGCCAGAGTCCACTTCAGGCACCCAGCCTTGTCAAGCCAGCCAGCCTGGCATGCAGCCCGGTGCTCCTACAACACTTCAATGAAGTGGACTGCACAAAGACCTTGAGATATGGGAGTTCTGAAGGCAGTTCAGCCACAGCCAGGTGTGCAAGCCCTGCTCTGCTGGCACCTGATGCTGCCAGCCAAGTTCTGGTCAGGTCCCCTCACCCCTGCAAGCAGCACTGCATGTCCCATCCCTGCTGCTCTCCGAGTTGCTTGACACAAGGGCTCAGTCTCAGTCAGCTGTGGGTGCAGGACCTTGAACAAGTACTAAGTAAATGAACAAGTCATTTCCTGCAAGGCCAAACATGCTCCCTGCCAAAGAGGTCACATACCACGCTCTGGCCTGATGCTTCTCCCACGTTTGTGAGGGTAAATTCCCATATCCAGGGGTCCAATGATTACAGCAATACATCTGGGTTAGGATTACTCACACTGAAGCTAGGATTACACTCCGCTGAAGAAGTGAGGAAAATAACTGCTTTTGTGCTTTCATTACATGACCTCTAAAGTTCGGTTTGGGTTTCTTGGTTCAAACAAACCGAAACACTCAAATCAGGGAGTTTCACTTGAACTCTCAGCTAGAGGACCAGGATCTGTCCCACCAAGGTTCTTCTGTGTTATTTTGGCAGTAAGGAGATCTGTAAGGAAAAGCCCTTTGAGGCAAGGCCCGTGACAAAGTGGTCAGGAGCAAACAGCCTACGTGGCTCATTCCAGCCTTGCGAGCTCCTCCAATCAGCACAGGGGTGGAAGGCGGACGTGCCTGGGATCTTTGCTCCCCATCTCTCATCACACCACCCAGGATTGCTCAGAAGCTTTCTAAGAGTGTGTTTTCATGACATAGATGCTTTCAACACACCACAGCCCACAAGGACCGGGCAAATACCAGTCCTGTGAAAACTGCCTGAGCTTTGTTTTTAGGAAGTCTCAGAGCCAGTTAAAATGCATCTGGCAGGCCCTGCTCCACCATTCTGAACACTTCACTCCCGTCAAGTTAAAACAAGACTTAAAAGAAATCTGAAGCTTCCACACTTGAATCATGCAGGCTACTCCACGTGCTTGGATGTGCCCATCCCCATGAGTAAAGGCTGCAGAATCAGACCCAGCTTTTCCTCACCGTCCTACCAAAGACATAGACACAAAGAAGAAGAGAAAAATCCCACTGACTGATGCCCCTGCTATTTCTGCTGTCCGTGACAGCAAACTGGTAAAAGGCCTGACTCAGAAGCCTCCCCTGAAAAACCTGAAACATTACAATTTAGAAGACAGTCTCATATAACGAAGTCTCCACTCCTCCCTCTCTTTAGAATAGAGAATTCGAGTCAGACTGATGGGGGGATAAAAAAGGGTGAAAAAAAAATAAACAAAACTTCACACTTTGTTCGACTATTTCTGCCCAGGTGGCAGTCGGACAGTCAGTGGTTGGCAGCTGGATATGACGTCTGCAGGGCTGTGTTTGGTCTCAGTTACACCTCTCAGTTACCAGTGTGACCTCTTCAATGCCAGAGCATAACCACAGACTTACACTGCCAGCAAGCGAGAAAGGGGCACCCCAGCTGTATGATCACTGCCCAGACAAACAGTGTGAACCTGGATTTCTTCTTAGCACCATAACTATTTCCAAAAGCTTGACCCTTGTGGAATACAGAGATCATTGGAATGAGCCTCACAGAACACTATAAAGTTTTAACTCTTTGTTATTACACATCATTTAGGATCAGGAGATCTCAAACTCACTTCACAAACTAGCCTTATTTTCGAGACCCAGCCAAACGAGACATGGAGAGATTTGATTAAGGCCCCCAGAAAAGCAGGGGGAGCTACCATAGCAGAAACCTAGAGCTCGTGCCCTGTCCCCTAGAGTTGCCTGCTCCAGATGGTTTATTCAACTAGACCGCTGTGGTTACCTGCCTCTCCAGAAGGGCTCTTGCCTGTTTCCTGCGGAGACGTGCCACACACCTCACAAGGAGGCTCTGGCACCCAACACCCTTTGCACACACACACAGGTCTGCAGTGATCCGAAAAGCCTGGCTCCTCCGGATGCAGACCATGGCTGAAACAGTGCCTGAGGGGAAGGGGACTGCCGAAGAAAAACTGCAGCACTCAAAACAAGCGTGCATCATGCAAAGGGGTGATTCAAGCCTAGGTTTCTGAGCTGGATCATGCCTCGACACCAAGGCTCTCCAGAAGCAGCAGTCACTGCAGCACCCCAGGGAAGCCTGTGCCCAACCTCACGCTGCCATCGGTCCCTCTGGCATCAAGGATGTTGGGAGCTGCATATGCCACGTGCACTCCATACAGCAAAGTGAAAACCACCCCAGAGCCTCCTGCCAGGGCAGCGGAGAGAGAGATGCCAGTCGACACAAAAGCACTGCAGTCTAGTCAAAAGTTTATGTTGTAGATCTTAAACGCTGTGTTTTTATGTGGGAAAAACACTGAAACAGAAATACACCTTTCCACCTCCTTAGCACAAAACAAATGCTGGAGAGCATCAGGCTGTATCTGAGGCTTCCCTGAGAGCCCCACTCATTTTGGGCCTGTGCAGCACCAGCGGATGCAGTGGATGCTGTGGAAAATTTCCCCCTCTGACGCGATTCTTCCCCTGTTGCTCCTGGCTCTGTGCAGCAAACACCATTCCTCACCTCTCAGATTACCTTTGAGCAAACTCTGATCACAACATGATACAGGCTCCCAAACTGAAGCAAAGCAGCCAGAGCCCTGACACAAGTCTGCTGCACCAGCTGGGTAACACTTTGGCAGCTCAGGCAGACCACAAATGCACCTGTGGCACCAGCCTTCACAGCAGATGGAGCTCTTTCTGCATAGGCAGGTACCCCAAAACACAGGATGGGAAGGAGCACTGCACTTGAGAGGAGTGCACTCTGTGCCCTTTTAAAATAAGTGTTAAAATCACCCTTGCCACATCATCTATTAATATTTTGTGTGGCAAAGGCAGCAGCATGCAGCCAGTCTGCTCGGCCGGACACGGATCATCTTCCTGATGATGGGAAGGGGGAAGAGAGCACAGGTCTGGCCCCAGCATCACAGCCCTTCTCACCGGCAGCCTTTGAAGTTTAGGTAAAGGAAGGATGGATATTGGTGTCACACATCTGCATCTTCCGTGCTGGCAGACTTGAATATATCTCAGTGCATACATAAACTCCTGTTTACTTACAATGATGCTCATGTTTTTCCTGGCCTTACTTCTTGGAAGCAATCATCACATTTGCAAGAAAAAACATAAGTTTTAGAAGACATGTAAAAAAAAATTTTAAAAATTCGATCAAATTGAGGGCATAAAAGCCCCGAATCTTAAAAACACATCCCAACATCGTTACTCTCCACAAGAAACACTACTTTCAAGCCGTAGCTGGTGTTTGTGCTCTTCTCTGAACATGAGAGCATTCCTTACACCATGCTGGACACCGTGAAACCCTTCAGACACGTCTGTTTATTTAAAAAGCAAATTCGAGTCACGGAGGCGTACGCTCATCTTTCTTAAAGGCAAATAAGCCTTGCCTAAATTCTGCTTACATTCACAGCTCCGCAAAGCAACAACGCGAACCGCTTCCGACCGCCCCCTGCGCAGCTGAAGCGCGGTGGGCAGGGGACCCACGGACGGCGGGCACCATCGCAGCGCCGAGGCTCCGCAGAAGGGCTCCGGGCACACCGTGCCCGCTGGGACCCCCGGGGCGGGCGGGCCCTGCTCCGCCCCGCCGCACGCCGAGCTCCGCCAAGTTTCGCGCCGCTCCCTCGGCCGCCTCCGGCGCGCAACGCCCCGGCCCGG
>VXBC01009712.1:46022-80997 GCA_013399945.1 Ploceus nigricollis
GCAAGTCCCTGGGCGGGGAGGGGGCTGGCTGGGCATCGCCTTCGCTGGGCTTCGCTCCATCGCACCCATCGCACCTCCCGCCACCGCTGGGGCGCTCGGGATCTCTCGGCATCATCGCCTGGGCTACGGCCTGTACCCAATGTTGGACACCAGAAAAGCCCCAGCGCACCACTGACCCCTCACCAGTGATCCCGGGGACGGCGGGAGGCAGCCCTCGCTGCCACCCCTGCACCTTTCAGACAGCCAGGAGGTTTCTCATTGTGGGTGGCTGGGGATTTTTCCCCCTTTCTCACACTGTGCCCTGAATTTTTTGCCGGGTGAGCAGCCACCTGCCCCACCTGCCCTTCGGCCTGGTCCTGTGAGAGCCCTCTTGCTTCCCCATCACTCTGCTGGGCACCCTGGCACCCCGGCTCACACACCTCTGGGGAGCTGTGCCACCTGCTTGGGCACAGGACAATCCATGCACAGCCACTCCAGCCCTCTTCTGTTGGGGCTGCTGTGCTTGAGAAACCTGGGCCAGCCAGAACCTTTCTTCCCCCCTTTCTTGTAATATCGTAATTGCTACTGGAACATTGACACAAACACCTAGAGGCTGTGCTGAACCTGGAGTGTTGTGCATACAGGAGGGAACAGCTGCCCCTGCAGCTCCTACACTTGTGGAGACACACCATTATCCAGGAGAGGCCCTGGAGTTTCATGAGGGATCTACCTTTTTGGCTGGAGAGCCACCTTCAGCTGAGATGAATAGGACAGCAGAACAAATACCTTTGTTCCCAAGGTCCAACTGTTCCTCAAGAGCTGCCATGGCGTGCTGGACACAGACTGAAATGAAAGTAAACATCACTGTCAGTAGTTTTGGTCAGTTACCAACCTTTCTCAGTAAAGACAGTATCATTCTGGGGGCAGCACCCACCCTCTCCTGAAAGAGTTTCTGTCAGTTCTGAACTTGACCAGGATGTTGGTTTCCAACTCTACTCTTACACATTTACTGCTTATGCTCCTACACACTACTTTAACAACGCTGGTGTCTCTGTTAGCCCGGGGTAGGCAGAGCCAGCTCCCACTCAGACAGTAAATGGAGTTGAGAACTGGCCTAGGATATAACTATGGAAGTGTTTTGTTTTGGTTTGTGTTTTTTTCTGGGTAGGATACACTCCCTTCCCCCTGGCAGGGCAGGTTTTATTCCATGGTAAACAACTCTGAAACCTGTAGCATTGTCAAACACTACAGCAAGTCGCTCCTGCTGCGGAAGGAGATCCTGACTGTCCCACTGCTGTCACCGATTGATGCCATGGGAAAGCAATTAACCCACTGCAGGGTGAGAGGGGCTTGGGGGTGAAAGCCCCTGTTGCTGACATGAGAGAGCACTGTGACAGTGCTCCTGAAGCACTCCCTTTAAATTTAAATGTCCCTTTGAAGTCTATAACTTCTTGAAAATGTGACCCTGAGAGTCACTGCAAAATCATTACTCATGCCTCCATCATAAGCCTCCTCTGGTCCCATTGCAGGGCTGCTTGTAAATACCAGGTGAGAGCTCACTGTCTTGAGAATGGAGACTGGGACTATCTGGGAAGCCTGTGAAGCTCAGGAACAAATTTCCCACTCAGAATCACAAGGTAAGTTAGCGAATGCCTTACTAGTGTAGTGAGTACTAGCTCCCGAAGCATGTGCATTTCTGGGGAGCATAAGACAGGAGAATTCCCTCTTCTCTCCCACTGATAAACTGGCGTGTCAGTGGAACAGGCTTTGAGCGGCTCCATCTGCTGGAAGAAACAGAAGGAAGGGAACCGTGGTGGACGTTACTCTTCTGAAAGAAACACTCTATATTTCTTCTACAGGAGTCTTCTGCGTGACTAGCATGCTGATTGATGACCGTTACAGGGTTTGCTTGGTGGCACCTCTGCCACTGTCTGCCACACTTGATGCCACGCAGAGCTTTCTCCGCAGAGGGCCACGGAGGCTCTGGAGGAGATCCCCTTGCTCTGCGAGGGCCCTTGGAAGGTTCCCACAGAGCTGGCTCTCAGAGGGGCAGAAAGATGCGCTTTTGTTCTTTCCACAGTGCAAAACCATATAAAGGGAGAAAACTGTGTAAATCACAGGATACAGATGTGCAGAGATGACAGCCAGATGTGCCTTAGCAGAGCTGAGGAGCAGTCATGACTGTTGCAAGGAGAGCAAACAGCCCTCGTGTATTTGGCATTTTCCCCCGCAAGCCACGCCAAATTCTGCGCTTCAGACCAAACAGAGATTTTTCTTCTGTTTGGACTGCAGATTATGCTCACAAAGAGCTTTCAACTCTGGAGAATAATATTTGGGATTCAAGCAGAGCACAATCGATGCATATTGGCCAGGCAGAATCCAGCTGCCAGTGAGGGTGATCCCCAGCTGGCGGGCAGCACCCCAAGCCAGTTTGAAGGGTTGAAGGTAGCTGCACTTCAGAGTGGCCCTGGAGCCTTGACCAAACATGGACAGGGGCACCATGAGGCTGGGGCTGGGCAGTGCTGCCCAGCAGAGAGCACCTGTGTGTCAGAATCACTAAGTCTCACTGCTGCTGCATTCCACAGACAGAGAACTGCTGTGGAGGCCGACCTGCGGCACTCCGGCTGGGTCTCAGAGGACAGCGGGAGGGCTCCCTGTCTTGGGTTCCAGTCCTGGGCCCTACCTTTGCAGCACAGCTCCTGTACCCTCCCTGCCAGTGTCTGCCTACGCGGAAAGCTGCGTCTTCACCTCAGGCATGTGCTGCTGGATGTGTTAGTTGCTTGTTCCTCCTCTCTGAGTGGTTCAGTGCCAGGGCTGTGGCCAAGCACAGCTCCAGTTCCAGGTTAAAAGCAGCAGCAAGGGTGGTTTGGCATGGTTGCCTCTCCTGTGAGGTAAGAGGGTTGGCTTAAACCAGCCATTTAACCCACAAACCTTAGACACACACATGCATCCTCTACAAGCCACAGAGTGGATGCAATTAAACACACTGCTGATTTCCACTGCTCTCTCCTTCCTGCCTGCTCAGTGAGCAGAAAGCCTGCCCAAGTGCCCTGCTCCCAGGTAGAGTTACCCATCTGAATGAGCTGGTTACAGCAAATCCAGCCAGACGTGCCCTGAGGGAGGCCAGGGAGCGTGTGTACACCAGGATGTCATTGCTGGCTGGTGGCCGGCAGCTGAAGGAGTGATGCTTTTGGTCAGCTCCCGGCAGTGCCTCATGCAGTGATGACAAACCTCCTCCTCTCAGTCACACACCTGTACTCCAGGTTCAGGGTGGTTCAAAAGGCTGCCCAGCTGATGCGATTTTAATGTAAAAATAGTTTACAGGAGTTTAGGCTACGCCTGTTCCCATTTTATTTAAGAACATTTAAATAAGTTTGCATCTGCTTAGATAAAACAGCTTAAGGTCACAGCCTTGGATAAAGCTGGGTGTCCTCGTCCTGAAGGCTGGCAGATCTCTCCTCTCTCTGAAAAGCTTAAACAAAAGTGTTTGTACTTACAGGCTTTGTGGTGAGCTCAGAGTTTCAGGGAGGTCTATTATACAGGAGGGAGCAGAGGGGACACACTCTCCGTGTTTCAGCTCTCTGGGAAAACAAACTGGGCTGTGACAGAGCTGGTTTCTGGCTCTTCTTCTGCCAGAGGATTTTGGGGTCTTTGGCGGTTAAAGGAAAGCAGCAGCATCCAGCTTCCTCACTCATTTTCTGGTCTGTACCCTTTTCTAGACAGATTTTTGTAAAGCTTTCCACGTCCTCTCTTCTTGATTCACAACTAAATACACACATGAGCAAACAGACTATAGAAACTGTATACACTCTATTTGTATGTGTATTTGTCCCTTTTTGAGGCTGCAGGTATTTTCTCCTGCAGCCCTCTTTTTGGGTGCTGTTTTCTCTTACCGAGGCCAGTGGGGTGGGAGCCAGAGGGGCAGGATGGAGCAGGACAGCCCTCCCCTGCTGGAGCTGCTTGTCCCAGCAATTAACCCTCTGCTACTGCTGAATCTTTGGGAGTATCTTGTGTTTAAGTGGTAAGGAGAAGCAATTACCAAATTGAGTATGCAGTGCATAAAAGCCAACTAGGGTTCTTTCTGGATGAAAGAGGCCATAAAAACGCTGGTATTTATAGAAAAATATTTGTTACTTCATGGGATATCAGGGCTTCCTGTGGTTTGAGGCTGTGCCTTGCATAGCTCATTGTTGAATGCCTCAGGATGACACTTTCCTTTTTTTCTTTCAGCAGCAGCCTGTTTGCTCTCAAATCAATGATCAGGTTTACAAACAGAGTGATTCTGTGTCCCCTTATAGGCCATCCTCCAGTGCTGCCCTCCCCTTCTGTGGGCACAGGGTGGACTGGGCTGGTGGTGTGTGTATGTGTGTGTGTGTGTGTGTGTGTGTGTGTGTTTGTGTGTGTATGCGTGTGTGTGTGTGTATGCATGCGTGAGTGTGCATCCCACCTTGGGAAAGTCTGGGGAATAACAACTGCTCCAGAGGAAAGAGTGGCTCTTCTACCTGCCTGATGGCACTGGAAAAAAGCAACATTTAATAAAGGGCAGACAATTCAAAACAAATGCAAATGAAACCCTATTACATGCAGTGAAATTGCCCTGGAGGACCCTTTGCCACAGGAAGATGTTTCTGAAACAAAAAAAAGAATTAAAAAATGCAGAAGAAGGATGGGTAACTGTGTAAATATTGAAAATAGCAGTGTCAGAATAAATCCTAACATTGGTATATCCAGAGTTCACAGTTTACAATTCATAAAAGTCTGAGAAAACAAAAAAAGACCATGAAATCTAACATAAATCTTGGATCATCACCAATGCTTCTGCCTCCCTTTACTGCTGGACTCCTCCCCAGTGGTCTGCCTGTGAGGGATGCTGTCCTCCAAACCTCCAAAAAGCACCATCACACTGGGCTGCTTATGGAGGATGCCATGGCAAGGACATTGGGAGAGGCTTTGCCCACCGCGAAAAGGACACATCCAGCAAACCAGTACTTTGTTCCTGCCAGCCCACTGCTCCTCCTTGTGCCCTGAATGGCAGCCCTGCCTCCTTCCCGTGCTCTGGTCAGTTCCCCAGCTTGGGAATGTCCTTGAGCTTGCCAGGGGCATGCTCTGACCATCCCCAGGTCTCTCATAAGGACTGAGCAGTACCAGCCTGTGAGCAGCGCTTCCCTCCAGGGTCTCCATCGCCTCAGCTCTGCAGAGGTGGCTGGGGTGATTCCAGTGGCCTCTCCCAGGCCACTCTGTGTGACTTCCCTTCAGACAGCAGATAAATCTTCCTCTCCTCCTTCCCCTCCACCCTCCTGGCAGTGTGTCTGGATTTAGAGAAGGCTGGAAAGGGTGACTGCCAGCAGGAGAGGAGCACATGGTCTGCAGGAGAGGTGCAAGAGCCTCCAGCACCAGGGGCTGTTTGTTTCCTTCGCACTGGAAGGACCTGTACGCAGATCCCTGAGATTCCTGGGACTGTCTCTGGGTCCCTATCTGAAACCAGCTCATCAGCGCTTCACACATGAGCTGATGCAATCAGAGTGCAGGGCTGCAGCTCCATGAGATAATTCACAATTACAAGGAGGAGAAATGCTGCTGCTTGGCTGAGTGAGCTGAACTTACTGGCCCAGCTGCAGTAGCTTAATTAAAGTCACTGGAAGGAAGCTGTGATCATCCTTCCTATGTGCAGAGATATGGTTTATTGCTTACCATTTATTTTCCTCATTTCCAGATATAGGAGAAGATGGAGGAGTAGTTTATGAAGGAAGCTTCGTTGGCATCCTAAACTGTGAGTGAAACCTCCCTGGGTTGACAGAAGACCAAGAGAGAGTTCATTGGGATGTTTCCCCCTGCCCAGCAGTAGCTCTCACTTCTCTGCCTATAAATGTGTTACATGACAGAATTTGTCACCAGTTCTCAGCAACAAAGCATGCTGCAGAGATTGGTTCTCATTTCCAGAAGAGCCAGTGACAGCATGCAAACAGGCCAGCTTGTGCTTGGACTCAGTTCCAGCCCCGTTCCAGTCCCGGATTTATCAGGCAATGAATCTCGGAGCACACAGGTTGCTCCTGGAGACATCTAGTGAGGCATCAGCGTAATGCAAACCAGCACAGCCACCCAAAAATATCCCTGTGGGAATAGAGAGCTGCTGTGGGAGAGCTCTTGTACAGTGCTGGTGAAGGAGCTCCATTGCTTCTGGTCAGAGTCTTTCATCACTCCAGACACAGCCAATACCAGGGTCTCACAGCCACTGTTTGGGATCGTCATGGAGGAGAGAAAGAAAGAAATAAGCTCTTTGCTGTCTCCTCAATGATACCTAATTTAGCCAAAATATTTGTCCAGGTTCTGACACACAATGTGCTTCAGATGTCAGGAGGTGACAGTTTGGAGCAACACTTTGTCACTTTCCGAAATGGCGTGGCCTGACCTACATAAAACAACTACACTCTGACATACATTACTGTTTTGTTTAACTAGATTGACACCAGTTCTCAGGCATAAATGTATCTGTAATTTAGCCAAATTTATTTCAAATCTTTATTGCAAAATTTAATTATATTTCCAAAGTGTCTCAGAAATTAATATCCAAGAGCAAAAGTTTTGCTCTGTTTTCAAGAGTTCCTGTTACCAGCATGTTTTCAGCATGCAGCATAATCCTCTGGCACTTCTAGCCACAGGGAAGAGGGCAGCAGCCCTTTAAGGAGCTGATAATCCCAGTGGGCTGGCTCCCAGCCGGCCAACGCCGCCGTTCCCAATTCCCAACACGTTATCATGGCCAGCAGGAAACAGCCAGCACATCCAGCCCAAACAATGAGGTCCACTGCCAGCCAGGAAAGTACGTGAGCCCCAGGCTTATTCCTCAAATCCCATTTCATGTAACACCTCTCAAAAGCTGGGCTGTTCTATCCGAGGAGCTGCGGCACTGAACTGCCCGGGGCTGGCACCTGCCAGGAAGACCCTGATGAGAGGACATAGCCTCAAGTTCTGCCAGGGGAGGTTTAGGGTGGGTATTAGGAAAAACATCTTCATGGAAAGGGCTGTCCAGCCCTGGCATAGGCCGCCCTGGGCAGAGTCCCCATCCCTGGTGGGACTTAAAAGCCAAGTGGATGTGGCACTTGGGGACATGGGTTAGTGGTGGCCTTGGCCATGGCTGGGGGAATGGTTGGACTTGATGGTCTTAGAGGGCTTTTCCTACCTAAGTGATTCCATGTAAAGAAGCTGTGCTCGAAAGGCAGCACAGTCAATCCTTACTTTAAAGAGGGTTAATTTGGGTTAATTTGTGACGAAATTAACTCCTAATTAAGCATCCAGGATCCCGCTTGCTTGCACTACTAAACAAAATTTCTGCTTACTTGAAGGACAACACTTTCACCATCTCCTGCATGAGCAACCCCACCAAGAAGAAAGGCAGCCACTTGTGGTCTCATTTGTTTCAGTGACAAATTAGCCCCAGTTCTTCTGGGTGGCCTGGAACAGCCTGCCATGCAAACACCACATATAAGAAACTGACACTCATCAGGACACTGTATTTTGTGAAAAAACAGATAAAAAATTATTTTGAAGGCAGGTGGGACCATGAAATCACTTGAGACCCTTACCCAGCTGCTGCACTGTGTACTGCCTCAGGGACAGCAAAGACAGTCTCTGGACTTGCTTCAAATTCTTGTCCTATGTACTGTATTTTTCTCCAAATAGACATGTGCTGTATTTCTACTGGCTGTTTAGAGAGGAGAGAAATAAAACCTCATCCAGACCATGACTTCATGCTCCCAAACATATATTTTGTATTTAATTTCACACTTTGGAGCCCAGCACTGTGATTTGTGTACATGGATTTAATTCTGCTGGTGGCACACCACTCCACCAGAGTGAAGCAGGATGAGTTGGAAAGCAGTGCAAGGTATTACCTAGACAGACTTGCTCAGGAAAAATAATCTAAATTAAGTCACTGCTTGACTTTAAGTGGATTAGTTAAAATGCATTCAATCCCTCAATGCAAGTTCTTATGCAGAAGCAAAATGACCTAAATTTGATTTACCTCCAGTCATTTCCAAACTTAAATAACATTAACACAGCTTTCAATCAGAGAGGACTGACTCTGTGTATGTTAAATTCAGTTTAAGCAATCCACTTACATAGACAACAAAAACATAACAAAAACAAAACAAGAAAATATTTCCAGGCTCTAGGCATTAAACTGCTAATTGCTGGGCCTGCTTTTCCACGAGTTCAGTGGTTAATGGTGGCTGCCGAACAACCTTAATAGATGTATCACCAGTGTCAGGTGTGGGTCAGGGTGAGAAGAAGGCATTGGAACCTGGATTATTCCTTTGTCTGGGACAGAGATGGCAGAGCAATTCCCATATTTGGGTCTGCCTACACGCTTGCTGCTGTATTTTCTCAAATAAATGATGAATGCTGCAGAAATCTAAACATGACTTTTTATAGTCACTCCTCCAGGCACACAGCTATTAAATGCTGAGCTGCCAGCCCCAGCTATGCAGAAATTATGTGTCAAGCCCCCCAAATCCTGGGGCTCCCTTGAGGGCTGTGAAATTCACACAGCAGGGCTCATTCTTCATGTTCTGCAAGCTTTAGACAGAGGGAAGAGATGGAGATAAGCACTCAAAAGCAATAGAATGGATCCAGAAAAGGAGCACCTGCTCCCTGCTCACTCACAGGCTGGCCCCAGGAATTATGCTAATACAATTTCTTAAATTTTTTTTCCTATTAATCTTCTCTGCTGAAGCAGAACAGCCTTCAGAAAGGGCAGAGTCATTTGACACCTTAGGGTTTGTTTTCCTTATGGCAAAAGAAGGAACAAACAGCTTCCTGTTTGGCACCAAAGAAGAAACAGCAAATCTTTCTAAGAAGCAGAGGTACCATGACCCCAAATCTCCACTGCCTGCAATAACCAAGACACCTGAAGCCTTGTCAGGGATGTGCTGGTTTGCCCTGCACCTCCATGATCTCCCTTCCCTGTCCCATTTCCCAAGACTAAATGCACTTTTTTGTAAAGGAAAAACAGATCAGCTCAGACTGATGTGTTTTTCCATGGCCAGTAGGCATGGCTGGAAAAGCACACGGATCAAAACGATGGGGTCAGGAAGGAGAGGATGAATGTTTATACCCTGCCACAAGGAACAAATGACATTTCCACTGCTTGGGAGCACAGGGAGCAGCCCAAATAAGTGAAGGGATCCATGTGCTAACTCTGCTCCAGGCCAGTCAGCTACATAAGGAGACTTCTGCACAGTTGCCGTATTTGTGTGTGCTGGCCCCTCATTTTACCCCTAATGATCTCTCCAGGCAGTGTCTGAGGGCTTGACACAACTTGAGGCCATTTTCTCTTTTCCTGCCACTTGTTAACCAGGAAAAGAGGCTGAGCCCCACCTGTGCTCACAGCCTCCTTTCAAGTAGCTGTAGAGATGCAGATCTCTTAATGTTTGGAAAAAATTATGAAATTTGCTCTTAAATCTGCCCCAAGCCTTATTCCAGCTCCTCATTGTCCTTTTGTTTATAAGCCTTCTCCTTGTGCTTAACAAACTGCCTCAGGCGAGATCCCAACCCATCCCATTCTTTTCCTACCCACAATAAAAACTCATAGAAAACAGCAGTGTTTTATTTTGGAGCTCTTTTGTAAAGGAATATAATCTCCAAGGAACAGAGTAATGTCAGAAAGCGACCAAACAACACAATAAATTGTGCTCTGAGCTCCAGAACTGTCCAGGCTGAGCACTGGGCTCCAACAAGTCCCTGTGAGCAGTGGCACATGAAAACTTTTTAAAGCTGTGGCTAACACTCCAAGAGCAGATTTTAACATTCCAAGAGCAGATTTTTAACACTCCAAGTGCAGATTTTCAGGAAGTAGGGCTCCTGGATGGGAGGCAGCAGTGCAACAGGAGGAAATGGGGCTGCCTGAATTCAGCAGGCATTTCCCTGCCTGCCTCCAAAGCTGCTCCTCGCAGTCTTTAGGAAACTGAACAACTTACCCACAGCCTCTCTGGCACTGGGAAGGAGTCTCCCTTGGGATCACTGGACACACTCTGGGTTTTTATCAGTACGAACCGGGTTTAAGCCTCCACTTTAAACCCCTGTTTGCCCATGGAAGTGGCCACGTGGCTGGGCAGCAGTATGAGCTCCTGGAGCTCAAAATCTGGGACTGCCTGTCCCAGGAGCTTCCTTGCTTGGAGAGCAGCAGGATCTCCAAGCTGCCCACACTGAGAGGCATCAGCTGTGCTGGAAACCCACCAGGAAAAAGCCCGTGGGAGAAGCTGGGACTGCAAGGAACATCCCTCTGCTGGTCCAGGTTTGTTCGTGTTCCTGCTCCAAGGATGTCATTGAAACTGCAGCAAAAACAAAAACTCTCCAACAACAATTTTTAGGGTTAGAGAATTAAGGTATTACTTTATTCTGTCCAGGATGTTGTTCTGGCCAGGATGTGCAACACGAATCATTTCATCCACACATTGCCTGGGTTGTGCAGAGAAGATCATTCCATCACACAGAATTTTTACTAGCTATTTCCCATACTTACACAGTCTAAACCCAGAGAAATGAATTGGTTCAATGTTCATTGGTCCCAAGTTATGCAGTTCTTACTGTTTGGTTTCCTATTGATTATTGATCCCTTCACCTCCGGTGTTAATTTGGTTCTCATTCTTCTAGGACAGAGGCCCTGGGGTAACAGCCAACCTGGAGCAACTGGGATGGATGCAGTGGGATGACCAAGGCCTGTGTGCTCCCTGAAAACCTCTGCCCTGGAGATGAGAGTAATTTCCATCACTACACATACTTTTCCTTAAGCCCTTTTCTTGGGAAGAGTGACTCACTTGCAATATCCATCTGAAACGTTCTCCTGAGGTATTTTTAGACAACAGTAGTGGTGGTCCAGTGAGTCATGGCTCCGGCGCTGCCCATTAATGCAGAAATCCCTGGGATCCAAGGTAATGGATTGCTATCCAGGACTGCTTCCATGGAGCTCTGCTTCACCAGTATGCCAGCCTTCGCTCCCACCACCGTGTTTGAATGGTGGGGTTTGTTCCCTCCTCACAAACAAAACAATTGGACCAGGCATCCAAAAGCCCTTCAACTCCAAATCACTGTAATCCAACTTGATTTCACTGCAATCCAACTTGATTTCACTGAATGTATCAGCCATTATTCTGACTGCAGGAAAATACAAGATAGAAGTGATGGGGAAGGAGGGAGGAAGGGAAAGAAGGCAGCCTGGAATTAGGCAAGGGAATGAGCTGGATCACTCCAGAGTCTGGCAGGGGGAATAATTGAGGCATGTTCCTTATGCTAACAAGGGAACAAGGCATGGAACACTTTAAAGAGCTTTTATGGTTTACCTACAATAAATCTCATGCTTCAAAGGGCTGGAGAAGCTTGTGGGGAGAGCAGAGCAAGTGAGAGGAGAGGCTGCCCTGCTACCTCCTGGCACAGGATAAATGCAGCAGAGCTTTCTGTTTGTTCACGTCAGGAGTGCCCACTGAGAGTTTTGTCAGAGCTCAGCCTCAGTGATTCTGTGGTTCCATGATGTGGGCCTGGGCAGAAAGGATCCCATCATTCTGTGACATGGGCCTGAGCAGAGATACCCCTGCTCAAACGAGGCACATCAGCAAAGTTGCTTTGAGCTGCTCCATCTCTGCATTTTAACACCAAGAAGCCAAGGCACAAGGGGTCAGGATGGGCATGAGGCCAGTGCAGGCAGGCAGAGAGGGCCTGATTCAGATTCAGCCTAACAGCAAACTGCTTTTAGGGAGAAACAAGAGGTGATGCCCTGGGTCTTCCCTGATACCAGCAAAAGGCAGAAAAATGAAGGAAAATTTTCCCTGGTAGCTATTCCCTGGTAAATCCCCAGCCAGCAATACTTGTTGGGGCACAGAGGGCATTTCTCACACTCTCAGAAAATTTCTGCTCCCCAGCCAGAGCTATGCCAGGCTGCTTAGAAAGATGCTGTAGCCCAAAGCTGCTTTTAAAGCTGGTCTGACCAACCAAAAAAGTTCCACTGATTTCAGACAACTGTTCAATAAAAGAGCAAAACAGGAGGGGAAAAAAGAAAACCAAAACCCCAACCAGAACTTAAAAAAAAAAAAAAAAAAAAAAGCCCTGAGCAGCACTGGAGAGTTAAGCCTTGTTGTCACAGCATCTTCAAACCATTTTAATTGTTAGTTTTACTGGAAGAATATGTGAGACAGGTGCTCTCATTTCATCCATTTTTAAGCAGAGAAGCTCAAGCTGCTCTTCTCTGTGGCAAATGGCACTTCTCATGTGGCAAGACATGAAACACTTCTTTGTGTGTGTGTGTCTAGTGTTTATCCCCTGCATCTTAGATTGTATTGGTTTGGGGCATTTCTGTGCTCCTGGCTGGACACCCACTACCTGTTGAGTGCCCTCGAGGGATGACAGACCCCAGTCCCATAAGCACCACAACCCTATCCACCAAAGCATCCCACGGCACCAGTGGAGAGGGGGTGCTCAGTCACCTACCTGCCAACCTGAATGATCCCAGCATTCTGCAAGCAGAGGCCAAAAGCACAGAGAGATGGACTGGCAGCATTTGGGGCTGAGCTAACAGCCCATCAACAACTTTGGAGAGTTCTGCTCCCCCATGCTGGGTTCTCAGCTCCTCTTTATGGATGTTTCAGGGAGAGCAAAGACCAAACACTCACATCTAAACACCCAACTCCTCCATCCTCTACCAAAATTCACCCAAGTTTGGTGCAAGGAATGGGACAGTTGTCCTCACACGGTGTTTTGGAACCAGCGGTTGCCACGGAATGGGTGTGTTTGATGTTCTTTTCTCACCCAAACACTGCAGTCTGGAAGCAGAAAGTCATCTGTCATCAGGAGGGGAAGTGGTTCTGCAAGTGCAAAGAAGCACTTTTGTGTAACATCCAGCTGAGACAAGATTCCTGACAGCCAAATGTTCCCAAGTAACAACTCCCAGCAGCTGAGCCATTGTCAGAGTAAGGAGCTTTAACAGTAATCACAGAATCCCAGAATGCTTTTGTTGGAAAGAGAACTCAAAGCTCATCCAGTTCCACCTCTTCCACTATCACAGGTTGCTCCAAGCCCCGTCCAGCCTGGCCTTGGACACTTCCAGGGATCCAGGGGCAGCCACAGCTTCTCTAAGAACTTGTGCCAGGGCCTCAGCACCCTCACAGGGAAGAATTTCTCCCCAGTATTCCATCTAAACCTGCCTTCTGGCAGTGGGGAGACATTCCCCCTTGTCCTGGCACTCCAGGCTCTTGACCAAAGTCCCTCTCTAGCTCCTTTACATCCCCGAAGAGGGTCCCATGGAGAGCCGGCTGAGTAACAGCAATCACACTGATACAGTTACATAACGTTCTCCCTTTATTCCATCACACGGCGTCTTTTATACGTTTACTTAATGTTCATGAGGCAAAGCAGCTACAATAATTGGTCAGTTCGTCATAGTCACACGTACATGTCCCTATCATATAGCATCTCAATTGGCTAACATACAAATACAGCGTGCTCAAGCCCAGCCTATCCTATGGTTAAAGCATCCTGTTCAACATCTGCCTTAGCTCTTGCAACATCAAAATAGTTCCTCTTTTTGCTCCTTCAAGGTGACTCCAAGGACATCAAGCCCTTGCTAGGCTAAAGCTGGGTTGTCCAACCCCTCCAGGGGCAGCCATGCCCCTGATTGATAAAAAGTCCTTCTACACATCCCCCTTTTTCTTTTTGGGCGACCCAGGCTTGAAATGCCAACTTTTCTATGGCTATTTTAACAAATCTTAACAAACAACTAAACATAAATACATCCACAACAATTAAAATAACAAAAAACAAAACCCCATATCCATCCAGTCAATCTTCCCCAGTTTAGCAAACTATCTAACCCAAAAAACCTATTATCTTGTACAATTTGTTTTGCACGATCTTGTAACTTTTGAATCTTCTTGTGGATGGATTCAGAGTAATCTTCAAGGCCCATGCAGAACATTCCCTCAAAATCTTTGCAACCATGGCCTTGTGCCAACAGCAAAAATTCAATAGCAGCCTGATTTTGAAGCACTGCATGTCGTACGGCAGACAAGTCTTGAGCCAATAAGGACAAAACGTCAGATGTTTTATTGGCCTGTTTCACAATCCAGCAGGCCACTGTCTTTGCTCGGCGTCGTCGGAGCTTCTGGACATGCATGGGTGAAGCGACTCGGCACCCACTCTGGTCCGGAATCTGTGGAAACACACATGTATCCTCTACCATTAAATAAAACAGGATGCGGCCCTTCCCACACCCCTGTCTTCATGTTTTTATGATAGACATAAAGCCCTGGAATTGCTTGGGGTCTGCCTTCTTTAAGGGTCGCATGATGAATTATAACAGCGGGCTCTTTGTGTCCTTCAACCAGCATCAAATAGTTGAGCGTAAAAAGTACTTTATGGAGTCGAGTGACTACATCTTGATTCTCACTTCCCTTTTGTCTCTTTAGGTGATCTTTGATAGTACAGTTGGCTCTTTCAACAACCGCCTGTCCGGTGGGAGAATGTGGTATTCCTGTTGTGTGCTTCACTCCCCAAAAACCATGCTACCCAACTGCTTGCATACGCAGGTCCATTATCTGTTTTTGTCTCTGCTGGGACTCCCATCACAGCAAAGCATGCTGACAAATGTCCTTCTACACACACTGTCCTTTCTCCAGCTTGTGCAGTGGCCCACACAAATTTGGAACAGGTATAACTCGAAACATGGATGTATTTTAATCACCAAAATTCTGGTACATGTGTGACATCCATTTGCCACACCACTAGTGCTTTCAGGCCTTTAGGGTTTGTTCCAGGACCTAGGCCAGGTCCATGATGACTGCACTGGGGGCAGGAGAGTACAATACCAGTCACATCCTTCAACGGGATTTGGTGCTGTCAGTGGAGAGCCCTTGCATTCTGATGGAACATCTGATGACTGTTGCGGGCTTCCTCAAAAGCATTCCTTGGTGGGGAGATCACAGGGCAGCTAACTGCTGCATAGGCACGTGCATTTCCTTCTCCCAATCTGATGTCCCATTGATGATTTTGAACATGCATAATGCAAAACTCCTGTTTCCTTTGTATTAAAGTCGTGCGTAGTTGTAAAAACAGTTCTCCCAGTTGCTGGTTTTTGGTGTCTCTAATTAAAGCCTCTTCTATTCTCTGAACCACCCCAACTACATACAGTGAGTCCGATACTATGTTCACTGGCTCCTTATCCCAAGTTTCTAAGGCCCAACAAACTGCCTTAAGCTCCAACGTTTGCAGGCTGTCTCCTAGCTCACCTGGAATAATGTGTTGCAGCCATTTCCCCTGACTTTGCCACACACATGCTGCCCTTTTTGACTTTCTCCCTGCATCGGTGAATACTGTCTGTCCTTTCACCGGTTTCTCTGAGCACAGAGGGCGCATAAGCCATTGATGTTGTTCAAGCAATTTCCAAAGGGCTCCTTTTGGTTGCCTGTTACACACCCCACCTGTATAGCCCATAAGGTCCTCTTGCAAGTCTACAGAATGTCAAAGTAGCCACCCAAAGTCCTCACTTCTTACTGGCACACTTATGCCTTCCAGTTCACCTCCATCAATTTCAATGATCCTATCTCTGCCTTTTCTCATTAATGCAGCTATGGCTGCCATATGGCTCATAATGTGATATTTCGGTTGCGTGGGTAAAAATATCCATTCAATCATGATAGCAGTGTTTACCACTATCTCCCCCTTTTTCTTTTGCCATTGAAAAATAATGGCAAGGGGTGCAGTGGTAAAATTGCACAAGAGCAATGACAGGGCTTGTTGTGGTATACGGCGAGCACACCTGCCATCTTGGATTTTTTGTGCAAAAGGGGCAAGTGCTATTTCCTGCTCAGGTGTACTAGAGCAGGGACTGTCGGCTTCCGTGCCCTTCAGCCAGGGCAAAAGAGGCCGCAGGTCTTCATTGGTGATGCCAATGATTTTGCGCACCCATTGGATGTCACCCAGTAGTTTTTGGGCATCATGTAAGGTTGAAATATTGATACTGAGTGACACCTTCTTCAGCCGGATCTGGGCATCTGAGATTATCCATTCAAGATACTTCCAAGGAGCAGAGCGATGTATCTTTTATGGAGCTACTATCAAGCCACAGGATTGCAGGTGTTTGGTCAACCAATGTAGTTCATTGTCAGCCAGTGAGCGTTCAGTAGCAATCAAGATATCATTCATATAATGGTAAATGAGGGCATGTGTAAGACGCTGACTTGTCGCTCAAAGTGCCCACGCGACATACATCTGACACATCATAGGGGAGTTTTTAATGCCCTGAGGTAATACAATCCATTCATAGCGCTTTGCGGGAGCCTCCCTATTGATTGTGGAAAGTGTAAAGGCAAATCTTTGAAAGTCTTGCGGATGCAGTGGAATTGTGAAAAAACAATCTTTCAAATCAATCACGATGATCTGCCACTCTTGCAGGATCATGGTTAGTGCTGGCAATCCGGGTTGCAGAGCCCCCATATTCTGCATTTGATCATTGACTTTCCTTAAATCATGGAGCAGACACCACTTTCCTGATTTTTTGGGAATAACAAAAATGGGTTCATTATTTTGGGAATAACAAAAATTCTACGGACTCACAAATTGCCTGATATGACCTGCATCAAGTTGTTCTTGCACTAGTTGTTCTGCAGTTTGCAGCTTCTCTCAGGTCATCGGCCACTGATCAACCCATACAGGTTTCTCAGTGTTCCATACAATTTTCAGAATGGGCAGCTGCTCTTCAGCGGCCTCTGCAAAAAATGCTGATCTGTTGTCAATACCAGTCCCAGCTGACTCAGTACATATCTTCCAACAAGTCCAGGAAGGGAACGTGGAAGAGGCATCACATACGGTTGCACAACAATCCTTTGACCATCTTCAAAAATCATGCTGATGGGGTCTTTACTCATTGATGGTGCTTTCATTCCCCTTACCCCTACAATCTGAGTGGTAGGTCCTTGCAATGGCCAGTGCCATGGCCAAAGGTTTTGGGTTGTGATGGTAGCATCAGCTCCGGTGTCTAGCATGGGCTCGATCTCCACATTCTCCACTCCTCAACACAGTGCTACCTTTTTGAAGGGCCGAGCCGTCGTGTCTAAGGTGAAAAAGACATTATAACCGGACAACCCGAAACCACTATCACCTCAGGTTTTTGTAGAGCTTTCTCAATGAGTCATGAATTGCTCAAAGGGCAAAAGCTGAGCTATCTTGCTTCCTTTCAGGATCATTATGGGCGGTTGCAATGCATATGCCATTATTTGTATTTGTCCTGTAAAATCGGCATCAATTACCCCGGTAAAACAACAACCCCTTGTTTTCCAGTTGATGATCTTCCCAACAAGAGACCCCCAACTCGAGAGTCTGCACTGTACAGTGGTCCTTTGACATCTGTAGGTATTAGAGTAACCTTTTTGTTGGTTAAGGTGACTTCTACTGTGGTTGCCACATCCATGCTGAGGCTCCCCCGGGTGATGGGCTTATTTCGGAAAAAAATGCCGTCATCTGTGTTTGTTGGAGAGGAGCACTGACTTGTGTCTTTGTGCGAGCTCCGGTTGTGCTGTGCTGTGCATTTCCCGACTGGCAGCATGCAGCAGTGGCATGGGTGTCAGTATTGCATACATGGCACCAAACGGTTTTTGAACAGGTGCGTCGCATGTGTCCTGGTTCCCCACATCAGTAACAGGCCCCTGCAGTTGCCTTTTTGTTACTCTGCAAGGGTTGATTTGGTCTTTTACCTTTCCCTCTCGATAATGCCGCTGCAATGACAAGTCCTTGTTCCTTCATGGCAGTTTGCATGGCTGCTGTAAACGCAGCAGTTTGATTATTCTGTTCAGCACGGGTGGCACGTGCCAGCATCTTGTCTACTGGGCTTCCCTGTGGCAGGTTTGCTAAAATTGCTCGTGTTCAAGGATTTTCACTTTCAAATGCAAGGGTCTTGAAAAGATGATCTTGCAATTCTGGTGATAGGCTGTTATCGTCTTTTATTGCTGCTGAAAGCCTGTCCACTGCTGCTGAACCACAGCCCGTATGGTTCCGCTGCTCCCTGTTGCACTGAGGTGTATGGTGCTGGCTTCTTTTTATCTGGGACAGAGAGAATGCTCTATGGGCCAGAGTTTGAGCTAGTTGGTGCATCTGCGTCAGGTATTGCAATTGCACATTGGTAGTTGCATAGAGACCGCTTCTGGTCAACATATCAGCTTGCAGTCCATACAGGGGATCACCTACGATTTAATGTTTATTTGCCTCTTCAACTACTAGATACTTCCACTCTCTCTCAAAGAGGAGGAATTGTGATGGTGTCAACAAAAGTGAGGCAATGCTGGAACAATCAGGGAGGCAAATAATATCAGCAGTGAAAATAAACTGTATGATCTGTTGGGCGGCTTCTGACAGAGGCCATGGGTGGTGACTGTGTACTTTGATTGCTGAAGAACCTTCCAATCATGAGGTTCCCAACTCGCTTGTCCATCGTTAACAAGCACAGGGCAAGCGACATGACTCGCAGCTTGCCAGTCTCCTTCAAGAATGGCATCATGGATGATCCCAGACCATCTTTGTTGAATAGGATCCCTGCTCACAGGAGCAGGGAGCGGTGGCAATGGTGGAAAGGGCTCAGGCAGTGCTGAAAGTTCTAGTCGTGGAGCCATGGAAGGTGGGTTGGGAGTAATCATCAGCAATCTGAGTGCCTCTGCCTGTCGCTCCATTCTCTCTTGCCTCATAGAAAGCTCAGTCAATTTTCTTAGGACTTCACCCATCTTACACTCAGCACACTCTGGGTCTTCTGGCTTGATGGGGGTCTGAGCTTTGGCAGCCTTTCCTTTTTCTTCTTCTTCTTCTTCCTCGGAAGAGGAGTCAGGCAACAGTGGATACAAAGGTGGCCAACACTTTTCTCCACCTATATCCTTCTTGGGGGATTTGCGAACATGCCCGGTTGTTTTGGGTCTGGCTCCGCCTACAACGTCCACTTCCTCTTCTTTGTCGGCACCTCCCTCTCTAGTGGCTTCAGAGGTTACTTCCGCTTTTTTAGCATTCTCTGCTACCTCTGGCAGAGGAACTTCCTCTTTTTGGTTACTTGCTGCAAAATCTGGCGGGGTAGCTTCCTCTTTTCTTACAGTACTTTTTATAATGTCTTGCAAGAGCTTTCTCTCCCTTCCTGGGCTGAATATCTCCGACCCCAAAAAATGTGGCTAATCACAACGGTCAAGGAGGCTCCTGTCGCTCCTCTCTAGACTTGCCTCCGAGTGCCTCAATAGCTGCTGCAGCTACCTTTTTCTTGACTTTCATGATCTCTAAGGTGTTGTTTATAATTCTCCAGGTCGCCACCAGGTCTCTCGCCTCCTTCCTGTCTTTTCCTCCTTCTATCATAATGTCCCAAAGGGAGTTTCCAACTTCTCATCACTCACTAATGTTAAACAACAAGGAGGGCTCAGGCAACTTCCCTTTCTTCCGGGCCCATTTGACTAAGGCTTCCACATCAGCTTCTTTAGTCTTTTCACCTCTCTTAGAGAGCATACTGGTCAACAATCGAATTGCCGCGTCCCATTCCATTGCGGTCTTACCTCGGCAGGGGCTTGGTTGGCCACTCAAGCTCTGGACTCTGGTCTGACTTTCGTCTACCAGGTCTCTCCCACCTCCGGTTCTCTGGCTCCCAAATCAGATCCTTGCCTGATGCTTCAGAGTCTTCCGCATTCAAGCGATCTGCATTCAAGCGTCTCAGAGGGGTCCCTGGTCGGGTGCCAGGCGAAGAGGGTCCCATGGAGAGCCGGCTGAGTAACAACAATCACACTGATACAGTTACATAACGTTCTCCCTTTATTCCATCACACGGCGTCTTTTATACGTTTACTTAATGTTCATGAGGCAAAGCAGCTACAATAATTGGTCAGTTCGTCATAGTCACACGTACATGTCCCTATCATATAGCATCTCAATTGGCTAACATACAAATACAGCGTGCTCAAGCCCAGCCTATCCTATGGTTAAAGCATCCTGTTCAACATCTGCCTTAGCTCTTGCAACATCAAAATAGTTCCTCTTTTTGCTCCTTCAAGGTGACTCCAAGGACATCAAGCCCTTGCTAGGCTAAAGCTGGGTTGTCCAACCCCTCCAGGGGCAGCCCATGCCCCTGATCGATAAAAAATCCTTCTACACATCCCCTTTGTGTGCTGCTGCCACTAGACCTATACTCCCAGCAGGGAAGATGTTAAAAAGCCCCAACAACCTCTCTGGACAAGCAGAAGAAGAGGAGGACAGTTCTAAAGGAAGGAGTAAAAGAAAGGAGCTCATGGAGACCTGAGACAAGGTGGTGGTGCCAACCCTGCCCTGGAGCACCAGTTCTTTCCCATTTCCATTCCCATTCCAGTTGCCCTAAAGCAGCTAGAGTTCTCTCTGCACTGCTATGCACCCTGGGAACACTTCAGTTCAGCAGGAAATTACAGCACAGTTTCATACAGACTAACAGCTGCCCTGGTTTATGGCAACACCTGGAGACAGATTTTAGGGCAGTGCCACAAATGAAGGTGAGACTGAAACCTGTTTGTCACACAGCCACTGGTGTGGGATGGAGAGGGGCAGCTGATGCTCCCAACAGGGATCCAGCATGAATCACACCTGTGGCAGCAGCTCTCTGGCCACAGAGAAAAACACACAACTTTCCCAGGCATCGCCTGAGAAAGGCTGTAAGAAGATCAGAGAAAAGAATGAGAAACAATTCTTAACTTGCTGCACCTGTTGTTGTGAAGATGAGGAATGTGTTATGGAGATTTGTTTACCAAAGCATGGTTTCTTAATTAGCCAATGTATTGGTGTTTGGATTGGAGGACCAATTAGGTCTACCTGTATTGTAACTGTCTATAAAAGCAATGGGTTTCTTAATAATAATATAATAAAGAGAGATTGATCAGCTTTCTGTGAATCATGCAGTCTATGCCAATTATTACCCAACTGGGGGCCTGCTGCTGTGATACACACACCCTGTGTAAATCAGACCATTTTTTAATTCCTTGCTCACACTGTCTTCAGGATTGGAACCTGCAAACTTATCCATTCCACCTTAATTGTGGCACTTGGAGACTGGTTTTTTTGACTGAGAGCCAGAAATTATTTCCCTTTTAGTCCATCAGTGTTTCCACATCAAATTAAAACCCTCCAATCCTTTTTACTAGTACCTTTGGCCTGTCAGAGCAGCATCATTTCTTCATGCTGTTCCACCCTTAAAATCCTGCTTTTTGGAGCAAAATAGCCCTTCAATTCAGCACCTGGACCGAAACATTTGCAAGATACCAACTGATCAAGATTTTTTACTAGAAAGATTATTTTCTCTTCCAAGAATCCATGAAAACCAGCAGCACATTTTCATAGGACCCCTAACATTATCTCTGGTTACCAAGGAGATTTCCTTGGGGAATTTTCTATTGAGAAAATAAAAACAGTTTTAAAAGAAAACAACAGTAAATTGCTCAAGCACAAATGCAAATGTGAATTTCAATAGCAGTAATTTGCAACCACTCTGTTGTTTGCCAGCACTTAACAGAAGTCCTAAAAAAGGTTTGGATACAGATTGGCATTGTGTTGGTAACTGGTGGGCATTTCCAACAGGAAAACTGCCTGCCTGGCACACATGAGCACCACGGGGGCTCACAGACACCCCACCAAGAGGCCCTGGCTGGAGTTTTAAGAATGTGTTCACTGGGAACACACAACCTCTCTTTAGAATGTGGGAGGTGTGAGGGGCAGCCAAAAATGGGGAGCTGGAAATAGCCAAAGCCAGAAGCAAACCCACAGACTAATGGGGTTGCTGTGCTGGAGGGCTGTGATGCCTTTCCCCACTTGGCATATTTATTATTTGCATTGCACTCATAATCTTCTTTGGCGACTGGCACAGGGGTTCCAGAGAAGCTGTGGCTGCTCTGGATCCCTGCAAGTGTCCAAGGCCAGGTTGGAGGGGGCTTGGTCTCCCCAAGTATCCCTTGCCCGTGGCAGGAGGGTGAATTCATAGGAGGAGGGGCTGAGGGAGCAGCAGCTGACTCAACACCTGTGAATTTCCACCCTGAAAGTTTATAAACACATGAGCAAACCCACACTCATGCTTGTAATGAACAAAGTTCCCAATATTCCCGGGACGCAGATGCTCCGGGTGGGCAGGGCCCTCCTGGTGCCCATAGCAACACTGGGATGACTGCTGGCTTTGGCTGAGTACCAATATTGAAATGCTAATTGAGAAAGCTGCTAGGTAAATTGTTCTGTTTGTTTCCTCTAAACTACCTAGAGATAACCTGCCTCCCCCACCCATACTACCATTCTGGGACTAAAATGCAAATAAAAAACCCCTTGGGATCATGAGAGCGTTTTCGGGGGATAAAGACACCCCTAAATAAAGAACTAAACACAGTGGAGGGGGCTAGACAAATGCCCTAGCTGAGGAAGAGGGGGACGCATCTCCTGATCGACTTTTGTCCTGTCATCATCACCTACAAAAGATTAGACTAGAGTAGGCTGTGAGAAGCAAAAACAAAGAGACAGAATTTCCTGGTGTTGCCACAAGGAAAGGAGAAGGGATAGCTGTTGCTCTGGACTTCAGCAACAGACTCTGCACGCCTCCTCACCCTTTGGCTACCAGTGTGTCACAAGGAAAGGAGAGGGACAGCTGCTGCTCTGGACTTCAGTGACAGACTGTGCCACAAGGACAGGAGAGGGAACAGCTGCTGCTCCGGACCTCAGCGACAGATTCTGCACGCCTCCTTCCCCTTCAGCTACCTGGGAAAGCTACAACAGTGGGGGCGAGCTCCGTGTTGGGCCCCCTGCCCAGCTGATCTTTTAATAAAGAGCTGAATATTAATAAAGGCATTAGCCCTGCTCATTTCAATGCTTGTTCAACAAATAACAACACTGGCAGCATTAGGAGAAAGTAATGTGAGAAATGCTACTCACTTCCAAAAATATAAAAGTTTTATTAAAACCTTATCAAAAATACAACAGAAGACTGAATAGAGAAAATACTACAGCAGCAGGAGCAAAGGATTTTTCCCACCATGTGCTGATCCACACAATGGATGTTTCACCTTTTAACCCTTTAGCCCCTCCCAAAGTTCTGTCCATTGACTCCTTCTTCGCTCTCCAGTGGTGGAGTTCATTTCCTTACATCTTCATTGGAGGTCAGGTGCTGCCATAGTAACAAGCCGACCCTCCCAAATGTCCCGACTACCCAGGCCACCCCCTGATAACAATGCAAAGGCGGGGGGGGCAGGGAACATAAGTATAAAACTTCTCTTAACATTTGGCTTTTAATTGTGAGAGTCAAACATCTCATTAGTCATCTATCACAGTAACAACCATTGTCCTGTGGGCTGTGGAACAGACAATATTCCAAACAAACTGGAGCACTGGGAGTGGGCAATTAAAAGAGATCAGTTCCCCAGCACCAGTCCAGTCCAGTCCTCAGCTGTGTTCCCAGGCAAGGATGCTCCTACAGGGAGCAGGCACCAGAGCAGGGACTATTCCCTGCTCCCTTCTTTCCCAAAAGACACCCCTTGTACCTGGAGGTGAAAAACCAAGGGCTGCAACAGGGATGTGACTTCACACAAGTTGAGCTGCAGGCACTGGGCAGATTTGAAATGGTGTCAATAATAAAAAGCAAGACGAAATAAACCCTTCACAACTCACCACGGGCTCCCAAAGCTTTACCTACATTTCAGTGAATTAAAAAGATGAGTCAGTGTGGTTGTGAACCCTCCTGCCTCCTATGAATGACCTTTCACGAGGGAATTTATAAGCAAAAAGCTTCAAGGGGAAAGCCAAACCCCATCCCCAGTTATCCCAAACTCTGCAGCTACATGAATGCGATGAGCAGGTGGATTTAGGACAGCAAACACGGAGGAGTTCGCCTTGTTCCAAGGTGTGACAGCTGTGCCATCGGCTTCTTCTCCAGGGTGGCCCTCAACAGATGGCAAGGGAAAGGGACATGAGCTAGGTGTGCCTGGCAGACAGAGTCAGTCCCACCTCAGCCTTTCCCAGCCACAGGACTTGGGGATTTCCCAAGCTGGAAGCTGTCTCTGAACCCACTGCAGAGAAGCCACCAGTGATTTTAGGACACTAATTTGTTTAATCATTTTGAAAAACATTTTTGTTTATGGCTTTCCTACATTGCCAGACCGACTGCATGTGTTCTCCTGGGCTCCTCTGCTCCAAGACCCCAGGAGCCAGCACTGCCCAGACCTGCCCGGCAGCCCCATCCTGGCTCCAGCATGCAGGGATACTGAGGAATTTTGCAGTGGATATCGAGGAATTCTGCAGTGGATACCAAGGGATTCTGCAGTGGATACTGAGGAATTCTGCAGCAGTTCTGTGCCTGCAGGAGGCACCACAGCCAGAAGAGAGCCACCAACTGTGACAAACACTGTTGTGTGGGAACCATGGCATCTGAGAAAGGCAAAGACCCAACTACCTCCTGCAATCCGTCTTTCCAGCCCATCCCAGCAGCTTTCCAGGACTTCTTGGATCCCTGATCAGGGCCCTGATGCTCCTCAATGGCAGTGCTGCCACATGTCAAGGATCAATTAGTGATGCACAGCAGCATTTGCAGGCATCCACTGTTGAATCAACTCTGCTCTGGCCCTTAAAAATGTTTACAAAATGAGTGTTTTCCACATGACAGGTGACTGGCAGCTGACCTTTTCCATCAATAACTTAATTCCCGTGGAAAGAGCAGAGTGCCCTACGAGGCGTGACGGAGGCCCAGTGATAACCCTCTGCATCCAGAGATGCCCACAGGGACGGGCAGGACGTGGCACTGCAGAGCGGGACTCTGCATGGAGCATGCTTGGCAGTGCTCAGAATTTAAGGTTAAGGAAAAACTGGGATTTACGTCTGAAGCAGAGGACATGTAGCAGGAGCCCTTCTCCCAGCAGCAGCTGCCTGCAGACATCTTCCTGCTGCTCTGAGCCACGAGCCCAGCACCTAGCTTGGGACATTCCAGCACCCTGAGAAAGCGTGGCCTTCTCAGGTCCTGCTGCTCCTTCCTCATTTTCTGTCCTCTTCCAAAGTGCCAGGGGAATAGCCCTAAAGGGAGCAGTGGCCAGGCCTCTTGTCAACCTTTCAAGGGTCCTTTGGAGACTTTGCATGAGGAAGTGCTGCAGAGAAACAAACGGAAAAAGGGGAAAATGGGATTCTTTCAGCTGAAAAAAGCTGAAAGAATTATTGTCATGGCATGAAAACCAGAGCTGAACTGTTACTTAACATTCCTAAAGCATCCCAGCTTCTGTGTTTTTAAATGCTGCTGAGAAGAAAAGACTGATGGCAGTGGTCTTTTCCTAGCAGACATCCAGGAGCAGTGGGGGAAGCTCCAGCAACTGTTGAGCAGCGGTCCCTTTTTCCCTCTGTTTTCTGAGGTTACCTTCTCCTTCCCAGCACGGCCCTGGCCTGGAGAGGGGCACAGATGAGTATGCTGACTGCGGAGCGTGAAGCCCACGGGAGCAGGAGCCCATCTGATGCAGCTGCTGCGTTACACAACTGCAGTGTCACAGCCAGTCCAGGGAATGAACAGCCCTTCCCATGTGGCCAGGGCTGCTCTCTGAGCCCAGGGAAAACAGGAGCAGCGGCTTGGAAGTTGTCCTAATTCCTCCTGAAGCTCCATGCTGAACAAGTTCTCACGTTCCCAGAAGTCTACTCAACACCTTGTGTGAATTCATTCAAATTGATGCCACATAGAGGAATGACCCTGTGTAAAAACAGGCATCCCTCCCCCCCCATCTCTGACTGCCAGGGAGGATTTAAAAGGGAATAAAGAACAAAATTCCCAGCAGCTTTGTGAGCAGTGTTTGATGTTGGGTTGTGTAAATCACAACCCAGACTGAGCTGCACGTATGGGAATAGGAAGGAAGGGTTTGATGAACAGCTCAGTGGAGCTCAGATCCAACTGCGCAGCCAGCTGAGAGTTTAATCACCCAGATGAGAGAAACGCTGATCCCTCAGTACCCGGCACCATTTCCATGCATGTTTGACAGTCCAAAATCAGGGCTCTTTTAGCAGAGGGCGAGGGGCTGGAAGGGACCGGGGGCATCCACAAGCAGCCAGGAGGCATTGGGAACAGCGCAGGAAGTGGTGCCTCTGCAACCCATGCAATGGTTTCCATTTTGGTTCCTCAAGAAGGACAGAGAGCTGGACAAGTTACCTACCCAGACATAAGTGCTGAAAGAGCAGGGAGTTGAAACTAGGTGGACTTTGGTGTTCCTTTCAATCCAAACCATGCCATGATTCTATGGACACCTCCACTAATGAGGAACAGCTCAAGTCCAAAGGACACCAGACTCGGGGCAGGAATTGCTTTCAAAAGGAAAAGGGTGTAGTTATTAATTTTCAAACATCACACTTAGACATCTGAGGATCAAAAATATAGGGCTCCCAAGGATCTCCAATCCTTGGAAAGCAGGATTAGTGTAACACCCCTGGGGCTGGAACATGAACAATCCGAAACATATTCCCAGAAGGAGCTCCCAAATTGCTCTGATGAACAGTAGGCTGTTTACTGCAGGCTTTATGAGTTTTTGACATGAGTCATCTGGCAGAACTGAAGCCAAATGAGGGAACCAATAAGTGAAAATACACAGGCATCATTAGCAAAAAACAAGCTAAAAGGAAGATGGTCTGCTTTCATGCACTTTGGGGAGCTGACAGACTTTTTAAAGAGGTTGAAATACACAGCTCTCCTTTACTTCCTGAGATCATGGCACCTGCTTCAAGGGGTGTCAGGAGCAGCCCACCCCGAGGCTTGCTCTGGAGTCAGCAGAGGAGAGGCCCACTCAGGCGTCTCCACTGGTTTTAAAGAGCAGGTGGGAACAAGTTTAACATTTAAAATTAGATGTGAGCATGGATGATCTTCAAATTTGAAGTTTAAATTACATTTTGAGTGCCCAGATTTAGATGTGCTGATTCAAGGGAAAGCCTCAAATCCAAATAACTCATTATTTATGAGCCTGAGAAGATAATCTGACACATGCTGAATGTACAGGTGCTTTTCACAGCTCCCTTCCCAGGGTGTGGAGTCCCAAGCTCTCTGCCCAGACACCTGGAAGCAAAGTTTTGAGCCAGGAGGAGAAGGAAAAAAAAACCCAAACCCCACTAAGCATCTTAAGGACAGCCCATGTGGTGCCTGGAACTCCGGACTCAGGAGCTGTCATCTGCTGCAGAGGGTGATGTCAGGGTGAGGGGACCTGCCCCAGCCCTGCTACCAGCCCAAAATTAACAGCATTGTCATAATTTACCCTTTGGCACATCCTAGGCAAATCTCCACAGGCTCCAGGTTCTGCTTCACTACAAAGAGGGCGACACATTCCTGGGGCTCTGTCTGAGTGTCCTCCCTGAGTGACATCTGCTCCTGCTGGGCTGAGGTCACCCTTGTCATGGGATGTGTCTTGCTCCATTTGTTCTGGTTTTCTCTCTTTTCTGCAGCTGTTTCTGAGAGGTTTCATTAGTTATTCACAAAGAAAAGAGAAGGAGAAAACATTGAAGGTAATAAAAATATCTTTGCAGGAGATTCAAGAAATGATAAATTTTAGCATTTCTATAAACATGGCAGCTCAGGCTCCCAGTGCATGCAGCAATAAAACAGACAAAATATTCCATGAGATGCTTCCTGTGATTGTCCCGGGTCTGGCTGGGGTATAGTTTTCCTCTTATAAGCTGGTACAGTGCTGTGCTTTGGATGTAGGGTGGGGATAATGCTGGGTGGCCAGGCAGCTGCAGCTGGCCATCACTTCCCCTCTCTCTCCCATTTCTCAGAGGAGTGGGGTGTGGGAAGCTCAGGGACACCAGGATCAACAGCTCCTTAAGTGGTCGTGGATGCTTTGCTGTGACACTTTATCAGCCTGGCCAGTCTCTGTGATCTACTGCATTTCTCAGCTGCTTCCACTACAGCCACCCCAAATCCATCACAGCCATAAATCATTTCAAATCAGGGCAAGCAGACATCTTCAGGGGGAGGCCCCCATAGAATCAAACTGGCTTCTGCAGAGCTAATGAAGGTTGTGGATTTTAGAGTTTCAGAGCTACAAAAGGGACCTGCAAGTGGGTAACACCTTCAATACAGAGCCTTAATTCTGCTTCAGCTCAGCCAACCCCAGGGTCTCTGCATTTGGTTCTCATTTAAACAAGCACCAGTGGCATGGATGTGGATGGGGTGGGCAGCACAGAGCTGAGCTGTGTCTGCACAAGACCTTAAATCAGAATCACAGCGTGGTTAGGGTGGGAAGGGACCCCCAGCTCACACCATTCTGACCCCCCCTTGCCATAGGCAGGGACACTAAGCCCCATCCACACTGTTTGTGTCACAGGAGCAGACATCCCACGAGAGCCACGAGGTGCTGCCTGGGGGCCAAGTCACATGTGTGCGTGTCAGATCCAGCACCCCTCAGACCATCTCAGCTGGAGGAGGCTACGCCTGGAAGCTCTCTGGGAAAATACCTTCAGATAGACATGAAGGAGCAAACGCTGGTCCTTGTCCCCTCGAGCCACAGTAGCCTGGAATAGGCTCCCTGTTTGGAGCCGAAAGCCACAGACATGCCGGCTGTGCAGCCACTCACTGCCTGGCTTGCGGCCAGACCCGCCAGGGCCAGAGTGAGACAAGAGACCCCCCTTGGCTCCTCCAGCAGTGAAATGCTGCTCTCATCACAAGGAGAGTCTGGTCTCAATGTGTGGAAGGACCTTCCCCTTATCTCACAGCCATTCCACCTGGCTGAGAGGCTGCTACTGAGCAGAGCCATTGGCACCAGTGGAGCCGCACACCATTGGGACATCCCGGGCAGATGGGCAGTTACACAGAGCAGCAGCCACCTTGGGAAAGGTCAAGATTGACACTGGGCTCACAGCTCCTCTGCCAAATTTTAGCCTGACAAAATTCAATAGCACACAACAGACACAAAGCCCTGGAAACTGGATGCTGCTGGTGGGAAGCCTGGCAGCACTCAGAGAGGGGTCTTTGTAGAGACAAAGGTGTCACATCACCTCCACCATCCATTTATCTATTGCAAAAACTCTCAGAATTAAAAAACAAACAAAACCCAACTCAACCCAACAAGAATTCTCTGGGAATTGAATGCAGTTTCTTACCTCAGTCTGAAACTCTTATGTGCCAGCCCCTTTGCAGGGGCTTGGCTTCCAGAACACAAAAATTGTACAGACAGAAACCACCACCAACTGCTGGATGTGTATCAGCAACACATTAACAACTTAAATTGGGTAGTAAAGGTGGAAAGGTAATATCAAGACAGTGTTCTTGTCTGCACAGAAACACTCTCATTTCACCCTTAAAAAAGTCAAAGACAACATTAGAGAAAAACAAGAGAGGCAATTAAGTGTTCTCCTGCAATGGTGCTGTACTGTGTTTGCTTAGATTTCTGGATTAACAAGGGAACTGGATTTCATTACATGCATGAGAAAATTAATACAAAATTTAATTAATGCCATTATTTATATTACTGAAACAGAGCAAAATGCAGAAGGAGCAGTGTTTTTAAGTGGTAAAAGGGCAAAGTATTCCTTCTTCAAATACAGAAAATTATAGCTAGAAAACCATTTAAATTGGAAAAGACATCTAAGACCATAGAGTCCAACTGTTAACTCAGCAATGAAGTTAAAAATAATTCATTTTAGTTCCCCTCTAAATGAAATTCACATCAGCCTCGAGAAGGAACAAGCAAATTTATTTCCTGCGCACAGCCTATGGCAACTTAGACACCTGAATTTGCAGAGATTGTCCTGGGACTCCAAAACATTATGTAAACCAGGAAATAAGCTAGTTGGGTTCTAGACAACCATAAACTAACCTCACGAGCACCCCCCAGCTTTATATGATGGCATTTGGATGAGGCATATCCCTAATGAAAAGAGGGAAAAAGTCTAATTGGATGACATGGCATTACAGCGTCATGTTCCCAATGGTGATGCGGAGATGCACGCAGATGTAGCAGCTGTCAGATAATCTCCGTGATTAATGCCCAAGAGCCCTTGCATTCAGCTCTGTTGCTCTTACAAGACACAGCAGCATGAACCAAAATAGCAGGACCACTCCAGGGCACAAGAGATGCAGTTCTGTCCTCTTCCCATCCCTTCTGGGGGCAAAAGACACCCAGGTTTTGCTGGGTTTGCAGTTTAACCTCCAACTTGCATGGTTACTTTGAAAAGAGAAACATGCAAAACTACGGACATTTATTTCTAAAATCCACTCAGTATGTGTTCACTTTGACTTGCAAAGGATTAAGCAAACAATGTGTTGGACTTTGGGCTCCCAGAGTTGTGCAAATCCAACCGAGGATGCTAAATTAAATCAGCTGGTGGCCAAAGCTCAGCTTCTGGTGGAAGCGTCTCCTCATCATCTCCTTGTCTGTAGTAATGCCCCAGAACTGAGCCTGAAGCTCATGGGGAGCCTGGACCGAGCTCCTGGAGCAGCCCAGCTGGCCCCCAGCCGCGTCCCTCAGCAGCAGCCAGGTTCTGGGATACATGGCATGGATGTCCCGACCCAGCTACATCCTGCAGGCTCGGCCAAGTGTGTGGGAGCTGCAAGTGAGCAGTGGCTCAGGATGCACGGAGGGAGCTCACTGTCAGAGGAGCCCGGTGGGAATCAGGACTGGGTTTCTCCAGTGGCTTTATAGGGATGGCTGTAACACAGGCAGAAAAGCCCTCTGGGACTCCGGGAGCTTTGCTACAGCAGCCTCAACACTCAGTGCTTCAGCCTTCATTTTTCCCTCAATATTCTCTTTTCAGCATGTAATGCATTAATTCATGACAAAATTAAATCAGTTTCAGTTAAAAATTGATTTTTATGTGAAGGAGTTTTTGGGTTTCTAAGAGGTTTTTGGGAGAGCAGTGGCCAGCAGCGGCCAGCAGCGGCTAGCAGTGGCCAGCCCAACAACATCTGCTCTAAATAAGACATTTCATCAATAGCACACACACAGGGCTGAAACACAATGTATGGATTGAATCATTCAATAATTTCCATAAAGAACAAAGGCAGCCAACTCACACTGGAGTAATAATCAGGCCTTCAGTGAAAGCCCCCCTAAATAGTTCTGTAACTCAAGAACATTTTATTTTTTTCCCTCTTTTTAATTTTGTAGTTGCCCTTGTTTTCTGCCATTTATTATTGGTTTTCACTTTATGATTCCTTGAGCCTTCCACAGAAAGAATGCTTGATCACTTCTTCTAAAAACCACTGATAAGAAAATTAAATCCCTTTGGCATCACTGCACAGAGTAGTTGCATAACAAACCGAATAGATATAGAAATTGCTTTCCAAGTATTTACATAAGAGCTTGGAATAACACAGATGTAAAAAAAAAAAAAAAATCTAACTCAATTTACAAACCAGCCCTGCAGTGCTTTTGTGTCTGATAAAGTGGAGCGAGCGAATCAGCTTACCAGTGGTACACAGGGAATATTAGTCTGGTGCTATTTTATATAACTGGGAAAGAAAGATTAAAATGGGGCAGACAAGTGTATATAAAGGGTCATTTCCTTATCTTGGAGAAGATCCTCTGTCTGACTAGAGACATAGAAGCTGATGCTTTAAAATACTCCAAGCTGTCCAAAATCTCCTCTGGTCGTTTTGTGCAAGTTGATGCCCATTCTGAGATCAGAACTCCACAGACACCTCTGCAAACTCTTCTCAACAGTCTCAGTCACAACACCCAACAAGAAAATCCAGGTTTGTTTTACCAACCTCTCTAAAGACTGAGCAGCACAATCATTTGTCTCCAAAATGTTCCCATAATTCAAGTTTTGGGACTTGGAGCATGCTGGGCACCAAGCACATCAGTCCAACCAAATGCAAAATCCTCTTATGAATAAAATGGCTCCTCTTGAGGACCTTTAGATTTTGAGCTCAGCCTAAGGGTCCTGCGCACACTCCCAAAGGAGAACAGCACTCACTGGTGTTGGTTTTAACTAAGCTGCACCTTGGGCGTGTTATGTTGATGTCACCCAAACATCAACCCTCTAAAACCTAGCTTTCCTTCTTCTGATCTCTCCCTCTGCAGCATCTGGGTCTAAATAGAATAGAATAAAACTTAGAATTTAATAGAATCTAATTTATTTCCTTCTGGACAGTAATGGAACAAGCAGGCCCGTGGAGATCAGTTTAGCCTTCTATTGCTGTACTTGCATTAAACATTAGAACTGCTATACTCCTCCTGGTAGGGATATGAAAAATGCACAGAACATTCCCAATTTGAATTCCATAGTTATCCACAATGGTCTCAAAGGTTTCTATTCTTTTCAGATGTCACCATGTCACTTTCCTGAGAAACCTCATAAACCTCTCCCTCTTCCCTTTCTTACTGCCTGCCTCTCACTGGGTACAAATTCCTCACAAAACAGACAGATTCCACCACTCCCAGCCTCCCCCAAATGGGAAGAATCAAAAATCATTCTGGGCAGAGCCAGCCTTAGCTGAGCCCTACATGGACATCCATGGAGAGAGCAGAGACATTTGCTACAGCCTCTGGATCCAGATACCATCCCACAGCTGCTGCCCCGGGTCCTTACTTTCTCCATGAAAATAAGTATTTTCCAATGTCATCCAAACAGATACACCTAACTCCAAAAAGGCATTCTCTGAACCCACTTCACGGAATAACACTGGGAACTGCAATGCTGCTGCAGACCATTAATACAGATGTTACATTTTCTGTATCACAGCCAAGAGCAAAAAGAAATCCCTGATCTACCCCTCTCTGGAAGAAGACTTCTTGGGAATTCTCCCCCACAGAGGTTTGCCCCAATACGTGGAACAGCTGACTGTGCAAAATAACCACACGAGATGGGAAGAGCGAGGTGAACAGCACACTGGAGCAGCAGACACCTTGGCTTACCTCATCTCCTGGGACTCCTGGAAATCCAGCTGGGGAGAGCTTGGCAGGGAGTCAGAAGCACTGCCAACAGGGGAACGTCCCGCCTTGCACATAGGGGGGATCAAAGGCACTCCCAATGTCCCCTTCTTCATATCCCCTTCAATGGAATGCAGCAAGGAAGTCTGGAAAGAGTAGAACACAGTGCTCAGATCAAGCATCCAGCCTTGTCCCCATTCATGCCTCAAGACATTTAGATATGCCCTCAACAGGGACCTGGCAGGAAAAGTCAAACGGATGGTGCGGCTTGGCCTAGGATGGGGAATGGAAAGGGAGGTGGTGAGGGAGAGACCATGTCCCACATGTTGCCAACTCTGCCCTCATGCTCACTTCTCTGCAAGTGTGGCTACATTCCCTGCTGGCATCCACATGTTTGACATCAAGATGTTCTGCAGTGCCACTGCCTCCACTGGCCTTTTGGATGGCATGGGAATGGGTTTGGATCACTATTCTCTCCCAGTCCCTAAGGTACCTAACAGCCAGTGCTGATCTCCAGCCAAGTCCCCACAAAGCCAATCTGCAGGATGTCAAAACCTGCTTTTCTCAAGCCCCTCATTTCTTCTGCTGCTGCCCTTCCCTCCTACAGTTCCCCAGCAGCCTTTGAACCCAGATGCTGCTGAGCTCTCGGGATGCTCGCTGCTCTCCAGCTCCCACACTTCCATCATCTCAGGCTCACTGGTATTTAGGAGATTCAGCAGAGCTCCCTGCCCTGCTGCTCTCTGCAAGGTCTCTGCCTGCCCAAGTTCCTCCAGGGCCCCCATGCCATGGCCAGGAAGGGGGGTGGAGGCAGCTGGGGCAGATGCACACCCATCCTTAGTATCCCATCATTTGTGGCACAGCTAAGGAGCCAAATTAGGACCTGTTCAAACTTCAGTGGGAGGGTCACTTCCTGCCAGGGAAAATGTCTCAGAGTGCTGCCTACAGCACAGAAACTGAAAATTTACCACAATGGACTTAGCTTGGTCTCCTTACCTTATGTCCTTTTCCCTCTGAACTCAGCTCCTGTATTTTTATCCTGTCCTCATCACAGCTGCTGCCATTTTTCCCATTCTCCTGTTCTTTGCTGCATATCTGACTTGGTGTGGTAGAAGGAGAGCTCTTCTGGATGGGAGGCAATGGCTTAGAGGGAAGGAACATAGAGGGATTTGCCAGGGAAAACCTCTTGGCAAGAGGGTGGCCAGTCAGGCCTGCAAAGTGGAGACACAAAATGTAACAGAGGCTGCAATGCAAACCTAAAGCATCTGAAGCTGTATATTTTATGGGACAGATTTCCTGGAAACTTCTAAATATCTGCACAGGGAATCATGCTCCTGCTGGCAGACACTTGAGGCAGGCCAGGGGAAAACCCTGACCCACTTCCACAGAGCTACCACAGGAACGGCCTGGCCTCTGGGCTGCCCTGGGACAGCAGGGAGCCCAGAGCCCTGTGCTCTCCAGGAATGGCTCAGCTGCACATGCACCCTCCTGCTCCTCTCCCTGCCCCACAGCTGAGCAGCCCTACAGCTGCATGGGGCACTGGGAGCAGCACAGCTCATTGCAAAGGTTCCCTGGGAATGTGCACAGGCTCTCTGGACTGGCACAAGACCCTTCCTCCCACCAGTGAGTGGCCTAGCTCCCACCTCACCTCTGTGTCAGGCTGAGCCATGCTCACAAGGGAAGCAGTGAGTTTGGTGAACTCCCATTTTTATCATCAACACAGCTAATGGGTGTGGCACTCAAGGGGAATAATTTTTAATTATTGAGAAAATTTCTTTGGTTTTCTTTTTCATGGAACCAGTCTGAGTTTAATTCCTCTCAACAGTATTGAATTAGCAAGTCTGAAGGGAAAGGTGGAAGGCTCCAATGACAAGAGGGGAAAAAAGATTCTTTCTTGAGGCTGGCCTTCTGGGAATCCCCATGAAAGACTCACACAGCTGTGACTGCTAGTTCTGCAAACCACAAAGACCTTTCAGCAAGCAGGTAGGCCTTATTGGTGTTTCTATAGCACCGTAATACCATCCTCAGGGTTTGACCTAATCAGCAAGCAGAGGAAGAATAGGAAATTTTTCTGTACTGAGACCCAACATTGATGGCAAAGACAGAAACAGGACTTGCATCTCATGACC
>VXBC01009713.1:0-16560 GCA_013399945.1 Ploceus nigricollis
TGTTGTTTTAGATGGTACTTCTGAGATCCTTACTAACAAGAATTTTGGTTTCTCTAGAACACTATCAAATTTTGGGATATAAAATGTTTTTAAAACTTAACTAAAAAAGAGAAGAAAACACAGAGTTGCTCCAGGGGACAAAAAGGTTAACTTTGCAACAATTTCTCATATAATCAAACAAAATCTTTGAAAAGATATTGATTAATACTCACATAATAAAAGAACCTAAACATGTGGTTTCTCTCACAAGGGAAAGGTCAACCATCTCCTCCAACAAGACACTCTTTGCAGTAGTATTTATATTTGTTATTTATAAATAGTACTGTATATATATTAATCTATCTCTTTAAAGCATTGTAACAATATTAGAAAAAACATGGAGTTGTTGCATTTTTCCTACAATGTCCCAAGAGAAAGAATACATTAGGCTGTTCTCAGTACAAACTTACATATAAAATTGCTCTCTTTCCTTCTTTCTTTTTTTTGTAGATTAAAAGCTTTCACTTAATTGTCCTCTGTTGGGAAGTTCTGCTTAACTGAAAGGGAGCAGCAAGAGCAGGACTGCTCCATGAAATGAGCCAGAGGCAAGCCTTTTCACAACACAGGCAGGAACAGCAATCTTGCCAACAGAGGTGCAGTCCCTGAGCTTAAAAGAAACTCCAGGGCTTCTGGGCAAAATGTGTTTTCAGGTGAGACTTATCATGACATGTAAGGCCTGTATGGGTGAAGTGAGGCCTATATAGGTGGACATAAGAATCAGAAGTTCCTGACAGCAATAATGAATAAATATTGCTCTACTTTATCCAGGGTACACACAATTTATTAAAAAATTAGATGTTTTTAAGGTAATAATTTTTAAAAATTATGTAAGTAGAACAAATGATTTTTCATTATGATGTCTAGATTTAAATTTGTTGATCAGTTTAGCTGAGTACTATATTTGGAAAAATCAACTCTGATATTCAGAGTTTGAAAAAATGACCCATAATCTACTTTATAATTTCCTCACAACATTTTGCGACTGGCTAGTAATTGCAGTCACTGTGTCATCTGTCAGCTGAATATCTGTGCATGTTCCTCTTCTGTACTGGCAGAGAGACCAGGCAGACTACCCCAAATCAGCAAAAATGACACTACCTGTATGCTCTTAGGCAACTACTTCATTAATTGAATATATAACCATCTAGTACAATTGCATCTTAGGTAAGTCTTATATTGACATCCATTATTTCATACCTCTAAATTGAAAATTATATTAATATGGAGAAAAAGTCACTCCACAAAATTGTATTAATCCTCACTGATAACAGCTATGTTCATTTATTGTTCCTATAATCTCATTGCATTTTTTATGAAGGTCTCATTTTCTTGTGAAATGTGTTGTGCTTCATTTTCTCTTAGAAGAAAAAGATCATGGCAGGGTATAGAAGCAGTAATTCTCCATGAAAAACTAATTGTTTCACCAAAAAATTCATTATCTAGAGATTTAATGGTAATTTTATATATTTTTCTGAAACAAAAAGAAAGAGAAAAGCAGGTAAGGGGTAAGCTTATGAGTCAGCTCAACCAAAATCTATTCTCTATGGGTATAATCAAGCACTGGAGCCTTGCAGCTTCCATTCTTGAAAGTTATCAAGACCCAGATGCACAAAACTCTGAGAAACCTGCTCTGATCTGCTCTGATCTGAGAGCTGACTACTCAAGTTTTTCCTGGAAATCTGATACTTATCCAATTTTAAATGTTTCAGGCATGATTTTTTTGCCGTTGTTATTAGGGTTTTTTTTTAATATAAAAATATTTTTCATAGCGGTCAGGCCTTATTTAATTTGTAGAAGTTTCATGTTTTCTAAATGTAATTTTTCTTTCATTCATATATACAAAACAATATTAAGCCTCATTATTTTTGCTTTTTGTATTATGGAAAAGCCAGAAATTATCAATTCATCTCTCCTCCTCAGCTATTTTGCACATTTCATATGCAATAGTAAAAGCTTTCCAGAGTAATGACCTTTAGTTTACAGTTCTTCCAGGTATAAAAACAAAAACATTTGAAATAATATTTAATATGAAAGAGTGTTGGATTCAATTAAGTTCCTTGAAAGTGATATTCACTATGTGACATCTTTAAGTCAGAGTACAGAAGTGAAATACCCAGCTGTGGTGCTGAAGTATATTTCTCAACTATTTTATTATTTCTGAGAACACAACAAGGATTCTCTCAGATTTGTTTATAAGGATATGTTGTAGAGAAAATAATGTAAAGGAATAAATAGATGAAGAAGCTGTGACCATGCTTTTACCAGTTATCTAAGGTGTGAAATTTGGACTGAAAATATAGGCTGCATACTCTATAACAAAAGATCACCACTAAAATAACTGCCAACAACCCTTCTTATTGAAGATATGGAGGAGATAGGAACAAGATTACTGAAAAGAGAAAAACTAAATTAACCCTTTAACTATAATAACTATAATAGCACTCTTTAGCCCATTTGCTTTCAAAGAAGAGCAATTAGAAGTATACTGCATCTGGCTGGGATGGAGCTAGCTTCATGGGAGTCTGTATAGTTCTCTGGTTTTGGACATGTGTCTATAAAATTGAAAGTTGATGACACACTAATGTTTTGGCTATTGCATTATTCTTGCTCAAGGTTTTATGTTTTTCTCTGAGAGAAGGCTGGGGATGGGCAAGTTAGGAGGGAACAGAGCAGGGACTGTGACATGAATTATCTGAAGGGATGTTCCATAACATATGATGCCATGCTCAGTGATAAAACCTAAAGCAGAGAAAGAAAAAAAGGAAGTGGGGAGTAGGGTGTTGTCTCCCTAGGTGGCCATTGCTCAGAGACTGGCTAGGTATCAGTCTGAGGAATTGCCTGTCATTTCTCATTTCCTTCTTCTTCTTCTTTTTTTTTTTTTTTTTAATTTTCCTTCATTCATTAACTCTTTTTGCATTAACTTATCAACTCAAAAGTTTTCTCATATGTCCCACAGGATACAGTGAATAAGGAGCTGTATGGCTGCTTGAGTGTCTTGTGTCAACCCATTACAATGAGGATAAAATTTAATTTTGCAAACAATAATTATTAAAAGTTTTACTAATTATTTTCTGTTCTGAAAAAAAAAAAGCCTAGCAACATGCATGTATGCATATATATTGCATATATGTTGCGATATCAATCTATGTGTGTATGTATATATAAATATATATTTTTTCCTATTAACGTTTCCTAGAAATTGTTTCCTCTTATTATTTCCCATAAAACTTAGAATGAAAAATGCTGTTTCAAATATTGGCACATACTTCTTTTGCATAATTGATGATGCCTGGTACAAAATTTAGACTGACGAATTTTACACTAAATCTTACTTTTGAGACACTGGTAATCTGTACAATAAGAGGCAAACTCGGCTGGTTAAGATTAAGTTAATGACACACTGGTGATTTGGGCTGGTGTAGAGTAAATTTTCTTCACAATGGTTAGAATAGGCTGTGATTTTGATTTGTGCTGAGCACGAGGTTAATAATATAGAGATGCTTTTGTTATTGCTGAGCAGGGCTTGCACAGAGCTAAGGCCTTCTCTGCTCTCCACGCTGCCATGCTGGTGAGGAAGTTGGGTTGCGTGGGAGCTTGGGGCAGCCAGGCCAGGAGACCCAAACTATTCAAAGGGATATTCCAGACCATATGATATCATGCTCAGTATGTAAAGCTGAGGAGAAGAAGGAGTAAATGTGTGGGACCTTTGACCTCAAGCACTGTTACATGTGATGGGGCCCAGCTCTCCTGAAGAAGGCTGAACACCTGGGACTTCAGGTGTATTTAGAGAACAGAATGTCATGTTCACACTCAGAGAACAGCAACGAATAAAGGCATCTCTGATTTCAGTGAGGTTGGGATTTCAATCCCGTCATTTCAGCCAGTGTTTTACATTCAGGTAGAGATATTTTCTGTTTTCCTAAAAAACAGTAATAAAAGCTTTACAGTTAAATTGTGAGACTTTATATTTTGTTGAATATGAGTTGACCTAGTGACATTTGAAGGACTTCTTTCATGTTTACATGCTGTTTTAAACAAAGTGAAATGCTTTAGACCGTTTTAAACATGCTGTGCTTTTACCTATTAATTTTTAGAGTTTCTGAAAACAGATCATCTGTTTTCTGCCTATACCTTTTCTTCTTCAAACTGTCTTGTTGCCATGGAGTCTCTGTTCTGCACTAGGAAAATAAATTATTGTTTAAAAGAGAAGGTGCTTGTCAAAGTACACAGCAAAATTAACCATATATCTAATATCATTAGATCAGAAAACTTTAAAGCAAAAGAGAGGAATTTTTAAAATTATTTATCGTGTTTATCTAAAAGCTGGACGTTGCCATTAACTAAATAATTTCATTCACATGGTTCCCATACTGGATACCTGGGCAGCCTCTGCAGTAATAAAAACGTTCTCAAGCTTTGGTATTAATGCCCAGTGGGATTAGGTTAAGGATTTCAATGTGTGTGATCTGTACTGACAGTATAGGTGTATCAACCATGAATCAGTAGATTGAAAGACATGTTGTTCAGAGAAAAACTTTGTAGAGCAACATGGATGACCAAGATAAGAGCAAGTAGAGGAATTATTTCTCTAATTGGCCAAGAAGGTTGAAGTCAAACATTTTAGAATGCCTAGGATGACTTCAGATCTCTGTAGAATAGCAGGGGACAACTGAAAATGGTAGTTCTGGAGCCTGTAAGCCATATTTCAAATGCCCAAGCAGTTCATTTTGAAGGCCACCTCTCTCCAAAGTGACACAGTCAAAAATTAATTTAGGTCATATGTATGCAGATAATCTAACATGGACTGAAAACAGCTACAAGTCTGTAGCAAAGGGATAGCAACATCTCTGCTTACAGAAACAAATAGTGGTTCCCTGGGATACCTAAAAGAGTGTAATGCTAAGGGCTACACTTAGCTAATGGGAATCATATGATATCATATCCTTAATTTCAAGAAGCTGACATTAGTAAGCTGAAAATTCTAACTCATATTAAAAAAGAGATTTATTATATTGGACAACAACTATAGTGACATTACAAAGTAAGTAAAATTTCAGGGCATCAGTTTGGGTTGGTTTTGTTTTATTTTTTAAAATTAAAGGTTATGAAAATTGCTAATGACAGCAGCAGGTAGTAGATATAAACTCAAAACTATATTTATCATAGTCAAAAAACAGCACATTTTTAAACTTCTATAAAGCAAAAATCATCACCTTTGATCTACAGTAACTTACCTTTATTATACTAAATTGAATGGTTTATTTTGTTGCTTTCATCAAGTGTCTTTTATTAAATATTTATGTTTCGACAATTCTCTATCCAATATAACTGAAGTTATAGATGACGATTCCTGAAAGCTTAAACAGCATATCATAAATAAGAAATATTTAAAAGAATGAGAAGAAGGCACAGTTACTTAGATGTTAATGATGTCCCCAAGATACTCAGGTCAGGTAAAATTTTAAGGAAAGAAAATTAACAATTATCTGAAATTTTAACAAAAGAGCCACTATTCATCTTGAACCAATTTAGTGATACAGAAATTAGAATGAAAAAAGAAAGAAATCTGAAGACCAGTGAAAAAAGTGTAAAGGAATGCAAAGTGAGGGTGGACTCTCTACTAGATATGAGCCAGGACCTTGTATAGATTGAACAATATATAGAAAAATTAGCTAAATAGTATGCCATTCATTCTGCTTATTCATTTTACCTTGTATTAAATGTAACGCTCTTTGAAATCTGTTACTTGCCTTGTACTCTTCTATTGGTAAAGGAATTCAGTAATTAGTGTATACTTCTTTGTAAAACATATATATTATTTTGATATTTTTGGAGAAAAACACATAGCATAGTTGATTAATATTCATGTTAACATTTACAGCCACAAAGGGAATGAACAGCAAGAGAGACAGACTATAACTGAGTAAACCAGCATTTTAATATTCTTTCCCAGTGACTAAACTTATGATTGTAGTGCCAGAGCAAAAGGATAAGTGATTCAAAAGTCAAGTTGTAATTGAGTTTTAAGGGGTTTTTTACCATGTAGAATTCAAAGCAGAGTTTCTCATACTATGTGACACTTCAGAAAAGTTGAAATTTTGTCAGCTATTAGATCAGCCTGGTAATTAAGATTCAATTTGAGCCCTACATTAGGGAATCTCATGGAATTTATTGACTAAAATGAAACTGCTTCAAGGCAGAACAAAATTAGAATGTCTCAAATCACTTGTAAAGGTTGGGAATCTAAATTGTGAAATACCATTATAATTAAGAACTGTTGGTGACATGCTTGCTGGTGCATCCATCAATTCCATTTCCTCATGACTGACTTAGTATACTCACTTAATTGCAAGTCCTGACTTTTTTTTTTTTTTCACTTCCTAGAGGCGCTATGAAGACATGGAGCATTAAGGAAGCATCAGTAATATTAAACATTCAAAGAAGTCTTTATTTCTGTTTTTTGAAGTAACTCTTTGTTGGAAGATATCTTTCCAAAATCTGGAAAGATATGGATTCAGTTTTTTATTGGTTCAATTCTTCTACTTATTGTTTTATGTGTAAAAGCAAGTATTCTCAATATTATCAATATTATGGCAGTGTCTTTTAGTTTGTTTATGACTGATATTATTTGAAATTATTAAAGAAAACAGTATCTTCTATGAATCAATTAGAAAAAATTCTTGTTTAAATTCAATCTGGCAGTTAATATTCACAGGCTACTGAGATAATGGAAGAAGTAGCCCTCAGAAGTAGCCTTCAGAGAAACATATCTACTTCCTTGTAGGGGAAACAGACTATTACAATTCTCAAAATATATTTTCTTCTTTGCTTTAACTATTTGACTGCAAAAGATTCAGGATATAAAAACAGGATGGCATAAAAATCAAGCTGCTGCCTTTGTGTTGCAGAAAGTACTATTAAAAAGATTATATTTTTTAAACTTCTAATTATGACTTCCTTATTCCATCTTAAAAATAAAAGTTCTACATTGTACTTTGCAAAAAGCAGATCACAGACACACACAAAATCCCCAAACAGAAAATAAAATTTACTGAGCACTTCAAGAAACACTGCAGGTGTTTGTGTCTAGCTGGCAACCCATACAGTTCAAGTATGCGTGCTTATAATGATGTTAATACATAATCCAGCTCTCCCATTTTAATAAAATAATTGTAGTGAATAACTATAAAATCAAAATAGAATAAGATATTACGTTTTTTTAATGAAATGACAAATACAATATTAAAAAAAAAAAACTATAAATCAATATGAAGCAAATTTTTTCCTCAAAATTTGGATTTGAAATCTTTGTAATTTTTGGACAGTGAAATTTTGCATTTACCTCAATGCTTAGCAATTACAATTCCTAAAATTTTGTGATATTCTTCACTGGAACTGCACTTGGTATTCATGAAATGCCAGAATTAAACACACGTAAATTAGTTTTGTGCCCTCTGACATTTATGTTATTGTTTGAGTTTTAATTGCATGACTCCACACTCATTTTTATGCACACTCAAGCTACATGCATTGAATGAAAATTTCTTTGCATTTTCCTTTTTTTCTTCTCAGAGGTCTCCAAGGCTTATTCCTTAGATGTGGTCCAAATTATTAATTAAATGTAAAATCTTTAATCTTCAAATAATTAATATCTCTTTAAGAATGTATTAAGGTGCTCTGACCACCATAATCTGAATGCTGAATTGATCTTGGCAACATATTTGTGAAACTAAGTAGAACTACAGTTATCATCTGCACAGATAAGAAGCTTAAAGAGCGTGAAGCAAAAGGTATTAAATACCCACTTATCCCAGTGCCAAAGTCAAAGTAGAGAAGCTCTGATGCTTTTTTCTGGTAGAATTTTCACATGTTCAAAATATGTCACTAATTGATAAATTAATTATTAATTAATATCACAACTAACAGTTGTGAGCTCCGGTTGTATCTGTAAATTTAAGTCTTGGAGTCTTCTAATGAATATTCTCAACATAAAGAATATAGAATTATTATTTATGAAGATGTTGATTCATCATCCTCAGAAAACAACTCTTGTTTAACAAAATGTGTTTATATTACATTCTTCAGAATCAGTCTCCTTTAAAAGAAGGATAGTCTTTCTTTCCCTAATACTTTTTCTTTCATTTTTACTACAAAAATCTGGGAGAGAAGAAAATAAAAGTATTACAGAAAAGGAAGTAACTAAGTAGATAAATGTGATACGTTTCAGAAGTATTATTCATCCTATGTATTAATGACATGGGAATCATGTGAAAATATTGCCATTTGATCATAACATTAAAAACTGAGCTTGAGAATATGTATTATCTTTTATAGCCTAAAATTCCAAGTAGGACAGGATTGAACCTAGAAGTATTATTCCTGTCAATTTATTATTATTGTCACCAATATAATTTATATTATGTACCTTCAACTTTGTACACAGAATCACAGAACATTTGAGGCTGGAAGAAGCTTCCTGCTCAAGCAGGGTCACCTAGAGGAGGCTGCCCAAGACCATATCCAGAGAGCTTTTGAATTTCTCCAAGGAGAAAACTTCACAGTCTTCCTGAGCAACTTGTTCCCATACTGAATTACAGTCACAGTAAACAATTGTTCCTTGATGCTCAGAGGGAGCCTCCTGTGTTCCAGTTTGTGCCCACTGCCTCTGGTCCTGTCACTGTGCACCACTGAAATCATGGCTCCATCTTGCACCTTCCCTTCAGCTTATTACACATATTTATAGGATTACCCATTAGCCTTCTCCAGGCTGAAGAGTCTCAGCTCTCTCATGCTTTCCTCATACTCCTTGCTCTTAATAATTTTTATGACTCTCCTCTAGACTGTCTTCAATATAATAATTTCCCTTTTGTACTGAGGAGCCCAGACATGGGCATGGTCCTCAAGGTGTGGCCTCATTAGTGCTGAAGAGAGAGGAAGAATCACCTCCCACACCTTGATCAGAGTGCTTTACTGTGATAATTTCAACTGGAATTTGTTTGGTAAGGAATGATCACAGGATCAATGAGCTGGTTTACGGATATTTGATTTTTTTTGGTTTTGGGGCTGTTTTGTTTTATTTGTTTGTTCTATGAAAGTAAGCACACAAAGAGCAAATATTTTATTTAATTTGAAGTGATATTCAGGTAATACAAGAATTTTGACAAGATATGGAGCAGAGACAGCAGACCAAAAGAAGAGAAGAAAAATTACCTAACATAACTTAGGTATGAAGATTTAAGACTTTTTTAAATCAGGAAAGTCACAAGTTGCATTATTTTTGTGAGGATATTCCAGGAAAAATATTGCTTTTAGCAGCATTTAATCACACTGGTATCCCATAGGGAAATGCACAAAAAAGTTAAAAACGCAAACTAATTGGATGTTTTTTTAATTTAAATAAACTATGCCATGTAGCACCTAGCATGAGTTGGGGTTTCTTAAACATTAGTTAAAAAAGAATAGACAAAAATAGGGAAGTAATTTAAGGGTAAATGAACTATCCAGAGAACCTTGAAGAGGGGAGGCTGTAAGTCACTCCAACAAGTGGCAGCCAGTTGTTTTGCACCAAGGGAATCTTGATGAGCTTAGCTCTACACAGCCCTAGACCTGACCCCAAGAGAGAGACTCTAGACAAGCTCCCCAAAAGGACCAACCCCAGACTGACTTCTGGAAGATATTTAGTCTTCCCACTTACAATTAGGTCCTCCAAATTTACCACAATCATGGGATGAAAACTCTGAAAAATGTTAATAAAGGGGAGAATTGTATTTTCAAAAAAACTGTTATTTTTTTTTAAAGTAAGTTGTTTAGCAATCCTGCCATGTTTTTCAACTAAGTATATAAAGATTAGGTCAGAAACATATGAAATATTAATTTATTGCATTAAAATTATTAATTTATTGCATTAAAAACTATCTACATTTATCAGAATACATAATTGGAGTTCCCATCCAAAAGGGAAAGGTTCTGTTTATGACAACAGAGGTGTTGTCATAAATCAGTGCAAAATGCTCTTAATTGAATGCATCTTGATCCACCAAGTTTTTGACCTAAAGGTACAGTAATATCCAGATACTTGATGATGTGTGGGATCTTAGGAAACATTTTTAAAAATTTATCTGCATGTGCTTAGGCATGATAGTGAGTGCTTCTCACTATCATAAGAAATGTGTCTGCCAGAATCATTTCACTGGGATAAATTTTAATAAGGTGGTCCTGCCCATTACAATTAAAGGTGTCCCAATCATGTTTCAAGTAACAAATAGCCCATACCTGGTTTTCTGTGACATAATGGAAACTAGGAAATTGTTGTGTTGATTACAATTAGAAGGGTGTGTACCATGATGAAAGATCACTCAGCCTTTGGCTGAATTGAATGAGTTTCAAGAAGATGCTTTTTACTTTTTACATAATACTAATGTAATAAAACAATAGACTCTGGTCTCAAAGTGCTAATGGTGTCCATCAGTGCTTTGAATCACTTTTTTTTTTGTCTTTTTCTTCAGATTCAAACTTAAGAAACATAAATACTATACTGAAACATTTAAATTCAGTTCCCATAACCCAGTAAAAAAATTAAAATGGCAGTCTCAAAAGTCATTCAAATGTTCAATTACTAGTGCTCAGATTACAGCAAATTAAAAAGCTCTCAGCCATATATTATGCTGTATCTTGCCTGGTAATGCATTTTAACAAAAGGAAAAATAAATAATCTTCTTAATTTTTATTAAAAATAGTCATGGATTAAATAAATGATCACAGAAAAAGCCCCACACGAAACATCTTCATGACCAGAATTTAGGTGAAACTTTCATACATATTAAATAAATTAAGTCTCTGATCTGAGAAACACTTTATCATCCTTCCAAAATAGCATAAACATGTGCATTTACATATGCACTGGAACATTTAAGATTCAGGCAGGCGTTAGAGAATAGCAAAGACAGTGACAAATGCATTTAAAAAAAAGGCAAATGCCACAATACTCAATTCACTGCACAACAGTCTTGAAAAAAAAAAACCATTATTTTAGATGTTTTATCCATTTGTACTGTTTTCATTGCAGACAGAAAATGTGAAAATAAAAAATTGGGTTTTCAGAAACTGTTGCTTTACCTTTAGGTTGTTGGTAACAAGGCATTTTTTGAATTATCTTCAGGGTTTTTTTTCCCCAAAGAATTTCCTCTATATTTAGCATATTTCATTCTTTCTAGTAATACAATAGATCATTCCAGAGGCCTTCAAAATTACATCTTTCCCAATATTCATAGAATCATAGAATGGTTATGTTTGGAAGGGATCTTAGAGGTCATCCTACTCCAACCCCATCTCTCTCATGGGCAGGGATGACATCTACCAGACCACGTAAATCAAAGTTCTATCCAACCTGACCTTGAAGACCCACAGCCTCTCCGGGCAATTTGTTCTGGTGCCTCGCCACTCTCATAGTAAAAATATTCTTCCCAATACCTAACCTGAATCGGATGGCTTTCCATTTTAAAGGCATTGCCCCCCCTCCTGTCATTATATGCCCTTGTCAAAAGTCCCTCTCCAGATTACCTGTAGACTCCCTTTAGGTACTGGAAGGCTGCTAGAAGGTCCCCCCAAAGCCTTATTCAGGCTGAACAATCCCAAGTCTCTCAGCCTGTCTTCACAGGACAGGTTCTCCAGCTCTGTGACCAACTTAGTGTCCCTCCTCTGGACTCAGCCCCTAACAGTTCTTCTTATGTTGAGGCTGGATGCAGTACTTTGTGGGGTCTCACAAGGACAGTAGAGGTCAGCTCACTTGACCTGCTGACCATGCTTCTTNTCGGATGGCTTTCCATTTTAAAGGCATTGCCCCCCCTCCTGTCATTATATGCCCTTGTCAAAAGTCCCTCTCCAGATTACCTGTAGACTCCCTTTAGGTACTGGAAGGCTGCTAGAAGGTCCCCCCAAAGCCTTATTCAGGCTGAACAATCCCAAGTCTCTCAGCCTGTCTTCACAGGACAGGTTCTCCAGCCCTGTGACCAACTTAGTGTCCCTCCTCTGGACTCAGCCCCTAACAGTTCTTCTTATGTTGAGGCTGGATGCAGTACTTTGTGGGGTCTCACAAGGACAGTAGAGGTCAGCTCACTTGACCTGCTGACCATGCTTCTTTCAATGAAGCCTGTGATATGGTTAATTTTTTCCTCTGCAAAACAATATTCCTGTGTCATGTTGACCTTCTCATCCACCACAATGCCCAAAGTCCTTCTCTTCAGTGCTGCTTTCAATCTATTCTTTACCCAGCCTATACCAGTGTTTGAGATTGCCCTGAACCAGACGCTGGACCATGCACTTGGCCTTGTTGAACTTTGTGAGGTTTACATGGGCCCACCTCTCCAGGTCCTTTTCCTACAGTATGGCATCCCTTTCCTTCAGTATGCCAACCACACCACGCAGGCTGGTGTCACTGGCAAACTTGCTGAGGGTACACTCAATCCCACTGCCCATGTCACTGACAGAAATGGTCAATAACAACAGGGTCAACAGCAATCCCTGAGGAACATCACTCATCACTGGTCTCCACTTGGACAGAGAGCTGTTAACCATAACTCTGATAGCAACCAGCCAGCCAGCTCCTTATCTGCTGAATGGTTTATCTGTTAAGTTCATGTCTCTCGGGTTCACACACAAGAACATTATATGGGACAGTGTCAAATGTTTTCTACAAGTCCACGTAGACAATGTCCATCGCTCTTCCCTTATCCACCTAAGTAAACCAGTGTAGTAATGCAAGTTCTGCTAAGGAGTAAAAAAGTTACCCTTTGTCTCCTTAAAAAGGAAAGAAGCCCAGAAGTTTCTCTCCTTAATTTTTTTAAAAGACAACTTATAGGACCTTGGGGACTTCACCTCAAATTTAGGGATAGCCAATTAGACAAAAGCCAAAAGGTCCTGCCTCAGCAATTTCCTAGAAAAGAGGAGAACAAAGGAGTAGATCGCTTTTGTGAGGTGTTTCTAGCAGGGCAAGGAACTTTCTACCCTGGCTCGCCTTTTTCTCTGTTAAGAGATTTGTTATTTTGCTCTTTATTAAAATCTTTATGTTTCTAACACTCTCACAGAAGTCATCCTGCTGGTTTTTAAGCCATCTAAAATAGCTGAGCTATTTTGGGTGTGTTACATATCTCTAAAAGCTCATTGCACCTGGCTCGAAGAGATACATGTAACAAGCCAGAGGATCTGCTTCATGATTTTTCCAGTACAGAGGTGAGACTGACAGGCCTGTAATTCCCTAGGTCTTCATTTTTTAACTTTTGAAAAACTGAGAGTTGTGTTTCCTCTTTTCTGGTCAGTAGGAACTTCATCAGTCTATCACCACCTTTCCAATATTGTAGATAGTACCTTAGCCCCTTGAGAAGGGCAAATTTGGTTTTTATTTATGCCTCAATATGTGTTACAGAGGGCATGAAAAACTGCCATTTCTAGACAGCTTTTGAATAGCTCTAAGGAGAGAATCACTCAACTATCTCTCTGGGTGTCCTGTGTCAGTACTTGGCCCACCTCATGCCAAAATATGATTTTCCAATTCATACAACACTATCATCTTTTTTCCTGGAAAAAAAATTGCAATCCTGAACTGTATCATGCAGTTCAGAGATTCACTAATGCTTTACTAACATTGACACTGAAGTATCTCAAAATAAATCAACAAGTAATGTGAAATTTTAATCTAATTAAGTCAAATGGAATTTGTCAATGGATTTCAAAAGGGTGAAAAATTTACTGATAGTCCTATTTCCAGAAAATCTTACAGCATTGGACCAATAATGAAAATATCATGAATAAATAGACACAGATAACTTTTACTTAAATTAAGAAATTTAGTATTTCTCAGCTATGCAATGTCATACAACAGCATCTGGCTTCTATATACATAACTTTGATGGACTTTTAGAACCAAAAAAAAATAGCAATGTCATTTTTCCTTAAATAAAACTAGTATTTATTTGAAAATCGATGCTAACATTAATGATTCAGGTAAATAATGTCAATGGTTTTTCTCTAGAGTCAAGTTGCAATAGAAAGAGAAAAGGTATCTTACACATTTGAATTCTCAGAACATTAACGCTATTAATTACCTGTTATAAAATCATACAAGTCTGGAAGAAACTGTCTCAAGAACACCATATTGATAACTTTTAGTTCAACTTTTTTATATGTGCCTTATGATTTACTTGATAGTCTTACTGTATATAATGGAGAGATTTTAAAGAACCAGAATAAATGGTTTCTTTATTCACTTTTTCAAATTTGTTTTCAAATCAGAAAATACTATTTCATTTTGCTATCTGACTATATAATAACTTTAAATAGCACTATACAGCTAGATCTATTCTGGCTATATTTTATTTGAAACCTACTGGATTCTTGTCTAACAAAGTAGCCTCAAATTATTTCTTCAGATTTGTAACCCACTCATTAAAAAAAAAAGTGTGAAAGAACACCTTGTCCATCAGCAATATGTGAAGGTCCAACAGTATAATAGAGAAGGTGAGTAACCTATGGCTTTGACAAGTTTATTCACTCACATTCTGTACATAAGCCCTCATTATCTAAAGTTATTATATGTTGGTTATTATTTCAGCCCTGTTCAATTCTTACTAGGGTAGTTACAAGTCTGGAAAAGTATTATTTTATGGCAGAGATCTTTGGTGGGTCAGATATTAATTAGAGAAGTAAAGAAATTCATACTGAAATACTCTGTGCCATTTTGACCCATCTTCATTGTACTGCAACACTGAGGCGGTCTTTTGAGACACACTCATTACTATGCTTGCCACAAATTATTGAATATTCTCTTGAAGAGATGATCTAGTGAGATATAAATATCTTTTTTTTCCTTATGAATTTGATGGTGTGCATCCACCTCACCCTGACCTTTATTTCCCATAACCCTGCTCAAGTAATCACCAGCAGCAGCTGTAATTGGGTGCACATGGTCATAGTCATTTCATAGGACTCCAAGTAGATCTGTGTGAGACAGATAATGCAATAGCCAAGGGCTGTTCTAGGCAATTCATCTAACCAGAGTGCTGGTCAAGGGCTGATCCAGGACAAGTATGGAATAAACTAATATCTGTAGTTAACACGCAAGTATGACCAAAAATTAATTATCTAACTACGTAAGTAGTGGACAACTCAGGGCCTATGGAGTCTCTAGTACAGAAGTGGACTGCACATCAGGATCTCCCCTTGAGAAAGGACATATCTCAATGTTACTATTTGAGGATGAGAGACTTATTTTTGCTGACATACTAGGTAAGTGGATTGAAATGAATGCACTAAAATTTTGAAATCTTAGATAAAAGGATTGATTATGACATAAAGAGTCAAACAAGTCTGGGACTAAGTGTGGATCCAGACACATGAAAACTCCCCTCTGAGAAGGAGTAAAGGATGCCTTTCTGAACCTCATCACTCCCTCAGGAGGGTGTCCTTGAGAGGTTTGTCTGATCCTGCCCTCTATGCAGTAAATATAAGCAAGTGTACCCGGCCATCTAATCCTGTTAAATGACTGTCATATTTACTATTAAACTTGGTGAAATTGCTGGTTTTTATCAATAAACATATTGTAACTGCCCTGTTCCAAGTGTAGTGGGTCGCTCCATCCACAACAAAGAGGCAACCTATTAAAGGCCTTATAGCACAAAGACACTTATATATTTTTCAAAGTTGGGGAGAGAACAGAAATCTAGTCATAGAAGGAACACAGAACAGAAGGTCTTTTAAGGAGAACAGTTAAGTTGTTGGCATCAGTGCTTGGCACCAGTTGACAGTGGATGAGAACTGACTGTCACCGTCAGTTTATCATCCTACTGTAAAACTTTCATACCTTCTCTCTGTAAGTTCTCACGGGCAGCTCCTCGCAACACCGGCTCCTTTTCTCTTCCTTACGCACAGCTGGCTGACTTCTTCCTGTCCCTAGCACGACCACCTGACCCTTCCTGTCCCTTGCAGCACATACTAGCCCTTACTGACCCTCGCACAACCACCTGACCCTTACTCCTCACAGCACAGCCAACTGATACCAACTCTCCTCTCAACCAGCTAATCCACTCTTTTATAACACCCATCCTTATTGGACACAGCTGTGACCTGTTAAGGGCAAGGCTGTTCCTACTCTTCGTAATTAGCACAGCTGAAACTCCTCAGGGGCAAGATTACCTTCAGCATTATCTCTATTCTCTTACAATCCATCCTCCCACAGTAAGTGCCTAGTATTATGTGTGTTCCTTTGTTTTCACTCATGACTGTTTCTTCTTTCTCAGTATATGAGTTTGCACTAGATGACAAAAATTAATTATGTCTGAGAAATAGACAATAGATTGTACTCAAAGCTAGATCCAAAAACTCATTCAGGTGTCTCCACCAGTAAGAGAAAGAACCAAGTGATGGATGCTGATGAACAAAAACCCTCAAACAAAGAAAAACCCATATAGTCTTTTAGGGGGTTTTAGGGCTGGGTTTTTTTGGTTTTTTGGGTTTTTTTTTTGTTGTTGT
>VXBC01009713.1:16600-46155 GCA_013399945.1 Ploceus nigricollis
TTTTTTTTGTTTTGTTTTTGTTTTTGTTTTTTTTGAGGGGTTTTCTTTGAAGGGTTTTTTTTTAAGCTATGCATGAATGATTTGTTTTAGGTTTTAAAAACATAATTTTAATAAGACAAATGAACTACACTTCTAGTGACAAGTGTAAGTAAATCAAACTACTACCTATGTTCAGTTCACATCTGAATAGAGAAAGCAAGTTAAATTATACTCAAACCATCTAACTATAAAAAACACCCTGGAAACTGAAGTAGAAGTACTTTATTTAGTGTTATAGAAGTTACTGAAATAATCACTATCAACGTATGAATAACTCTAAATAGAGCTCTAGAGACATATATGTTAGCTAAAAAATAAAAACTGGCTGAAGGTAACACCTTAATTTTGATCCTTAAGACCTCATACAAACAAGAAACTTGTTCACTGAAAACCATATTCGGGTGTGTTTCTGAACAGTAGCTTCAAACCAAATACCTTCATCTATTATCTTTTGTCCATATTTCTCAAAATACCCAGTTTCAGAAAACAAAAAACACCAAAAAAAGGACTCTGTGTCAGGAGAAGCTTTGACTCCCCTATATTTCCTTATTTCTTTCCCATTGGATTGTAACATTAATCTAGATAAGGAAAAACTCCTCAAGTTTGAGCAGATTCTGTACATCTCTCAAGGCACACAAATTCCAGATATATTGAGAAATTAGGAGCTATCCCTTCTAAACCTTCTGGGAACTTCTGTATGTTAGACATGTACATGTTTTGAGTAGCTTTGACACAGGTTGTAAAACATTCATCATGTTGAAGCTATCTATGCCCTATAGATTCAAAGTTCAGGGAATAGAAGAAGAACTTCAAAGAGCACTGCAGCTTCAAACCTGAGTTTAATTAGTTATTTATTAACCCAGACTGATGGATGAGGAAAAAATGAACAAAACCGGAATTATCTTTCACTGTATCTCCTGCTATGAACTGGAGAACTTCTCCACACTCACATGCTGTCACTTCCCAGTGGGATCTGCTTCTTATTTGGAAAGGACTGCCATACAGGCAGGGGCCAACAGAAGGAACCTCCAGGGCAGCAGACAAACACACTCATTGAATTTCGAGTAGGGCCCTAGCAGAGAGAACAAGAAATTCCCACCACTGTCATCTTCTGCCTGGTAGTGAGAACCACAGGGTGCTAGAAGCTTGCTGTAATTGCTGCAGATACATTCTTCTTGAGGAAGATGGTGCTGTCAGTCTTAGAACAAAAAGGAATATTGGAAGGTGAACATAATACGTAGAGAAAAAGGATAAATACTAGATTCTAAAGACTAGAATACTCCCTAACTTTTAGGGAAATTTTTCTGAATCAGATCCTTCAGACTGTTTAACCTTTAAAACACCAAAAACACTGACAGTTGTTGGCTCTGTATATGCATATGTATACATGTATATACATATATGGACCTTTTGTGCACAGCAATGGACACAGCATATCAACTTTTACACACAGCTCAGATAAACCAGCTTTGTACAAACTGGTCATCAAGATCTCCCTGTGAATAAGTACCAGACATTTCCCTTGTCAGTCTACCATTAGTCCCATTACAAGAAGTCTAGACACTTAAATAAGCTGTAGAACTTTCAGACAACTAATGGTTCTCTGTCCCCAGGCATTTGGCACCTAGCTATATCCTTCTGTTCAGTTTAGTTCCAAGTTCCTTTTGCAGATACTTTTCATAGCATACGAGAGCACAACCACAAAGGAAGCTGAGGTGCAGTAAGACAAAACTGATGAATAGTAGGAAAAATTCAAGTAATGTGAATAACTGGGACCAAAGTGGAGCCATCTGAGAGTTCTTACAGAACTAAAATTCAAAGTATCAGCATCATGGGTGAACTATGCCTTTTTAAAATACAGCTTCTTCTTCATGTAGTGAAGTCCCTAATGGATTTCTATCAATAAAAGAGAAGCCAAGAAACATGAATTAGAGGTTGGACAGTTTCCACACAATTCCCTGGAAACCCAATGCTTGATTTAAAGTCAAAGTAAGGTTGCTCCAGTTTTGTGTTCAGATTTTCACTTTTATTCAAAGAAGATACTTGAGAACAGAAAGCATGGCATAACTACAAATTAGGTAGCTATGTGAAATGTGCAGCATGTTTATGTGATTTTGTGAACTTAGTTGCATGCGCATCTTACATAAGTTATTTTTGCTATTGTCAGATTTATAATAATTATTTTACATCTAGTCCTGACTGCTCCTTTTATATCAGAGTTAGTTTCTATATACAGGTTTTCATTTGAACTCACCTTTAGAATCAAGCAGAATTTAATATTGACCTGTAAAACCTTCATATTTGGAGGTCTTTCCCAAGAAATAATCTCCCATTCCTAAGCATTTGGCAATGGGGAAAAAAAGTAAAATAATGAATTACAAATTACAGTTTAAAAAGGAAGTAGATAAGTGTAAAACGTTGTAGGTATCTGATGACTCTAGAATTTGTATTTGCATTCAATTACCTCTAGGCTGTAGAAGCGTTAACAAGGGTTGAAAAACATTTTAAGCAATCTAGACACCTAACATGTTTATATGCCTATAAGCTGTGTGAATATACTGTCTAGGTTCTCCACATAATGCCTGAATAGAATTATACGTCTAAGAAAAGCATCTGGCCACACCCAGAAAAAAAATAATAAAGTTACCTAAATCAGGACACATGGAGGAGAAATGAGTATTTCAGGTCCAGCTATAATTTCTTTACATGAGCACAACTTTTAGGATGACATATATACTTGTCTGGTCCCATAAACACACAGTAGTTACCTTTTTTTTAAAGTGAATTTAATGCAAGTGCAATTGTATGAAGTCAGATTTCTTGAAATCTGAATGCTACAATCCAAATGTATATATCTGTATTTGTTGGCAGTTACTTTATTTTTAGAGGTTAAAACATATTTTAGAACACATGAAAAATCTACTTAATTGAGTTCAGTTTCTGTACCATATTATTGCTTTTTAACATACACATATTCATTGGAGATGTTTAAATACAAGTCACCTCTTGAACATAATCAGTTTGAATTTTTGTTGACACAATACTGGACTCTTAATTTTGGTTTCATTAAATTACCCAGTAATATTCACTTTCCTCTCCTCCCCCTGCTTTTTTTGTTGTTTTGGGGGTTTTTTTAATGCAACCCATCCAAGACAAGGTTATTTAAAATATATACCAACAAACAGAAAAAGTTAAGTATTCTGAAAATTTAGATGAAAATGCATTTTTAAGAGCTTTTTTTTCTCTTGCCTGAACCAGTGATTTTCACAGTCCTGTGAAAAGCAGATATTTTTTTCTGGCATAGGAAGAAGAAAGAAATTTAAATGGGTAAGAAGATTCATTGACTGTTGGCTTAGGCATCTTAAGTGCTTTATTTCTTTAAGTGAAACCTAATTCCAGACAGATTTGAGGCTAAGGAGAAAGAAAAGAAAAGGAAAAGGGAATTAGGAAAGAGGCAATAGACAGGAAATAGAGGGCAGGGAGAAGCAGAGGCAGGAAGACGACTGAAGTTCCTCGCAAAATATCTTCCCAGCTAACAGTAGACTGAATTCAAAAGGAGCTGTCTGCCTTGTCAAAGAGACAGTAACTCATTTTGCCGGGGGCAGTGGTTTGTTCTTGCTGGCTCATTTTTGCAATAAATTGGCTTGATAATTCATGTCAGATTTTCTTGCAGATTATAGTGAGAGTGTAGTGAACATGAAAAAACAGAATGTATTCTGCCCAGTGAAACACTCCATAAGAAGTGTTTTATTCTATACCACTGACCATTCAATGAAGACACTCAAGTAAGCTCCTTCCTCATAGGCTGCAGGTGCTCTGTTTTCAATGCTGTTCCTCAAAACCAATTAAAAATGCATCCTTGTATCAAGGTGAGGTGTAAGGTTCAAAAAAAATCACTCAACAAGGATTTTTAAAGGGCTTATGATTGTTCACGTTAGATGAATAGGAGAAATACCAACAAGATATTCTCAAGAGGTCAAAACAATAAGAAAAACTTTACCGACAATTTTAGAAAAACAGAGGACCATGGCAAAAGGGTTACTGCAGCAGTCAATCAACACAGAACACTTCTCAAAGCATTACCTTGACCCAATTAGCAATTTAGCAAACTCTAAGCCCATTCCACTTAAAGTCATCCAAAAATTACAAGAAAAGGAAATGAGAAGAAAGAGATGCAAAAGATATAGAAAAGGACACATATAGCTTCCAGCTCCTCGGTTTCAGGAGTGTTCAGCTGATAGCAAATTACAAGAGAATGGAGGATCAAGACACATACTCACCTCATGTTCAGCATTAAATACCCTTCAGCTTTCCTGGGCCCTTCCCCCAGGTGGGATTTCTGGTCATTTGGCTTCTCAGGAGCTGGGTTAGGTACTCCTGGGGCAGGTATGAAGCATTGCCTCTGGTGTGACAGGAATTGGCAGCTACTCCCAGGCTGGGATACAGTCTCTAGGGATGGGGCGTGTGGAGCAGGGCACTTCCTCACCCAAGGCCCAACCTGACTTTTGCACCACACATATGCACCCCAAAATGTCTTGAGACATCAATATCTCCAGCATCTCATATGAGTAAATTTGGATCTATACCTAATGTCCTAAACAGGCACAGAATCCTAGGATTTTAATTTCTCAGGTGAAGTAAATTATTAAAACCAACATGTGTTTGGGAGTGGTCAAACAGCTAACGTAATGGAACAGTTGCATTTTGCCCATCTCTCTATCACCCCAGGAACAAAGTTTAAAAAGAAGTAATAAAAAAATTTCAGACAAACATTTATGCATCAAAGCCAGAAACCTTAGATAAACATTTTTTTTAAACAAAACAATATTATTTTTGTTTATCTAATCAAAATGAGAAGATAATGGGAATTGTTGAGGAATTTTATGGTAATCCTTAAAGGTAATTAAATACATTTGTGTTGAATTTTCTCTTTTTTAATTGTTACCAATAAACTCATTTAACAGTCCTACCACTGTAAAAGGTTCTTCAAGGAGTCTACAAAGATGTGCCATAAGCTGAATCTCTGTATACACTTGCACCAGCACAAATCCTGTGAGCATCAAAGAGATACCTTAGCCTGGCTTTGGGTCCATTCCCCAGCCAAGATCTGTGTCCAAAAATTACGTGAGCACATTGCCTTTGAACAAATATTTATTCAGACATCAGTTAAATTTATAACAACCACAGAAGCAATGAAGTCCTTTGTATTACAAGAATAAAATAACTTTTTACCTATTATCTGAAGTACTACCTCATCTAAGGATAGTACTATAAAAACCAGTGAGATCTTCAATAATAATAAAAAAAAATCTTTATTTTAAATGTAGTGTATCACAAGTAAAAGTTGCAAAACTATGGGGGGAAATAATGTCACTAGTCTTGAAAAATAGCTAGGGTTTTCTTTTGCATTTGTTAATTTTTGTCATCATGAATAGCAAAAAATTATATCAATAAATTTGTAAATAACTGGAAAACTGGTCTAGTTAGAGATTATTCTGGTATTAGAGATAAAAAAAATGCTGAGAATAAAAGCATTTTCTTAGGTCTGCTTACAGACTTTTATGCACGATGCACTTGTTTAGTAAACACAGTAAGAGTCAAAGGTGGTGGAGCTGAACTGTTTTCTTCCCTTGACTACCTATTTTTCAATAGCAACTCAAGATCATCTATTACATATATGATTTTGTTGCTTTTTTTCCTGAATTAATATGACAAATACTAACAAAATCTAACATTTCCTAAACAAGCTATTCCCTTGAAGTATTATAGATGAATTATACTTATTTTACAGCCGAGGTCCATATCAATATATTCCTCTATATTTTCCCAGACACACATTTATTCATTCTTCTCTCTGTTTAAAAAATTCTATTCAGAGACCAGTGTTTCAATAGCCACTAATTTTTTTTTTTATGTACTGGAGCTATTAGTTGTATCTGCTTCTTCTTGTAAGTTTGTAAATAGAAGTTTGATTTCCCAAAATCCTATTTTTGCTTTAATATATTTCAGACAAAAAAAAAAGAGAAAGAATACTGTTCTGCGCCTTTGAGTTGCTGGTTTAAATAAAGGATAAATGCATGTCTGTCTTTGAAAGGCTTCATACTGTGGCATTGGAAAAAGTACTGTGAATCTCTTGAAAACCAGCACACATCTGAGATTACTGTAGGTCACTAGCACCATTTGGGTCACATCAGGATTGAGCTACAGATGTTTTAAATACTGTCACTTTTCATCATTTATATTTTAATGGTCAGACACTGCTGATGCATTTTGATGCTAGAGAGTGAAAAAGTCTATTTTGAAATACCGGCCATGTAAAGTTGAAAAGCCTCCCCAGCACACTATACACACTCACAGACAGCAGGGGACTTTATCAGAGAGATGTTGAATTAAGCCTGGTTAACTCAGATGAAAGAACAGATCTCTTGAACAGGATGAACACAATTTGTGCTACCAGATTTCCCTCTTATACCCCAGCACTCCACTGATTTAAAGAGGATGTTAAATTAAAGCTATAGCATAGCAGCAGGGAGATGGTTCCAGCAGAGATTGCATTAAAATTAACTTATAGCAAAAGCTGTTGCATAAGGGACTGAGAGGGCAGGGGAGGATGAGATTGAAGCTGTGTTTAGTTCCACGACATAAGCAATATCTCTGAAATATATAAAGATGATAATAATATTTCAGTAAAGTTTTAATCAGGTAGTCAAAATTAAAATGGGCAAATTTTACTGCTGCTACAATGAATAAGATAATCTTAGAAAAAGGAAAAAGAAATATGGAGTGTTGATTCTGATCTCAATAGCACCTGGCAGTGCTATTGGTATCCTCTGCTGTTATGGGAGCCAGTTCTTTCTAGTCTTTCAGACTTTTTCTAAATTGTGGGACTTTTTTTCTCCATAGAGAAGTCTATGTGCAATTCTCCAAGTTAGCCAGGCATCTAAGAAACTTGCTGGATCATATTAACCCATATTTGAGTGTTTTATTGTCCATATTTGAATGTTTCTTTCAGGGCTAAGTAGATTCTTGTGGGGAATAGTGTGCACTCATATTCTGTTCTGGTATGTAACCATCATATAGACTCATCTGCTCACTCAGTTTCTGGAACTAATAAAAAGACAAATATGTTTCGCTTAGACCACATTAAGTTTAAAACTCATCTGACTCCAAGAATACTTCCTATTTATGGACAGAGCCCACTTCAGTTCCTAGCATCACAGAATCAGAGAGTAATAGAATCACAGAATTACAGACTCAGAGAGTGGTTGAAACTGTAAGAGACCTTTGGAACATATCTAGTCCAACTCCTCCTGCTCAAACAGAACCACCTACAGCTGGATGCCCTGGACCATGTTAGGGTGTCCTGGATGGTATCCAGATGGCTTTTGAATATCTCCAAGGAGGGACACTCCACAACATCTCTGGGCAACCTCTCCCAGTGCTTCGTCACCCCTACAGTAAAGTACCTTGATGTTCAGAGGAAACACCTCTGAAAACAGACTGGCTCTATTGCCTCTGCACCCTCCTTCAGGTAATTAGAAAAATTGATGAGATTTCCCATGGTCCTTCTCTTTTCTGACCTAAAAAGTCTCAGATCTCACATTCTTTCCTTGTATTGGAGTTATCTATCCATTAATCATCGCTGTAGCCCTATCAGACTACCAATGTCTGATTAATATTTCAGGCAACAAATTAAACTCTTCAGAAGCAATATGTTTGTGAATTATACCCATGAGAAGAAATGCTCAAAAATTTAGTCTGATGAGAAAGGCTGATAATAGAAAAGAAACTCAAAGGTTCTCATTTCCTATAACTTTATTTTTGGGACTTTCTGGAATGTATATATATGGTTTAGGATTGAAACAGTGCTTCTCACTTCTTAAATGAACTTATTTTGCTTAAAAAAATCACAGTTTTTGAAAAAAAACCCCTACTTTTAACCTTGAAGTTTTGAAGTCTTACAGAGGAATCTATAACAGACAGCTTAAAGGTTTCGCGGAAGGATGATCCACACAATGAACTCCTCCTTTGTTTTCAACATTGTTGATAAATTCAACAGTGCACCATTACTATATTAAGATAATACTGTTTTTCACCAAGCAGAGTGCTAGAAGGGATTTGAGTTATTAATATGAAAATCTGTTTACTGCATAACACACAATTAATGATTTAGTCTCATATAGTCCTTAGTATCTCAAATCTTTCTCTAAAATATTATGTTAATTCTGTTTTTACTGATATATATGCATCTTTACTGATATCTATACTGATAAATATGCATTCATTAGGAAGAAATATTTTTTGTTTCCTTCCTCAACAGGATGGAGTTGAGAAGAAATGCCTGTAACTTTTTTTGAGAAGTTCTTAAAATGTGTAAGAATCACTGAAGACTCAAAATCACTCTAATTTCCCAGGTATAAACTACATTTTAAGTTATGCATGGCTTCCTTTTACTGTTTTCAAGGCACTGTGAGAATGTTACTATTTCTTTCTTCATTTGGGAATTAGAGAAAGGTTTTATGATTTGAGACAGGCATTAAAACTTCTGAGAGTTGTTATAGCAATATCTCTGACACAGACATGAGTGGTAATATGCTCCAGTTTTAACTCTGCTGCCTGTGAAGATAAACAATTTCTTATAGTTTAATGCTGTATAAGAAAAAAGTCCTTATTATTTAAAACTTTATCGTAGTTGCAAATGTCATGGTTTAAGGTCTGCTGGCAGCAAAGCACCATCACTCACTTCTCTGACACTAGAGTGGGGGAGAGAACGGGAAGAGTAAAAATGAGAAAACTTATGGGTTGTGATTAATAGGTTGAGATTAATAGGGAAATCAAAAGCTGTACACTTAAGCAAAGCAAAACAAGGAATTTATTCACTGCTTCCCACGGGCAGGCAGGTTTTCAGCCATCTCCAGGAAACCAGGGCTCCATCATATGTAATGGTTATTTGGGAAGACAAATGCCATCATTCTGAATGTCCTTCCCTTCCTTCTTCACCCAGCTTTCTATGCAGAGCATGATGACACATGGTATGGAATATCCCTTTGGTCAGTTGGGATCAGCTGTCCCAGCTGCATCCCCTCCCAGCTTCTTGTGCTCTCTCACCCTCCTTGTTGGTGGGTTGGGATAAGAAGCAGGAGAGACTTCGGCTCTGTGTGAGCCCTGCTCAGCAACGACAAAAATATATCTATATTTTCAACACAGCAAAAGTCCAAAACATAGCCCTATACCAGATACTATGAAGAAAATTATCTCTATCCCAACCAAAACCAGCACAGTCCTCCAGTGGAAACATGAGAATACTTTAAAACTGACTCAATGAAAAATAGGAGATGAGAAAGAAGGGGAAGACACAGACTATAAGGAGGACATAGACTATAAACAATATTAACTATATTTTAGAGTGAATAGTATCTGAAATGCTGTGGAAGATTAAAAAGCCCATACAGACTAGGAAGTTCGCACAACACCTATGCTGAAAATATAGATAAAGTTTAAATAATGAAGAGTCAAGATGAGATTAATATTATGCTCTGGAGGATAGGTCACTCAATTATTCCCTAGGCCTACATACAGTAGTCTCATGATTGTGACAGCTACCACCAAAACTCATAAACAACTGGGGGTTTTGTGTCATTTTTTCCTTACAAGGAAATTTTTTAAAAAGTAAAAAATAAAATGGATGGTGACTAATGAGGCATCAAAGAAGACACATTAAAAAAGAAATCAAGCAGGTAACTCACTAGATGAACTAAAAATAAATCAAAAGGATTTACATTAATAAGGCAGGGGACTAGTACAGGGTGGTGGTGATGGTGGTGACTGGCATATGCCCTTACCTAAGGTGCCTAAAATGTGTGAATGGTGAATGTGTCTTATGTAGTGTCTTGCTGGAAGCTTAAAACGTATAAATTAGAATTCATCATACCAATGTAATTCCAGTTCAAAAAATGATCAGCAAAAAATTATATACTTTATCTCTTTGAGATTATTACATGTATAATTGGCCATATTTTGAGTATAGTACTGTCCTGGGTAGAGGTAATTTTGCTCTTTTCTGTAGATTTCATAGTGAGATCAGAAAATACATTATCACCTTATATTTTCTTCAGTATACACAATGAAATTTGATTTTTATTGCCCAGATTTTATTTATTCAGATCTTGGATTGGCTAAATTTCAATATGTGTCACAACACCAGCCTTTTCTTGGAGTCAAGCAGTGGAAGGAGAGACTGAATTGTGTCAAGACTTTTTCATGTTATCAAAGTTCTGAAGTATCTTAACTGTGGGCTTCCAGATGTCTTTCAGGAGGTGGTTAAGTGATGTCTCATACAAGTTACATGGCTTCTATTTTGTATTACTGAGAATAAAGAGTGTGTTGCAACTGTTTATGAGGTGTGTACTGTTACACATTTTCACAGATTAGACGAACCTAACAGCAACTGGAGTGGAACAGTAAATGCCTAATTGCTAAGGAAGGTCATTCCATAGTTCTCAGCCATTCACCATTCCCTCACCATTAAATATCAATCTGGCTGGAATTTGAATCTTCACTTAACAGAAGACAGAAATAATCCATTACCTTCCATGCCTAACCTCCTTGAATTAAAAGGTTTGAAATGACGGAGAAGTTGTGGGGGAAGGGAATGGGAGGGGAGGTATTACCTTTTAGAAAAGATTCATAACACTTTTATGTTTCAGTGAGATCACTGAAATATTATTTTGCTAAATATTAAAATTTAAGCTTTGTTTTGACATTTAGAAGATGCTTAGGGCTATGAATAAGTTGATGAACTAAACAGAAAATAAGCTGTGCTATGCTTTTCTGTGCAGGTATAAAAGAGCTGTTTCACCTGGTTTCTTTTGTACAAACAGCAATTCTGAAGCTTTAATTCCCCACTCAACACCTGGAAGAGCTAGAAGAGTTAACAGATCCCATTTATCATGACTTAGACTACGACTGGTTCACTTATAGGTGTATCTGTTACTGCAATTATTATGTTATTTAGGATGTCGAGATTTCTGGCATTTCAGGAACTATTGGTTACATTGGTTTTTATCAATTCAATGAAGATCAAAGTTTTCAAGTACTTCTTTCATGCAATTGTGATACAGATGTTTGTCACGTATTTGTGTATGGGGTTTATCTATCTTTGTAGCTTATGTATAAACAGGAGCAACATATCTGGAATTTGAAAAGAAGATTATTACAGGCTAGATTACATCATTTATCCTTTATTTGAGGGGAAAATATCTTTTTGAAAAAACTCTTCCATTCTATAAAACTGTCATCAGAATAGCTAGAGGCCAAAATTTATAGTAAAATTCCCTTCAAAAACAGTTATCCAGCTCTGCAATTCACATTGAGATTCTGATTCTGTCAAGAGCACTTTCTAATAACACAAAATTATTTTTCTGATTGCTGCTTGGTAGTTATATGTGAAATTGCCTAGTAATGAACAATTACAAGGCACGATAAGGCGAAAGTTTTGCTTTTCTTTGTTTAAATGAGCTTGTCTGAAATGTCAAAATCACAGTACTACACACACTTCAGGCTGAAGGACTGACTGAAGGCCTCTCTTCTGCATGGACTAATTCAGTCTTGAGACTCAACTTACACAGAAGATGATGTTCCAGACTCTAGTACAGTCCTTTGGCTGATTTAGGCAACATCCTGTCTCTTCTGTGCTCCAGTCCAGGAGAAAAGCCTTGAAAAAATAGCTGACATTAAAATTGCCTTGATGTAACTGATTAATTTTATATATGTCTAGTTTTCATACGAAAATTGCAACTTTTTGGTTTTGCAACTATAGTTAAGAATAAGGAAAATTAATTCTACATTTCCAATCAAAAGAGATTAGGTTAAAGTCTTTTATTACTGCTACCAAAATGCTGAGGTTTTGCAGAATTTTCTTATCCAGTCAAATATTAAAGTTTTTACAATAAAAGAAGTAGAAACTAACAAATGAGATAAAGCATATGTCTATGTCAATTTTATTTTATATAACAATTGAAGCTAACAGTCTTGAACTATCCCATCTCATTAAACAAACCAGTTCATTAAACATATCAGTGCTATATTAGAATTTTACAAATTATATTTCTTCTGCTTTTGTGAGAGTTAGAGAAATGTAAGGAGAGGGTTCGAGGAGACTCTAGACACTCTAGAGCTATGTCTCCAGGGAAAGCTATCCTAAGGAGAAAAGCTACTTTGTGCTTCAATGAAGCCTATCCTCCATTATACAAGAACATCTCCTATTCTCTGGGGTCCCGTGTTGAAAAGATTCTGGTGAAATTCATAAAATGAATCATATTTTTCCATACAGCTGAGGCAGAAAATATCATACATATTCCTCTAGCATCTGGAACATTAATTATTTTAAGAACATCATTCATGAATTATCTTGCTTGATAAATTCAGAGAAAACTTCCCAAATCAGAAAAGAGTTCAATAAAAGTCCAGGTATTGGTTTATTGGTTGAGAAACTATTACTATTTCTTGGGAATTTTGTGTGTGTGTGTGTNTATATATCTGTGTGTGTCTCTGTGTGTGTGTGTATAATAGTTACACATACATATGTGTGTATATATAAATATATAGAGACAAAATAAACATATACACTTGTATATATGTATACGTATGTATATGTATGTATAATATACACATATATACATTTAATATGTATATTTTAATGACAAAAGAATTCACTTAAGTACCACATATTACAAAGATTTGAGAGATGATTCTAGTACTTTCCAAACTTTCCTCTTCATACATGGAATGGCACTGACTTAATTCTGTGGATTTAGCCCCTACCAGAGCAGATTCAACTTATCTAATTTTAGCTGCTTTAAAATGCAAGTATCTAGTGTCAGCTACTTTCTTAGTCTTTTTCTATTAGAGGAGAATCATTCATGTATTTTATTTAATTCTTTTTATCTTATCTACTTTAGAATGAAATTAGCAGTCTTCCCTACAGAAAGTTAAGATCTTAGGTTAGAAAATACTCTAAATTACTCTAAATCGAAACAAAAGAAACCCAAACAACAAAACCACACAACTGTATTGAAACAAATCTTAGCCTTACTTCAGTTTAGTTTAGTCAGGTTCTGACAAATTAGGCAACAGCATACCACGATGGAATTTGTTGAAAGTATAATAAGCAACATGATAAACAATGTCTTTGGATATAAAACACAAATGGCTTTACTTTACAAGTTAAAATAATTTTTAGGGAAGAAATTGCTTCAATTACAAGTACATTTTGTTTTGCATAATGAAGAGAAATAGTTCCTTCAAGGCAACAATGAATATAATCTATTTCAAATAGGAAGTTCAACAGATTTTCATATTAAAAGTACTTACTTTTTCTATTTATTAAGTACAGAGAGAAACTTCCTCCTGGTAGATATATCTATAAAAGTATAGGTAGCCAGAGGAATACTGCTTACCCAGCATGTGACATTTTTTGATCATGATATATAATTTGAGGATTTTTTTTTAAATATTAAACATATATTTTTGCTTTGCTTCATTATTCAATATGCAACTAGACCATGAATAAAAATTTGGATGACTAAAAGATATGTGTTAAACTCAGGACATAGCCAGTATACTTTAATATAGACAGTTGCTTAATACCTTTCTTTCCCAATACATATATACAAACACGCTATCCACCAGTTCCAAGAAGACCAGAACAAACCTTGCTTAATTTTAGTGTGAATTACAAATGGCATTTGTTATATAACTACAGAGGCATTAAAACATCCACTGTTCTAAATGCCTATGTGCTATTAAAGGCGACTATTACTTTTATTTTGTGAGCTTCTGATAACGGTATTATTTTTAAACAACAATTAACTTTATGTACTTAAGATGTCAACTCACACATACTTGTTTTGCTTTTATCCAGAGTTTTCAGGCAGAAATTCATTATTGACTGATGATAGTGCTCTCACACTATGAAAATAGCTATTAAATAATCCATTTACTACCAAATTAATTAAGCGTTTTAGATTGATAATAGCAGTTGCTATTAAATATAGCAGATATAAGTGCGCTCCTCACACAAACAAGAAGACTCAGGATATTTGCTTTTCAGATTGTCTTTTTTCTATATCCTGAAAGTACTTCACATTATAAGGTCTTGATGTAATGAACAACTGGAAAGTGTTTTTAGTCTTCAGCTGCTTTCAATAACAAGCAATAGCTCATCTTCACATGAAGATTTCATCTTCATAAGATTGATATTTGTATGCCAAGTAGTACATTATGCTTTTTGTACAGTACAAAGGTTCACTAGTGGGATGTCTGATGCTTGGAGTCAAACTCACGGAACACTGATAAGCAAAGTTTCTAAGAACGTGCATAACTGATGTGCAAGAAGAATAATGTATTATTTTTTAGGATCTCAAATTTGCTGAAGATTCTTGCAGTTTTTGCTGTAATGTACCTGTTCTGTATTTATTTTCAGTCTCATAGCATTTTTGGGAGACCCTGTGTCTGCTGTTGGCCTCTCAGATTGATTTCAAGTCCTAGTTAGATACCAAACCAGACTGGATTGTAGAAAAAGCACTATCAATGCAAAGTAAGGTTGTCTTCCCACTGCATTCACTCTGTAATACATAATTAATTCTCCATCCTCTACTATTTTTAAATCAAGCCTAAATACAAGGTCAAATATTCACAGAATAACTAAGATGAGTTCTCAACTTTGGCCACAAAGAGCTTTAGGGGTTTTTGTTTGTGTTGTGTTTTTGTTGCTGTTCTGTCTGTTTGGATTTTTTTTTTTTTCATTTTTGGTTTTTGTTTGGTTTTGGTTTTTTGCAACTGTTAATGGATAAAGTTGAGGAGATAGATTTTGCTGGGATGGAACATTACCATTGTGATAAACAGGTAAAGTGTACAAGTTTTTCTGTTCTGTTTTGCCCTTTATGGCCATTGCTGGAGCAACCTCATTATGTTAACAGGTAGTTGCAAATCAGACATAATTCCTATAGCATAATTGTATAATGGCTTTAAATTAACAGTTAACTTCCCTTTTGTCGAGCTAGATAAATTATAAATAAAAAAAGAACATTACTTTAAAAATTAACTTCCACTTCACATAGCAAATATTAAATACTTTTAGAAGTATTTAAATAATGTCTAAGTAATTTCTAGTCAAAAGTCTTGGATGTTTTATTTATAGAGTGAAATACCATTTTCTTTTCTTATCATTGTTGGTTATATTTATATTTTAACTAGTTGGTTATATTTATATTTTAACTAGTTTATATTATTTATTCCTGGTTATGTTTTAGTGGATATGGTGGCATTTGATCAAAGATTGGCTTTGGCGATCTTGGAGGTGTTTTCCAAATTAATTATTCTATGTTTCTATTCTATGACTTTTAATGTATTTGATCATTCACAGAAAAACAAAGTTCTATGAAATGGGCCATCAATTTACAGGGCTATGTACAAAAAGACAGTTTATTTTAAATGGATATTAAACTGTGAAGTGTTAGGATTCAGAGTGATAGTGACTTAATCATAAAGGCCATGGAAAGAACAGGAAAAAGTGAGCCTAGCAAACCTATTATTTGTCCTTTTCACACAAATTATAGTGCTTTGGTTGAAGGAATCCCCCAAAACCCAACTGAAATGTGAGTGACTAACTCATAGGGGAAGACTCAGTTAAAACATATTCAGTTTGAGGGAGATTTTCCACCCTCATTTTCTATAGTTTGCAAAAGGATTTTGCTTGAAAAGCCTTCTCAGGTCCCAGCTGCAACAAGTCCTCCTTCATAAGTATTTGCAAGTTTCTTACTCTAATGGTATGAGTTGAATAGAAATTAGAGTGAACCTGTTAGTTATATACAGACTTTATAATGCTGGCTCATTCCCTTTCCGTTACCCTCTCTCCCTCTTAACTGAGAATATCTTAATTTCTTTGGTCTTTTATAGGATTTTAATTACCCTTTCTGGTAAGATCTCTTTTACAGAGATGGTGTCTCTGTAAAACCACCATGAAATAAATTTAAATCTCTATTGTGTGTCTTCTATGAGCTGTTTGACTCTATCTGCACTATGGGAGGTGGGGTGGTGGAAACCAAACAAAAAAGACAAAAAACAAGTCAGCAATAACTTGGTGGTCTTTAGACTCACACTTCATGTCTATAGAACTGAAACTCTTATGCTCTCCTTTCATGTCGGAAATAATATTCTAATTTAAGAAAAAACCTTTGTAGTCATGAGGTTATGTTACAATTTGCCTAAGAAAGTCAAAGCAAGTTAGAGAATGAGAATGTCAGGTAAATACGCCGTGAATTGAACTTCCAAACTGCAGTTCAGTTGAAGCTACTAACGTGTATTACCAAATTTATATTAACAAATTTCCTGCCTTTTCAGTCCTAGACTGTTAAAGCTGACATGTCACAGTTAAAAATCCACTCCAAAGAGAAAATACAGTCTGAGAGAGGAAGAAAAACTATCTTTGTGATATATACGGAAAATGCATCTCAGTAATTAAATTACATCTTTAATGCGCTAAGAAATTCTCCTTAATCTCAGTGAACTATTTTTATGTGATTTCTTATGCCTATGAATTCCAGAATACTTGAAATACTTTTACCTAAATAAATTATTGACTTTGACTATAGTAACAGAAGGAAGCAAAGGTTTTTTTTTTCTTTTTAACACTTTTCCAAACATTCTTACTTTAGCTACTCAATCTATTAAAGAATATATTAACTTAAAAGGTTAAAAAGTGCCATTATATTCTTTTATGTAAAAATTCACATTCAGTAGACATAAGGTCAAAATTTGTTGATAAAGGGCAGTGAATGAGTTGGTGTAATTACTTGTGAAAATTTTCAGAAATAAGGCTCAGTGTGAAAACTATTTCTGACTACGTTTGGGTTTTTTGTGTATTGATACATCACTGCTGATAAGAGACCCAGTTAAATATTACATTAGTGTCAGATTTAATGATGATGATTTAGAATATGCAGAGGCTGCTAAGAAGGTTATACCATTAACATTATTAGAAGATTTATTTTCTATTCTCATGTGCAGGAAAGACTAAATACCTGAAGGAAACAGACAGGTTACTTTGTGGCTTCTGTTTAAGGCTGTATCATAGTTTTCCAGGAACAGTTGTGCTAGATTTGGGTGGAGATAGAGTTAATTTTCTTCATAGTAGCTGATCTGGAGCTATGTTTTGGGTATGTGTTGAAAACAGTGTTGATCACATATGGATGTTCTGGTTGCTGCTGAGCAGTGATTACACAGAGTCAAGGCTTTTTCTGCCTCTCATACCACCCCACTACTCAGGAGGCTGGGGCTGCATAAGAATTTGAGAGGGGACATAGCCAGGACAGCTGACCCCAACTGACCAAGTTAAAACATAACTGGGGGAAGAAGAAGGATGAGAGGGTTTAGAGCAATGGCATTTGTCTTCCTTAGTCATTATTAAACATGATAGACTCCTGGATTCCTGGAGATGGCTGAACACCTGCCTGCCAGTGAGAAGTAGTGAATTAATTCCTTGGTTTTTTGCTTGTGTCCATGGTTTTTGCTCTTGATTTACCTATTACACTGTCTTTACCTCAACCCAGGAGTTTTTTTCTCTTTTACTCTTCTGATTCTCTCCCCCATTCCACTGTGGGGGAAAGTGAGCAATTGACCGCATGATGCTTAGTTGCCAGCTGGGACTAAGCCTCTACAACAGTTTTTACAGAGTTTTATTTATACATTTCCATTTCTCTGATAAGAAAGTCTCTTGCTAAAAGCTAAAAGCTTTGACTACTTAACTAGAAGTCCACCCATCCCAGCTGGAGTAAAGGCTGTGTCCGTGTGGACAGTTGTTCAATACCCATAGAAGTATCCATTAGGAATGGAGAGATCAGCCCTATTGAACACGCTGTAGGTATCCATAATAAGTCTGACATGTTTAACAGTGTGGAGTAATTTGTTCATATTCATTTGCCATCTGTGTTGCACATGTACAGTTACTCTGTGCCCAGACTGAACTGGATTCACTGAATATGTCCACAGTTGCAAGTAATGCAGATAAATAGGACTGGTCTTGCAGAGTGAAACAGCAGGTACTGGGGATGTGATATACACATTAAGTCTTTCAAAACAACTTCACTTTGAACTGTACACTCATCAGCTGTCTGGGTGCCAGGCAAACTCTTGGATTTCTCAATAAGTTCTTGGTCTTCCCAATAAGTTCAATTTAAAGTGCATGTTGAGGACAGCATAGAGATCTGCTCCAAAACTCACTTCTAAGCAAAATTGAAATTACTATTTTAATGACCCTACTTGCTTCTGCCTAAAACAGACCAGTGGAAAATAACAAGTAACGCCTGAAGGTTAAGGAGAAAAGGATGTATGTTTCCTCTGATTTTGGTTTATATGGAAATGTCAGCTAAATCTTTCATGGGGAGTAACCCCAGATTATGGATTAACTCTTTAACAGAGGCAAGTACTGGAGCTGATTTTCTATAATGCCACGTTCTAAGGGGAAGGAACAGCTCGATAAATGCAACTCTACTGCTTCACAAACTACATCAGGCACCAGCCTTTAAAAATTCTACTGCAAATAGGATTCTTGGAAATTACATTTCACATCCAGGGATGAGTAGTATATTCTATGAATAGTCTTTTTATAAACAAACTATAACACCAACCAAACTTTCTTTCATTACAAGCACAAACTAGACAATAGAGAAAAACGTATTTTAGTGGTCTATTACAGCCTCTCCAGAGAGAATAAACAGCTCAATTATTGAAATGAAGCTGGATATGAAGCAAACTATAAAAAAATTATTAGGTTTTCAAAAGGAGCTCTCACTTTTAGCATCTATGAAAGATAGATGAACACTTAGAATTTATTTTTCATAATCTAGCCCCCCCTTATTTATTTCTATGAAACCAGAAATCTTTAATGTTTATAATTTAAAAACAAACAAAAATTTCAGCCTACAGGCGCATATGAGAGAATACGAACTTCATGTAATGTTGCTATGCATCTCATAGGTCTCAGACAAGAAAATATATCAGACTGACGTGGAAAAGAAACAGCACTTTGGAAATGTTATATATGGCTATAACGTGCTTTTTCAGAAGTTCAATATATTCACTGAAAATGTATTTTACTGATCAATTTGTCCATTTGTTTAATTAGATTAATCAAGTCCAACTATACCTGGTTGCTCAGGACGTTGTTCAAACAACTTTCAAATGCCTCCAAGAAGAGAGACTCCACAACTTCTCTGGACAGCCCATGCCAGATCTTGGTCACCCTAGCAGTAAAAAAAAAAAAGAAAATAAAGGAAAAAAGAAAATGAAAAGAAAAGAAAAGAAAAGAAAAGAAAAGAAAAGAAAAGAAAAGAAAAGAAAAGAAAAGAAAAGAAAAGGAGAAAATCCTGAGTTTTATTATTTGATTCGAGGTTCCTCTATGTTTTACTAACACTAAAACTGAAATACCTTAAAACATGATAGAATGAAACTTATAACCTGATTAAGGCAGCTGGAGTAGTTTCTCCACTGTTTTCAACAAAGGTGAGAAATTGATCTAACGATCTCTTATTGGTCAGGAGAGCTTTCACTAAAAACCTCTTTCCTGATGTTCAGAGGGAACCTCCTGTGTTTCAGTTTCTGCCCCTTGTGTCTGGTCCTCTCACTGTGCACCATTGAAAAGAGTCTGACTCTATTGATTTTGCACCCTCCATTTAGGAATTTATATGGATTGATAAGATTCCTCCTGGGCCTTCTCTTTAGGTCTAACAGTCCCAGCTTTCTCAGCCTTTCCTTATGGCTGTGCTCCAGACCCTTAGTGACCTTAGTGGCCCTTTTTAGGATTCTCTGTAGTATGTCATTGTTTCCCTTGTACTGGAGAACCCAGAACTGGACTCCAGAAGTGCTATAAAAAAATGGTCATGGTGGAAAAAAAGACAGGGATTTGTCATAATCAGTGTATTTTTGGCTCTGAAGTCAGAAGGAACTACAGTGGTTCCTCATCCACAGCAAAATCACATCAGATACTTCTATTTCACTAACAAAAGCTGGTTGCGTGTGAGGTGGTAATCTTTCTTCCAACAACATCTTTTATACCCGTGAAACAAAGGTTACCATAAAATTTATATCAGTTCTAACTTGCCACACATCAAAGCATCCCATCCTTATTGCACTGGCAGAGATGTGGCAGGTTTTAGCAGATAAAAAGATTAGTACAGATGCAAAATACCACTTTAATTTACATATGCAGGTAAGGAGTATGGGCCTTTTTTTGCCTGGGGTAAGAGGACAATTTTTATGTGATTAATTACACTGGAATCCAGGCATGATAAATAATTTTCATAATTTTGCTGTGATTGCTGCTGGTCCATTGCATTGTTTTGCTTAGCTGCTTTAACTGCTAGAGGCCTTGTCCAAAGTAAGGATCTGCTGGGCATAAAGATGGAACTTAAGCAATATTTATGCAAACATGCTGTTCTGCAGGTCGGCTGAAGGTTTCTCTGCAAAACTATTGTCCTTATTCTTAAGATGATACAATTCAGTAGTTCCCCCAAGCACCATCTTTTCCAAAAAGCCCAAGAATTTAAGGACTGAGCAAATCTCACAGCTGCTTGCTGTGATGATCATACTGCCTATGTGACTGTTTCTGCTCCCTGCTTGTCCTTCTCCTTCAGCTTCCCACCAGAGCTCAGTACATATTCCCAGCACTGTCAAAGTAATAAAAAACTGATACTGGGGAGAGAGGTAGGTGAAAAAAGTCACACACACGTCCTAGCCTGTGTCCCTCTTCTCTGTCTTCTGTCTACTTCTGGCTGCTGGCAAATTCATGGTCCTCTGAATGTCAGAGAGTAGCTCCTGGGACAAGTAGAAAACAAGACAAGTTGGGGAAACAGCAAGACATGGAGTCTCCTGTTGCTGGAGTCAGAGAGTATGTGAACACCCTGAACAAAATGCCTATGACAGCTGAGCAACCTGCTGCCACATCTCATCTCATCCAATCCACTACTCCAACAGCTGCCACACGTCTCACTGTTTCTCTCACTTTTCCATGCTTATGCTATTCCCATCGACCATCATCCTTGTATCTCATTCAACTGCCTCCAGAGCCAACACTAACTTTGCCATGGTGTTGTTTACAAACTTACTTGACAGAAATTAATAGAAAATTTGTGCATTAAAGGAAGCTTTTTTATATTCTAGTAACTCTGTGCCACAAAACAGAATTGAAAATCACAAATAAAAAAAATAGTGACTAACAATTTTAATATTTCAATTATTCAAAAAATTAAAATAGGAATTATTTTTATGTCATCAAGAATTAATGTTTGAAAAATTGAAACTCTCACCTGACTTCTTTGAGCATTTTTGCCTTTTTCAGTAACTAAATTCCCAGGGCATTAATACTTTCCATATATCCACTGAAAATATTTTACTACTTTGACTGTTACATTTTGCCCTCCAAAATTATTTAATTTCAAATTATGAGAAAATATATTTATAATACATGTATGAGACAAGATCCAGGGATTAAAATTCCATAAATTCTTCAGCTAGCCTGAAAGATTTTGTTAAAAATATATTTATTCAAGAAAGAGAAGGCTAATGTAAATATCTTAAATTACACTAGAATTTATAACATTTTTGAGAACATTGTGTCGCAGCCTTTGTCATCACTAATAGCAGATTCTTTGGCAGCTTCTCAAGATAACTGGTAATGAGGATTGCTCTGTCATAATAGCATAACCATAGACTAACATTAAACCATTAAACATTCCAAGAAATGCATAGAAGAGTACAATTTAAATTAGTTAATCAGAGGGAATAGAAAGTAGCAGTCAAGCAAAGCAGTGCATGATCTTGGAAAGAATGAAATAGTGTTGTCAATAATTCAAGTAAATTAATATTAAAAAAAAAAAGAGTAAAAAAGATTTTGCCATGTTTGGGTATGTGACTGGCTGTAAGCATTGTTTTGTAAATTAATAAATTAAGATCAAATACTTGATCAAATATGCTATTCATGTTTTCTGTTGCCAAGTTCTGTATTCAACTTGTCAGGGTTTAAAAATGTCCCTGGAGCTCACAGCATTCTAATTTTACTGGGAAGTAGATTGAAAGTTGCATATGGAAAAACGTCAACATCAAGGGCCATGTAACCACTAACTTTAATTCACTGATCTATTTGAATTTAGAAGGAAAAAGAAGAAAAATCACATGAATCAAAAGCTTTGATTTTATTATCCTTATTGAAAAAGTCTTTCAGTAATCAAAAGAAATAAGGAAAGAAAGAGAAACTCCTTTAATCACAGAAATTGTTAACCGAGTGGCATACTTGTGGAGATGGAAAACTTGAACAGCTATTTGATCAAGAATTTGGCCTTCGTTAATTTTTTGCCTTAAAAATCCAAGCTTTACTTCTGTGTAAGAAAATGTGGAAAGTGGGGGTGTGTGCTTGTTTAAGCTACTTGATTAAGTGCTATTCAGCATAAGAGAAACAAGTAATAAAGAAATTTATAATTAAACATATGTGCACACAAACCTAAAAGTAACAACAGTGACAATAATGGAGATCAGGGCTCCGATGGTGGATAGGACATAAAGGAACTATTCAGATACGGCCTTGAAGATGCTTACCTTGAAGACTGTAACTGCCACAGGGAAAAAAAAATAGCAAGAGTATTATGGGTTACTTGAGTGGGATTTGTGGAATATATAAAATTTACTACAGGATGTTTAGGGTAAGGGTCAAAGAAGGGCAAAAGGGGGCACCATGTGACATCAGGAGGAACAACTGTGGGAAGACAGAGAGCAGATGGGATAAAAGGGGACAGTTGCACGAAAAAAGGGCCTGTCAATACACTCCCAGTCTATACTATCTTTTTATTATATAAATTCATTTTTCTTGAATATATTTTCCTGTGTAATTTCTCTTTCTGTCTCCCTGCAAAAGGGAAAAGAATCAACTGTATCTCTCATCCTGGACAGGGACTCCAGGTACCAAGTGTGGCTCCAGCAACCAAGGAGGAGGAAGTCTTGGGCTGAAGCTGCTAGAGGAGGCAGACACTCTTAATGTGCCTTAACAGCTCAAATACCAAAATTCTCTAATATGGATGTTTTCTATTTTGAAGCCTGAACACTCTTCTGGCAGAGTTTCATTTTGAACACAATATGTTATATTTAGAGTTTTCAAGTAGGAACATTCTGATTTTTAATGTCAAGCCTTTATAAATATAGGGAGAATACACTCTATGACAATGATTTATAATGAAGATAATGAGAAGTCAGCAAAGTGACTATTTCTGCACCTATTTTATACAGCATGAGAAAAATATGAAAGCTGGCCTCAAAACTCAAAGATAATGAAGGTTGACTTCACAGAACTGGGATGAGATACATCACACCATAGTCTTATTTCTGAGCAGAAGGAAAAAAATCATCACTTATTAGTGATGTGGAGTTACAATCTTTATACGTTTAAATAAAAGACACAACTCCAAATATCATAACATCATGTACACACCCAAAAATATTAAGAAAATAACAAAATGCAACAGATGTGTTCCATGCAGAATAGCAAACGTACCTCATCTCAAAAAACCATATCTTTTAGGCATTTTGTGTTAGTGCTACTTTTAGGCATTTTGTGTTAATTTTTTCCAGTTCCCCCCCACCACTCTCTGTTTCCCCAAAAAGGCCTTATTTTCTCTGGCAAAACATGCTTTTATGAGTTTTGCCAGCAGCAAGGATTATTTTCCCACAACTCTCACGGTAAATTAGAAATGGCGACCCTCTAAAGGTTTGGAAGCACAGCTGAGATAAACAATTTATCTGAAACCTTTCTTAGTGGCCTAGGGCCTTTTGTGGGAGTTTATCATTCAGCATTCCACCACATGTTTGGAGAATTAACACTTTATTGTGCCACATAGGAGGAATCAAAGGAAAGCTGGTTCCAGAAGTCACACTGGCTCCGAGAAGACTGGAAGCATGAACAGTTTGAATTGTTTCAGTTGAGGAGAGAAAATAATTTGTTGCCTTTTTTTTTTCCCACATAAATTTTCTCCCCTCTTGGAGATCATCCAGCTTTATTACTTATCAAATAAGGGGTTTGAATCAATCCATGTATGTCTCTACTTGAAATGTTTTGGAGAAGCACTTGAAGACTCCAGGAACAGATTCTAGCCCCTGTTAGACTGACAGTGCAGCTTTATTCTGCTTATTTATTTATTTCCTTTTGTATCTGTGTAAGAAAAAAGCTCATTACTATCCTAATTTTATTCCAGATCTGTAATATTAAATCATTTTAGAAAAGGGAAAGTTGCCTGATGTATAATCTGGGCTGCTGGTGAGTAGTCATAGCTCTTAACATTCCATAGTTCTGGATCCTTATATCTTTTATTTCTCTTCCCTGTACTCTATGTCATTTTCTTTCCCTGTTAACTACAGACAGAGCCTTGTTCAATTGTTCTGTGGTCACAGTTCAGTACTAGACAAATTGCAGGCAGTGCATTTACTCCAGTCCTTATCCCAATTAGCTTTCTTGTGCCACCATTGCTACTGAAATATGCCACTTGTTGAATACCTAACATTCTTAATCCCAGACCTCAAAAGTACTTTCTCTTTTCTTAGTTTGTTCCATTATATTTAATTTTTCTCAGTCTTTTAACAGTTCTCCCTGAAATAATAATGTATCTTAATTTGGATTTCAGACATGGTTGTTATTTTGCCAATGCATTTCATAATCCTTTTTTTTTTTTTTTCTTAATCAGAAACTGGAAGAAAATACTTTTGCTGTAATTGGGACAATGGAAACAATCTGCAGGTATCGCATTAATAAAAATTATGCATCTGATTGTGAAGACTACTCCAGTAAAGGAATGTGGGGGTTTTTTGGGTAGATTTGCTGAAAAAAGGCAGATACCATACTTATAGAATTTCCATTAATGATTGTCCTATTTTAGATATTATCTCAGTAATGCTGAGATAGATTCTGAATAGAAAGTAAAAAGTCTACTCTAGGAATAGATTCTGCGACTATAGGTTTACTAATTTACATGGTTTCCTCAGTGTCACTTTGCAATTACAAAATGCATCAGGCTGTGATTTTTTTTTTGTCTGCCTAATGGACAATTCATCTCATTGTGGTAGTAACTTGCCAAATTGCCACTGCAATTTTGTAAATTTCCAGGGCTTTCACAGACCAGAAACAAAATAAGATCTTACATTTTAGCTGATTAAACTGTACTCCCTATTCCAACAAGTGAATATAAGCAGAATTTGTATTTCTACCATTCTGACCACTGAGGCACTCCTATGAAAACTCTCCAAGCAGTTAAATCAGACTAATGATTCTCAGAAACACGGATTTATCACTGCTGCCTGCCCTCTTGATATCAAACTCAATCTTTTATATGGATTTGCTTCTCAGAAAACAACTGACCGTGACTGTTGAGCACTGTTCCTCTTTCCTAAAGGTAAATTTATAAATACTAGAGATGAAGCAGCAGCTTAGTAACAGCATTAATAACTACTTAAAATCTCAGTTTTAAAAAAGGAATTCTTCACGACTTAATCATCAGCTATAGAATAAATATGGTCATGGCTAAAAGGATTATTCAATAGGTTGAAAGACAAATGCAGTGAAAATATAGACTAAGAAGGACAATCACTCTTAAATGCAGCTCTGAACAATTCTGCAAATTGTGCCATTTTAGTAACTTCTTTTTATCTGATGCATGAAAACTACCTAAAGCAGAGACTGTGTGTTCTTATTTGGACAGTTCTGGGCAGAACGGGACTTAATAAAAGAACTGCTGGAAGAATAGAATCTTGCAAAAGTAACTTTTACAATCTAAAGATTAATTTCAAAAGAGGAAACATCTATGTGTTAGGCTGATTATATGAAAAGGTTTTCTGTGTAATTTAGATAAATGTTTTCCTGGCAATGAAACTGAATAAAAAAGTATTAATTATTCACAATGTAATCATTAAGAAATTGGGTAACGGTAATCATATTGCACAGCCAAATGAAATTAACAGATGTCACCAAGAGGAAGATAATAATATATAATTAAATAGGGGGAAAATCACAAAAAAAGGGTATAAAAATTTAGGAATACCACTATTTTTAAAATGAATGGGCTCTTAAAGAGGACCAAAGTGAATAGAAAATTATTACTCTGTGTGCTTGTGCACATACTAAATTGGTAAAATTTCTGGACAGGAAGTAGAAGAGATTAAAAAAGTATATCCAGCTTCTATACCCTACCGTGTTTCTTCTCTCAGAAATAAGAGGATGCACATGAATAAAATGTTTGGAATGATTTTGTAGACAGTTTGACTTCAAAAAAGAGACTTTCCATCAATCACCCTCTAGGGATTTTTCAAAAATTATATTTCATCTACAAGCAGGACTTTCTGTCTTAGAACTTGCACTTCTTGAAAGACATAGATTAAGAGATCATGCATCCTCTGAAAACCAAATCATAGTTTTCTAGACCCACACTGAAAATATGCAGTGCTAAATGTGTTTGTTAATGGGTATGGGGCGTAGATTACCACCAAGTATGACTAGGACAGTGCAACCTGAGTATTTCAGTCAGTTATGTTTTTACTATGAATCAACCTTTGGAAAATTCCACAACTCTTCTCCTTTTAAATGTTTATATTTGTGCAAAAAAATCCACATTATGGATAGATACAAAACAAAATGATTTTGAAAATTATTCATGTAAACTCAAATATATACAATATTTAAATTGTACAGATATTATTTTGCAGAATTACGTGCATGCTTTGACTTGAAAATCATAGGACTATTCCAAAGTCCTTCAACCATTCCTAACTTAACATATGTTTTTACAGTATTTTTTACCAGCTTTGCTTACTACACAAAAATAGAAATGTAAAGAAAGGTTCAAGGAGCCCTCTGCAGCCTCTCCTTTCCACCTTTCTTGTCTGCAAAACAAGTAAAGGATAATCGTGTATTACGCCGCATCAGATTATATAAAACAGCCTCACCATTTCACTAAATTCCATTTAAATAGACATAAAGGCAAATAAAAATATATAGTAACCAAAGATAAGAATATAACTGATTTTAAAATTAAGTTTTGGTTGCAAAAACAAATGCCAGTGTGTTAGCTAAAATAAAAGCCTCATTTTCAGTGAAGAGAGAAACAAATGCTTTAATAGCAGAAAGAATTCTTCTGAAAAAAAGGATTTCATTTATTTTGAACCTACAAATTCCTTTCAACCTTTAAGAAATGGGAAATTACAAAATTAAAAGGGAATTTAAATAAAAAGTGATGCAGATATTAGAACTTGCTATCATTGAAGTGAAAAAAGAAATTACACTTTCATCATAGCTCATTTTCCTGAACTTCACGTTATCTCTACTTTTAGCCGTATTTGCTGCATTTCCTGCAACATAACCAATGCTGGCTTTAATACAATAACTTTTAAAGTGTAGTAATTTCATAAAACTAGGTTTATTTCACAAATACAACCTCTGGGTGTCATAATTCAATACTCTCTGATACTTTTCAGTTTTTTCACATGAGGAAGATTTAGAGTTTTAGTACTAAATTTATTTCTTTGAAGATAATTGACTTTACATGGAGTTCTGATTTATAAAAGTGATACAGCAATAGACTGTTGCAGTGCGTGGTTTTGATTGCAATTCGGTCCTAGTAGTCAGTTTTTATACCCGCCCCCCCCCCCATTTTGTACTGTTATAGCATATTTTNGCCCTAGTTGTCCATCTCCCCAAAGACCTGCCCTTTGTTCTCTGTTCCTCCTCCCATTCAATGTCAATCCCTTCCCATGCCTGCCCCTTTCCCTAGAAACTTCCCTATCAATTTTGTATCCTTTGAAGTCCCATTGGTTTGTTTAAGTTATTCTCCTGGCCTGTAATCCCCTATTGGTTTAAACATTGTATTCCCCACCTTGTGTTCCACCCCCAGTTTCTCTCAATTGGTTAAAGAGTGTATCCTCCCCTGGGACCTCCCCTGTTTATAAGTTGATGTCCGCCTTTGTTTAGGGTCTTTTCTGTTCCTGATCCTCTGGCAAATAAATGCCTTTGGAAAACATACAGAAGACCTCTCTCTGTTCCTTGTCCCTACCCTTGGCGCAGTCCTATCCCCAACACAGTCTACCTGTGCCGTAGACCAGCTGTGCCCAACAGCCACACCCCAGATTCAACAGCTCTCTGGGGGCGGCCCACTCTGGCTGACGGTGTCGGGAGCTAGTCGGGCCTAAGAAATCCAGCACCGCAGCAATAGACTGAATTGCAAACACAAGCACAATTTACCAATTGCAATGTACACTTGGATCACAATAAAAACATAATTCCTGTTGCCATGCTCACTGTCACAACTAAGCATCCCCAGGCCCTGGAAAAGACTGTGTGGGTTAATAACAGTTCAAGCCCTTTATTCTCTCAAAAGTTCACTTGGTTGCTGGCTTGCTTTTCATACTGTATGCTGGGCTGAGACACTTAAAAGCTTCCTCTATGTTGATTTTTCTGGATTAGGAATATAATGCATTTAAATGATTAATTTTGGAAGACCATTTAAAAAGTTGTTTGACCCCCTTTAACTGATGCATATGTGTATTTGCAGCTAAGTCCACCTTCTGGTCCTCTTGTTGAGAGAAATTCGGCTTCCTTTACAAAGCTGTGATCCCATTCCTACAGTTTTTTTGGAGCTTCATGAGCACATCAAGCTTGCCTAGTTTGTCTGATTCTTCCTGCATTGCTGGGGTTTGCTGATCACTTACAAATGGATAGATTGATCTCATGGCACTTTTGTTAGTATTCTTTTAAATTAATTGTTACAAGCTCTGAAAATCCATGACTTGCCATTTCAAACAGAACATATCAGAATGATCTTTCTCCTGGATCCAATAGTTGTTTGGTTTTTTTTTTTAATAAGGAAAATAAAATAAGACAGAATTAACCATGTTAAATGTCAGACAAATAAATAAGCAGTTTTTTGTCAGTTTTAACATCAAAGTAAATTACAGCCAATTCCTTCTTTTGCTTTCATATTACTTGCAAACACAATTTTTGTTGGACAGATCCATATGACCAATTCTCTTCTTTCAAGTCCAGTCAGAATGCAATCCTTCTATAAAACTACATATGAGATTAGACTGAGATGGTGCGAGTATGTTTTCTGTGTACTATTTGATTCTTATTTAATCTGGATCCAGCTCTACATATGCTGACTGTTCTGGGAACAGATCAAAGACAGATTAATTAACATATGTTCCAAGCACTTTTCTGACAATTTGGATTCTTGGTTTCTTTGACATGCACCTTTCTTGTCCTCTTAGTGTTTGATAGCTGAGTTACAAATTCAAACAGGAAAAAAAAAAAAAAGACGAATACATTGCCAAAAGCATTTTGGGCACAGAACCCTACAAACATGCTATGGAAAACAGCATGCCTGCTTAGTAGGATGATTGCTACTGTATTAACAGTCCCCTCTGCTGCAACTGGCATA